>JAZKJV010000363.1:0-65576 GCA_037367405.1 Ottelia alismoides
TGGGCCCGCACATGGAGGTGCAGGAGCATGCCGCCCTCATACGACGGCTGACGTGCGCGGAGGGAGGAGCACAGGCGGTGGAGATCGGGTGAGATGGCAGCAGGGAAGCGTCGCGCGCAAGACGACTGTGGCGCACCGGTCGGTCGTGACCTGATGAATTGTTTTTTTGTTTTTTTTATTTTTTTATGTAAACAGAAAAGTTTTTTTATTTTTTTATGAAACATAATAGAAACAATAAAAATTTTTCTTTTATTTTTTATTATTTTAACCTACAAAACAAAGATTAGAGACAAAAACAAAATTTTTTATCATTCCTGCAAAAACAAATGTGAGATAAACATGGAAAAAATTATATGTTCTTTTTTTTATTTATACACAAAATAGGAGGGGGGAATCATATGGATCTTGCGCAGAGCGAAGATAAATCCGTAGCTCCAGTCACCGTGCGTGACCGGAGGTGATAGATTATGTGGGGTAGAACGCGAAATGTAGGGATAGAAAAATGTTATGGAAAATCGATGTCGGACGCGGATTATGTGCGGTGAAATTTTGGGATTTTTTAAGATCTAAAAATAAAATGGGAGAAAAAATGCGACCTACGATTTATCCTAGAGAAAAAGATAAGAAATAAAATGGATCTCACCTTGGGGTCGGAAATGCTGTGATGGCCTCGACGAAGGTCGACGCGTTGTCACCGGATGGCTCGGAGGCTGGGCACCCTTCTTCAACAAGACGGCTCTCGAAGATCGGGCTCCTCTCTACCAAGGATGATCAAGAGGAAATGAGGGAGGAGGAGCCCATTAAAAAGAGGAAGAAAATCAAAAAAGGAAAATATCAGCAAATAGAGAAGGTTTTTATTAGTGAAATTAATGAAATAATTAAATTAAATTAATTAATTAATTATGAAATTTGGAATTAAACAAATTAAATAATTTATGGAAATCAATTAGCCACCTTAATGGTAGCCATTAAAGGTAAGGAATCAATCTTATATACATGGTAGGTTATAAAATCAAATAATGAGTTAAATAATTAAATCTAAATATAATTTTGTAATTAAATTAAATTAATTAATTAATGTGAGATATTTTATTTTTTTTTGGTGATTTTTATATAAGGAAGTTTGTTGTATACAAATATTGTGTACATATAATACACTATACACATGTATAAATAAGGAAATAATTAATAATTTTTTTATTAATATTTTTCATATTTTTTTTTATTTTTATTTATAATGCAAATAATATTTACAATTATATACAATATATAAAAATAAATCTGAATAAAATATATACAATAAATAATGGTGAAACTGCACAAAACACCCATAGGAAATCGACTTTTTAACCGTAACTCCAAAAATTATGAAACAATAATCATTTGAAAGATAATTTAATTTAAAGTATAATGGAAGTGAGTTTGGTTCAGTTTGAGTTTGTATGGAGCCGGAATTGGTATTTCAATGATCACTTTGCGGCTTTTTCTGTGATTATTTGCAATATGTACATTATTTTATTTTACATTCATTTTTATTATTTACAACACATTTTTATTTACAACTTTTGTTTACAAAAACAATTAATTTGAGGATAATTTATGTATAAATAAAATAGTACAAGTTTTATACAAATATACAAGAAAAAATATTTACAAAATATATTTGTATTTTTGACAGAAACCCTATCTCCCCCTACTTTATTCTTGGTCGATCAGGTCAAGTCTTGACCTTCTCTCGGGATTTGGGTCAGTCTGCATTTATTGCATAAGTACATCCTTTATTTTTCTTTTCTTTTTCTTTTCTTCTTTATTCTTTTATTTGTGTACCAAAAGTGTTAAAATTGCATATTTAACAAATACATGCAAAATAGTAAATTCAGGGAATTAGTTGGTATTTAGAGGTGTTTGACTATGGAAATAAAGCTAAAATAAAAGAATAAAGGCGACGAATCGTGGATTCATCAGGGGGATTTTGACGGGTGGAATGAGTGTAGGATGAGGTGGGAGGAGGCATCCCGGTGAGGTGGTGGAGGTGGGACGCCCAAGATCTGATCCTGCTAGGATCAGTTGTTCTGGGGTGGAGTGAGGCGATGAGAAGTAGCAGGGGAAGGTGTGGGAAGTGGTAGCGCATCGGGACATGATTGGGGGAAGTAGGATGGGGTTCGCTAGAGCTCAGCTCTGGCGAACTACGAAAAGGCAGGGATATGCTAATCAAACGATAAAATCATAACTAAATGCAAGGAAGAATCATAGAAAATAGTTACCTAGACCAGATGAAACCAGGAGATATGGACCTCATGGCCAAGATGGTCAGAGATGGTAGAGACAACCTTCGACTCGCCTGACCACGCCTCCAAGGAGTTGGAGAGGGACCTGTACATCCCTCGATCAGGAGCTCGAAGGAGGGCCAAACAAGGTCAAAAGAGGTTCAAAAAGAGAAGGAAGTCGGGGTAGGTTTTTGTACAGGTTGACTGGGTGGATCCAAAGATCAAAGATATGGCAGTGACGTAGCGATCCATTCCTTGAGGAAAACATTGGGCGTGTAAGAGCGATCATAGAGGAGAAAAAGTCACGAATGCTTCGACGCGAAAGGGTGAAAGAATCAGCGGGGACTAAATTGAGAAATAGTTTCAAAAACCAGGTCTAACAGACCTAGGGCCTCAGTCAAAGAGTTGACCAAGGTCAACGGTCGCATAAACCTGGTTGGTCCACGTAGACCAATCAGAAAACCCGACCAGAAAATTATTAGAAAAATCGATAAAAATAGTAAATGATGTTATTAATTTTAAGTTATAAAATAAAAAACTTTATTATTTCTATATTATTTTTTTATGATTTTTATTTATTTTTTAGAGGTATATAATTACAAGTTACTTTTTAGGGTTAATATATAGGTATATTTATCTATGTTTTAGAGTATTTTATTTTATTTTGTATTAGATTTTCTTTTTTTTATTTTCTTATTTTATATATTTATAACATATTTTTAGAGACTTAAATATATTTTTATAACATTTTTCTGATATACTATATAAATTTAATCAATTAGGGTGTATTTATTGTATAGGTATCGATATTGTACATTCATCAATATATTTTTGTATTTTATTTATTTTAATATTATCTTTATGGTTTTATTTTAGTTTTAATATGTACATGTATTATAAATAATACTTAAAATATTATAAAAATATAAAATTATAAAAGTAATAAAGGAAATTAAATTGATTGTTTAATCAAGTATATTATACAATAGGGATCCAAAACCTAACTTTTACACCTTAATTCCAAAACATATGAAACCACCTTCATTAAATAGCTTATTAAAATTCATATACAATTAAAGGTGCTTTTGATATATTTTGAGTTTTTATTTGAGAGATATGGGTCTGTGAAGTTGGGATTTTAGAATTTTATTTAGAGTATAAATTTTATATTGTATATAATTTTCTATTAACTCAGTTTTGAATTTTTTATATTTTATTATCTACTACTTTCATATTCAAAGTTTCTTTATTTGAAAAGTAAAAATATGTCCCAAAATGAATAATAAATGAATAAATAAAAGGAATTTGTATTGAATACATGGACCTTATCTCTCCCTACTTTATTTCTTGTCGACCTAGTCATCGAGATGCCTAGGTCTCGGAGTTTAGGGTCATAAAATATCTTTGATATTTCATTCTTTTTCTTTTCTTTGTTCTATAGTTTTGGCATTAAAAGCAGTATTTTATACAGAATTTATACAACAATGCATTTAATTTATATAAAATAAGGCTATTTACATGCAGTTATTAGGGTTTTAAGGCCAAAATGATAGAATAAAGATGATGAAATGGAGATTCATCAGATGGCCATGGTACATAATCCTAATTATACTAAGGGGCCTATTAGGCAAATTGGTTATTCTTCATTTCAAATCAGGGAATGATATTTGCAATAACATGTAGTGCATAATGGCTCGTCGCGGGTTCACAGTTTTACCCCTTCTATGATTTCTTCAATTCGATTTCACTCATACACTGACCTTCATGTCGCCATGATCATCCTAACATGATCGCTAGACATCACCAACATTCACGCATATCTTCGATCACATCTTGTCCTTCTCAAGAACCCTCTCCTCCTCCATCCATTCTTCACCTTTCTCAAGTGAAGAACCCAACTATGGCTATGTCTCCTCCACCTCCAACAACCGTCCAATTCCATCCAGATCATCCCCTGACCCTTGTTTTCTTTGGCTATGCCTTGCTAACACTATAGGTCCTTCAATTGGATCAATGATTGGAGATTGGAATCCATCTCTGATCTCATTCATAGCCTCTGATGAGAGTTCATCGACCTACATCTCCAGCCTTTGCCTCATTTTCTCTGACTTGCCATCAGCTTCGTTGTCAGTCTAGCTATCTCCTCCAACCATCAGATCTCTTTTAAGATGAAGTAGGAGCAGGAGAAACACTACCAGAGCACAACCAGAAGCCCACATCATATGAGGAGTGTCGAGGGAGGAGAGGAGCAGTTACTATCTGATCAATCCATCTTGGTTTTATCATGCGATCCAGATTAACCATGAGCCATCATTCCTTGCTTCCTACCTTGGTGGGACCGAGCCACAGGCTGAACAACAAAAGAAACCACATGTCTCGAGCCTGGATCGCCCTCCAGACCACGTGCCGAAGCAGACCTGCATGCCCTGCCTCACGTGTTGCCTGGAACTTTTTTAGTTGTGCACCACTGGTTTCTTTTATTTCCACATCTACCCCCGCACGCATGGTCAATTGCGGATAAGTCGTTGCAACTTTCTTATATTACATTTGAGTAATTTTTGTACCTATTTGTGATGTTTTAAGTACTTATAATTATGTTTTATTTTCAAATAAGTCCTAGATTGATTAGCTAATCACTTGAGAATCTAATCTAATTAAAGTGATTTTGCTTGTTTTAAAGCTATGTTAATTATCTTTAATATGGCATGCTTTATTCTCTAATTGGACCCCTTTATTTTAAAATAATAATTACAGAAGTTCTTTACTTGTTACATCTTGATTTAATTGCATAAATTCATCTTAACTCCAATTTGAGAAACTAAAGTGGCCCTAATTAGCTTATGGAATTTAGGATTTAATTAAGTGATTGAACTACTGACTTCATATCCTTATTTTCTAAATTGAATGCTAAATTACTAATAAGTATTGTAAGTGCCTTATGAGTTAGATGTATTGAATTATCAATAAGAAATTGGAGTTTTAATTAATTAGTATCTAGGATAAAGATTTAGTGATTTGGATATTCATAATTGTTCATTAATTTAGGAGCTATTTGTGTGTTATATTGACTTATCAATTGCTCCCTTTGAGTTTCAAGCAGAAATTTATTGAGTTTGGGTGTTAGTTCGTGGCCTAATTTTCTTGAAATTAAGCATCCATCTTACAAGAGATTTAGAGAGAGAAAGAGAGGGAAGTGAAGGGTCACGAAACAAGGGGCGAGTCCAACTATGACAGTCAACTTAAGGGAGCAGAAGAGGTGTCTCCACGTCGAATAGCAGCAGCACCTGCAGCTCGGGACTGCACATGACACAGTCAAGTATCCCCCAAATTAAGAGCTCACAGTCGCAGCAGAGATCACTGCAGCAGCACTGCTCGCAACTGTGGCGCTCGTGTGCTTGTTTCTGCTCAAATGGGCGTACCATTCTTCCAGGTACTTATCCCAAACTGTGGATACATTGTCTTCTGTTGGCGGTATCTGTGGTTTCCGGGTTGATTGCTCGTCCCTTTTTCTTTCTTCTAATACTCTTCTATTTTCGCTTTCGTAAATATCAACCATCTCTTGGGATAAGGGATAAATGCGACTTATCTTTGATTTTCGTTCGATTATTTTGAAGGATAATGAACATTTTAAAAAAAAGATGTAATAAAATGATTTAAGTGACGATATTACCACTTATCCTGAGATATTTTATCCTTAATTGACTTCCATTTGTCTCGAGATTAAGGGATAATATCTTATATCCAAACAAGATCTTAAAACCTCGTATCTTGATGACAGATATCAACGAATGCGTGGCTCAGAGAGTAAACTTTGAATGACGAAATTCAGAGGGGTGAAAGCAAAGACAATGTTCATTAGATCTCCTCGAAAATGGCAGTTTATTAGCTGTTTCATATCACGGAAGAAAGATGAATGTTGAAAATGGATTCGTCCGCTATGTCAGGCACACTACACAATAGCAAAATTTCGCGTTGCAATGATGCATGTGCAGGGTGTCAATTAAGAAACCTATCAGTATATCCGGGCCTATTCACTTTCTCCGTTTCAATTCTAGACAACATTATCGGTGCACATTGTACTAAAAGGATTTTAGCGATCTTTTGACCTTGTTATACTATATAATAACTCTCATGAATTTAGGAATTTAAAATATTTTTAACTCCCTCAATGTCTAATGCAACAATCTAGACAAGTGACGAAATCGATCCAACTGACTTCACAATTTGTAATTGCTTTTTAAACAACTAAGCATAATTCATTAAACAAATATTCTTTCTAATTCATTGTATATATCCAAATAAACAAACAATGATTCCGTATTCAAATTTGCAAGTTGTGACCATCGTACTTCAAATCAGAAAGCATTATATAACTTGGACTTAATATTCGTTGCGACTCGAACTATTTCCAAAATATTAGGTCCAACTCCTGATGTCAATTTATCAAATATATTTCCATATACTTTGAGTCCGAAAATAAGAGAAACAAGTTATTGAAACAATCGAGTCCTCTTCCAACTCCACCTATGAAGAAATCCAATTCAACGATGCCATACGATCGAAATTGTGCGAAACCTTTTTACACTGATTACATACTTGATTTATGACTTATTAATCAGTATTTTATTATGTTATATAACTCAAAAACTGTAGCAAAAAAATAGTATTTTCTAGCTACAATCTTTATCAAAAACGGAGTTTATAATTGTTTTCGACATCTGAATCTTCTCCCAAATGCCACCAACTATTGGTATATCTTTTGACATTGGATCCATATCTTATAGACATCATATATATCTCAAAAAAACTTGTTCGAAATAGGAGAAAATAACAACAACATCACATATATCTCAAAAATAGTCGCAAGATATTGTACCGATGATCGGGATAATATGGTCGATTGTTCATCGGACTTGGATGTAATCCAAATCCTCTAAACTAAGGCTTTGATGCCAATTGAAGAGAGTTCATAACTCGCATCACTGATGAACAGAGATGTGATCTATCGATCTAACAAACTAGATCAATAATCGTTGTGTTGACCAATCTCTAATTCTCACAACAATCAACCCACAATGAAATTCAGTAATCAAAGTGTGTGCATCAAAAATTATTATAACTCAAAATATTTATGTGTATAGGTATAGGTAGTCTGGTAGTCTGAGTGTCAAACACTAGGACAACAGGGAATAAAGTGCAAAATTATTATTAATTAATTAATAATATTTTTTGTATTTTCATTTTGTATTTTTTGTCTTTTCCTTTTTGCTATTTTTTGTGGGTTTTAATATATACCAATTTTTATGTGTTTTTAATATTATATAATTATATATTTTAAATTTTTTTAGATGTTGTATTTGTTCTTTTAAATCTATAAAGATAAATAATAAAGGAAACAAAGAGAAAATATTTTTTTATTTCTTCAAAATAGGTAAAAATAAAATAAAATATTGGAAATGAAATATTTTTGGTATTTTATTTTTTGCAAATATTTTGGGATTTTCGAAAGAGGTTTAATATTTTTGGGATTTTTTAAGATAAAGAAAATAAAGAAATACACAAATAGAAAATCAAGGAAATTGTATAAGATTTTAAAAATACTTTTAAACTCAGAAAAATTCCCTAACTAATTTCAATACAAAAAATACCTACAAAAATAAAAATCATAAATAGAGAACACATTTATGGATTTTTCTAGAATTTTTGCAAAATTTAATAAGTTTTTATGTGTTTTGGATTTTAGGAGTTTGTTTTATTTTTTTCAAAAATATTTGGATAGAAGATGCAATATAACAAAATAATCCTACTGTAATTTTTTGGACTTTTTGAAAAAAAAATGTAATTTTGTGAATTTTTAAATAGCAAACATGAGAAAGTAATGTCTTTGTATTTTTATATATAAAGGATTTTTATTACTTGTGCCTATCTGAGTTTTTGCAATATCAATTATACCCCTCCCTTTTTTGGAATATCAGTTGTGCCCTCGACTTCTTCCATAGTTATCACTTTTGCCTCTCGGGTTAGTTATCATCCATCTGTATCCCAAACGGACGTTAATTTCTAGGACACAAAGGTAATTTGATTAACTAACTTGGGTAGATATGTAGTTTTATTGATCCTCCTCCTCTATAAACCTTTGTCTTTCTCAACTGCCACTGAGCCCACTTCCTCTAGCACCTCCTTCGACCTCTACTTCGACGCAAGCTCCCTGCCTCCTCCCACAACCTCCATCGCCAACCCCTACCTTCGTCGCCCCCTCCCTCGACCTCCAGCTCTGTCCTCTACTCCGACGCAAGCCCTCATGCCTCCTCCCCCAACCTCCATCACCCCATGCCACCCCAACCTCCAGCATTTCCCAACCTCCTCTAACCTCCAACACCAACCCCCATCTCCTTTGTCCCCTCCCTCGACCTCCAATGTCGTCCCCATGACCTACGCCCCCATCATCTTCGCCACCACCTCTGCCCACTACCCAATTTCCAATGTTGCCCCCAACTCTAATGCCACTCCCTCGACCTCTAATGCCTCCCACCACCTCCTTCACCCCAGTCCCAAACCTCCATCGCCTCCCCCATCCACCCCCACCCCCAGCACCGTCCCCACCTCTATGGCCCCTTCCTCGACCTACAACGCTTCCCCCACCTCCTCATCCCTCTCTGTCGTCCTCTAGTGCAGTCCCCGCCTCTATCACCCCTCCCCCGACCTCCAACGCCTCCCCCCAACCTCCTTTGTCCCCTCGCCCAACCTTTAGCATCAGCCCCACCTCCTCCAGCCCATCCTCCGACCTCAACGTCACCCCCCATCTCCATCACCCTCTCTCTTAACCTCGAGGCCTTTCATTTATCTTTAGGTCTTCATTGCTCAATAACCATTGGAGATAGAGGAGCTACAACCTTCCTTTCGATTATTTACAAACCACAGTAGCATTTGGTGACCCAATCCACAAGTAGGAGATTGGATCAAAAGCTGGAAGCAAGGTTGAGGAAGGAATTGGAGGGCGAGGAATCGAGGGGAGGTGGCAGAAGGGGGAGCATGAACGACGGAGGAGCGGACGGAGGAGGAGGTGGCTTCAGGTGTTGGGGCGGAGGACAGAGAGGATGGAGTGGAAGATGAGGATGGGGTAGAGGAGGATTAGATAATAACTATGGTTCGAATAAACCATGGTTTAGTTCAACTCATTGATGGCCAAACTAACAGAGGGGTACAAGTGATAATAGTGGAAGAAGTAGGGGGCACAATTGATATTCCAAAAAAGAGAGGGGTGTAATTGATATTGCAATATCTTAAAGGGTCATGAGTGATAAAAACCTTTTTAAAATAGAAAAATAAATCTAAATACCTTGCGAAAAATATATGCAATAAATATGTATTCCGGGCACTTAATATAATTTTTCCACAATTTTTGGATAAAAATAGATAATAAATAAATATAAAGAAATAAAAAAGAATAAATCTACATCACATGGACCTAAATATAATTTAAATAAAACCTTGAATCCATTTTAGAACACGACATTAAAGTCCAGGACCAAACGTACAAAATCTCCAAATACACATGGCTTACACGCGCATGGTAGGGACTAAAATGCTTATTACAAAATGTTTTGAGCATTTAATAACATGTGTATAAATATGAGGAATAAAATGAAAAATATCCAGGCGCTTCACGTGGGGAGCCACATGAGGTGACATGGACTTGGACTTAAGTGTAAATAAAATAAGTTTGAGGATCACGTGTAAATATTAAAAAAATATTACAACAATAGAAGAAAGTTAAAATACTAAACATAAAATACAAAATACAGAGAGGTGTATTGTAAAAATACCCACTATGCACATGGATGTACGGTTGAGATCACTTAACACGATCCAATGACAGAGAAACTTATCGTTTCGCTCGGAATCCAACAGTCGGAAAATGACTTGGCAAGAGCTTATAATCGGATGGATCTAGGGACCTCTCGAAGAATGGTGAATAACATCTTCCCTGATGAGGTTTGACCTATGATTCCTTCATCCTCTAGTGATGTATCAGTCTATAAAAAGGATCACCAGCATCCTAGTAGCAACCCACATCCGATGACGGTCCACAATTGAGTCCAGGTCTTACTGAGAGGGACCTAGATGCTTCGACGCTCAGGGGGGGTCCTAGAAGTGGTTCTTGGTACTCGATCTTGCTCATGGGGGAGCTCTTGACACCTTAGACCTGCTTATAATGACCATGGGCTCGAGGGAAACTTCCTCGACCCACAAAAATGGTGCACGACCATAAGAATGATGAGGCAGAATGGGTTTCCAATGTGTAGTGGAAGAGGGAAACTAATTCGCAAATCTGAGCAAGATCTGGTTGGTTGGGGGGATGAAATAGATGCAACAAGCGATGGGGAAGATAGTGATATGAATATGCGGATCGGAAATTGGGTGTAGAACAATGAAGACAGTCGTCGGAGAAAACTCTAACAATATAGAATTTTTAAATTTTGATCTACGTTGGATTAAATAAGATGAAACAAAAATGCTAATGTAAAACAACTCACCTGGTCAGAGGACTTGGGAGCAGAAGACCACCAGCGCTTCCCTGGTGATAGCAGAATCCGATCTTCTCTGCTTTGTCCATGCTTTAGATCAAGGATTGTGCTCCTCATGTGACTAGGGCACTCACTCCATGCCAAATCCTAAGAGTTATGGCTGGAAATGGGGATTGATTTTGATTAGAGGAGGAAGATAGGTTATAAAGCATTTGACTGAGAGGGTGGTCTTCACCTAGGATTTGTGCATGAATCGATGGCTGACTCATTTAATCTATGTGAAAGCTGATGACATTGCGAAGAAATTTTGTCAATGAATCGAGTGGAGAAGAGGTGGGGATAAAGCTAGAAAAGTTGGAAAAGAAGAGTTTAGAACCTATCGTGGACCGGTCCAACGAGAGGGCAGGGAAGTGATCTGGGTCAATTGTCACCACCTCCTGATTGGTCCATGTGGCCACTATAGGACAAAATAAAGTCAAAAATGGAAATAAACAGAAAATAAGACAGAAAAAGATTTTATTAAATGAATATTAAAACATGAAGTTATTTTTTATTTTATGTATTGTTTTAGTGATTTTTATTTAATTGTATACGCTTATTTATTATATGTAAATTTTTTACATTTATAAATATAGGTATATACCTATGTTTTGTATTTTTTATTTTGTATTTTATATGCATATTATTATATTTACATATTTTATATCTTTATAGTATTATTTATTATATTATTACATATTTATATTTTATTTTTATATTTTTTATTTATGTAAATAATTACATATATACATAATGTTGGTATATTGTTTCCATGTATTATATTCTATTATTTATTTTGAATTTATTTGAAATATTTTCATTCATGCTTATATTTTTAATATACTTATAAAATTTGTACAATTATTTAAAAATACAAGGGAGTAAAAATGTAAATAATTAAATAATATTATATTATGCAGCTGCCTCATAATTATGATACCCTAGAAAATCGACTTTTATTCTTGACTCGGTTTTAAATGAAATCACCTTCAATAGATAGATAATTTAATTTAGACTATAATGGAGGGGAGTTTAATGAATTTTGAATTCATATGAGGAGATATTTACCAATTAAGTTCTATTTATTTTTGTAAATTTTTATACATTATTGTGTAAAGTTTATGTTGAAAATGTATGAATTTTGTATCTGTATGAATGTGTAATAAATAGTGAAAACATGAGTTATATACAGTGTGCTGGACACCTAGGGTTTCTAGGTTTCTATGTATATTTGACTATATTATTTTGCTCCTATTTCCCTCTACTTTATTCCTTACCGACCTAACCAATATTGCTTAGTATCAGGGTTTTAGTCATTCAGTATCTTTGATACATCATTTATTTTCTTTTTCTTTTCTTTATTCTTTTTTGGATTTAAATAAAGATAATTATGTATTATTTATAGATTAATGTCAGATGGTAATTCATGCAAGTTAGTGATATTTATAGGTGTTTATCTAGAGTTTTAAATAAAAAATAGGAGAGTAAAGATGCATGAATGGCTATTCATCAATCATAAAAACACAGAAAGAATAGTAAACAGTCTGCAAATTCAATGTGTCCATCGCATGAATGCTAGTCTTAGCATAATACAAATTTTATGCAAAGTGGAACCATGCATTTAAGGAATCAAATTCCTAATATGGTTTCTTATATTCTTATGAATATTTGGAAGAGATCAGGGTTACCTCTTGAAGCGCAAGTCTCTAAAGTAAGAGACCTCCCAAATGAAGCTCGATCTGAGGGCTCTCCTCTCTCAGGCACGATGATGAGTCATGTTGCTTCTCACGAACTGTGATATCTTCTTCTTCTTCTTCTTGAAATTGTCTACATAAGGATAAGATCAATATGATCTCGAGCACCTGATTTTTTTCTCACGAAAGAATCCCCTTGCACATATGCAAAGGATGATGAAGAAGACGATCTTCTCTCTCGTAGGGCCATGCCTATGAAGAGAAGATGGAGGCTTCATGGTGGATGTGTTAGGATGTAGAGAGAGAGGTGGACATATATTTTAACAGTATTCTATTCTCAAGACTTCTTTCTCAATATTCAAGGCAACTCGGGCTCTCATAATGCAAAGGTTTCATGTGTTAAAAGAGAGAAGCGTGCCCTCTCTTTTATATACATGGTGGATGTCCCCGTAGAGTCTTACTCTAAGAGGGTGCACCTACGACGAGGGCCTTTAGATGATGATTCAAGGGCTAGAATCATATCCTGGTTATATTAGGATTGGGAGACAAGTTACCTCTCAATTATCATCAAGAATAAATAACAAAATTAAAACAAATATTAGAAGAGACCTGATCAAATTAGGACTCATGCTTGTACTAATTGATGACCTAATTTTCTAATTTGTTATTGCATTAACTTCATGATAATTCAATTACCATAATTGAAAAAAATTGTGAGACTCATCTCAGAATTTATGAATCGTTATTCATAAAGCCAAAATAAAATTTAAATTCAATTTACATTTAATTTTCAACGTGTATCACATTCACATGTATACCCTAAAATGATATATGGATCATATTCATATAAATAAATAAATAAATAATAAAATTATGAATAAATATTCATATTAATAAAATATATATGATATGGATCGTATCAACAAAACCCTGGATATACGCATAGCTTTGATAATAAAAATTATATCATAATGTTGATATCACTATGTACTAGGCCTAATCTTATTATGATTCGTAAGAAGAAATTTTAGATACTTGGATAATATCGGAGAGATTATACTACCCATGTATAATGACTTGAAATTTGGATAACTATCCAATTTCATACTTTATACCACTTTTGATGAAATGCATCACTTATAGATGTCGTACTCGAGATGAAATGATTCATACTCTATAAGTGAGCTCAACGAAACACATTACACTCTCCATGATCTGGAGAATACATCAATGACTTGAACCCAACTCATGACCATTTTTAATCAATGTCCAAACCTTTGGAGCTTAGAAATGAGCTCATGAGATGAGTTCGTCACCATTTTGATTTCCAACATTTGGACCTTGAAATTAGAATTGGACATTAGAATAAATGAAATGAGACTTAATCCAATTTATTTTCATTTCATTATAAGTGGAGTCACTAAAATCCATCTGGTTCCATCATTCCCTCAGAATAGAAGTGTCATGGTAGACGATCTATTAAAATAGATTTAACCATGAGCATTCTCAATACTCATTCATCCTTCATACTAGAAGACTTTGATATACTCAATGTTCAAATCCTAGTTTGAATGTCTTCTTTGGAACATATCAATAGGTGACAAAATTAATCATATAATTTCCAAAAGCATATATTCATGTCTCGAATTCTTATCTTATTTCATAAATAAGACGACCATGCAGTGAATTCTTTATGACTCCAGAATATCTCATGAGTGAGCTCTGTCTCCTCGTTCATCTAGTATGAACAAGTATGATTCCTTTGAGAGATCATACTTCTCATATATCTTCTTATGCACACTAACTTGTCGGTATATGGACATTGGTTAGGCCTTCAACTTAATGACCAGTTTAATGTGCAAATTCAGGCATATAGATGTATATACATCTCTGGTCGAAGGATGTGTGCTTGATCGTGAAAGTCATGATTCATGTCTTAGTTTATCTCAACCTCATCAAGTCAACTCTTTGACTTGACTATCCTACACTTTCGAATTTTTATTCATATGCAGGGGACCTGCATCAAGAAGTTGATTGGATTTAGAGAAAGATTGACATCTCTTTCTTAGACT
This sequence comes from Ottelia alismoides, assembly GCA_037367405.1. Taxonomy (NCBI): domain Eukaryota; kingdom Viridiplantae; phylum Streptophyta; class Magnoliopsida; order Alismatales; family Hydrocharitaceae; genus Ottelia; species Ottelia alismoides. The sequence continues at coordinate 14,601 of JAZKJV010000363.1, forward strand.
AGATATTATTATTGACTATTACATTTTAATGTTAGTTGTGTCCTCCCAACTATATGGTATTTGATACCACAGTACATAACTTTATTTGTACAAAGGGACCTATATTAAAGTGCATTGATCAATATTCATTTCGGATTGATATGAAAATATAATAACAATTATTGCATTAATTGGTCGCTAAGGACTTACAAGTACAATATATGAATAATGGTCCAAGGCAGTTTTGAAACGATAGGTGGAAATATAAACAAGCACTGAATATACATACCTAGCAAGTCAGTCAGCACATTTCACAATATTTAATGTGGAAATCCACATGTGTAAAAACCACGACGTGAGTCTTCCCGATTGGAGATTTCCCGATTAGCCCCATTAACCTACTACATCACTAAAGAGCCTGAGATATTTTTGCATAGTCTTAACCGTTTACAAAGTTTAATTCTTCACAATCTTGGATCAAACATCAAGAATGACATTACATATCATACATTGTAGCACTTGCAGAAGAATAGACGAACTTTCACTTTCTTCCAACTTCTACTTGGTTAGCAGAATCTGTAGATCCAAGTGATTCATGCAAACTTGAGGATAAAACACCCAACACATTCTTGCGGAAGATGTTAACAAAGAAACATATATTTTGCAATAATTTTTTCTAACAAAATAGTCCTTCTTAACATATATCAATAATAATCTTTAAATCAAGAGTAGCGATATCAAAGGATAACCAATGGAATATAATTGCACAAATACTCGCAAATACAAGCATATCAATTATATCACATATAGAACATGGGAATGAGAAATATAAATCACAAAAATAAAAATCATTGGGCTAGGTAAGGCTGCTAAAGGGTTCTGATTGTTGTTAGAAAAACTTGAGCATTGGCGAGTGATCAAACTTTGTTGATTTAATAGTGAAGCTGCAAAGCTATCTTCAATCAAAATTATCCTCGAAATAATCGAATGAATCGAAGAACAAGAGAGAGAATTATTTGGATAGAGCTTGTAGCTTTTATAGAGTGAATAAGAGTGAATCTTAAATTGTGTAACTTCCAACAATGGATATAGGGTTCCTTATATTGGGATCCAAAAAATATGGTTGTTGAAAACAAATGTAGCAATAAATAATTGAAGATATGTTATGATGATTGATCGACCCAAAAGTTATGATCGATCAGATCAAAATGGTCGATCATGTTAAAAGGTATGGTCAATCATTTTTGTCCGTTGGATTGGAACTCAAAATATGATCGATCAGGAAAATATTCTGGTTGATAAAGGATAATCGATCAGATAGAAATTGGCCTTTAATCAATACTGGTGGATAACCGAAAACAAATGGCCGATCAAAATTAAATTATTCGATATATCAATTTGGAAATTATTTGAAGAAGGTTGCCGGAGATTACAACTTTCTAAAATAATACAATAACTTTTGAACAAAGTTAAACAAAATTTAAGTTTTTGCTACTTTGAAATAGATGCCACTTTGACAACAGACTTGAGTTGAATCACACTTATAGTCCCGCAATCATATTACACAAGAGAACAACTACAATAAATATGTGTTTGTCATCTTTAAAATACCAGTGAAACAAATAACTAATAATCTCCCCCTTTTTAATAATGACAACTTTTTCAAAAGCATAAGAAAATGTTACCAAATAATCCCTAATCAACCTTGAATAAGTTGGAGTGTCAATAATCAATCAAGAAATTTTGAACTTTGATTTTAATTTTCTACCACTAAAAAAAAGAAACCTTTTAATTCTCTCAGATGTAAGATGTATAAGAGTTATAAAATAATTTTTAATATTAGTTCTTTTCTCCCCTTAACAGAAGGTCTCTTTCTTAAGTTATTTTAAGCTTTAAAACCTTCTTCCCCTTTTTGTATTCACTTAAAATGGTAGGCAAAAGAGAAAGAAAATATGCATGTTTCATACATAAAAATAAGTAACAAGTACAAAATATTTGTAATAGAACAATGGTTTCCTCTTTACATAAATTGTACAAAAAACAAGAGGAATTAAATAACTACAAAAGATAACTAAAATTACTCATAAGTAGAGCACTATAAGTCTTCAAAGGCATCACACGGAGAAGGACGTGATTTCTTTCCGTGTTCAATCTTGCAACGAGTATCTAAACTACATTTGTACTTGGGTGTTCCGATGTCTTCTAAGTCGGAGGCCTCTTTTTCTTCATTATCTTCGTATTCTTGCTCAGGCATCTACATAGTCTTCCAAGGGGAGGAGGAAGCATCGGGAGAAGAAGGATGAGGTGACAACAGAGCATGACTGGGAGTGGGGGCTCTCTGTTGCTCTATGTGTCGGGCACATGCATGAGGTGCACGGGTTGGTCTTGCAGGAGGAGGAGGATTTCTTGAGATGTGCACATGATGCATTACATTGGAAAGCCAGTGAATGACCTTAGATTGGTCATTCACGAACTGCGTATAGTTGTTAACATATGTAGCCTCTCCCTTTGATAGCTCATCATGGTGTTGACTATCTCTTGGATTTGACAAAGCTCCAAGAAGTGGATGTAAATAATGCCCTGATGTGAGAACTCTTCTCTAGGTGGGAGACAATAGTCAACATAGCCCCGAGCAGTGTTGAAGGCAGAAGGAGAGAGTTGGATGGGCATGGGCACAAAAATCCACAAAAAATGAGGGACTAGTATAGGAAGGATATGGCTAGGCCATGAGGTAGGATGTTGAGGAAGTTGTGGTTCCTCGGAATCGGCTATAAGCCTCATGGATTCTACACCAGAAGGTCTAACTTGAGTGACGTGGGCAGGATCATGAGGTACTGTCAGAAATTGTGAAAGGATGTGGGTAACCATAAATCCTAAAGAGAGGTGGTTCGCAGGAACCTGATAGAGGATGTAACAAATGTAGTGTGACTAGTTAAAAGGTTGATTCCTAACAAAGACAAAGATCATGGCTTGGATCTCAGTGGTCGCATGGGTGAGGTTGGTGTCTTGTTTTTGAAAAACCAAGAGAACACTCTATTGAGAAACTAGGGAGGGGCCTAAGATATGGTGCAATCGACGGTTTGACAGAGGCTATGTGATGAACTAGCATAAGGGCTTTGCTAACTTTATCATGAACTAAGGTCTCTATAGCCCTTGAGATGATAGGTCATGAGTCTAGGCAACCTAAGATAGAGGAAATGACAGAAGTGTCAACAACAAATGTGTGTCCATTGACAGAGGTCCTATGTCAGTTGCTAGAGGCGGCGTATAAAAAACTGGATCGGACCGGCCAGTCAGACCAATCGGACTAGGAACCGGTCAGTTCAGCAAGCTCTTTCAAATTTACAAACAAAAACAAAAATCGGGTTCAACCATTGGTCCAAACCGGTTCAACCGGACCGGTTCGGCTCAAGTCGAACCGGTTTGTTTGCTTGATACCAACACAAAAGTTAAAAAAGTACATTTAGGAGGGCCTCAATCGAAAATTTCTTACCCCTTTTATTGCATATTGCCTTCCCACGTGATATGGCACATACTTCCAACTCGTTAAGGGTCCTGAATTAAATAGGGATAATTACAATGTTATCCCTAACATCTTGTTGTGTTATGCTACTAATCATATAATCCTCGTAATTACACCAAGATCTTTATAATTTTGCTCCATTTACGCATATAATCATGTCTAGTTGTGGCGTAAGAATTAATAAGATTGCATAGGTAGGAGGGTAGGGACATTGATTTTATAAGAATTGTGTTATAAAAATATAAGTTAAGTTCTTGTAGTTGAAGATTTTTTAGTTGTTGCTATGTTAGATTTTATAGTGGATGGTCAGTTTAGAATATTTTCTAGTTGTTGCAATGTTAGATTTGTTAGTATGGTGTTGTTTTAGAGATGCTTTGTTGTTGGTAAGGTAAGTTGAGTTCCTACTTCCTAGATGTTTCTATATGTTTTTAATTTCATGCATATATTTGACAGTAAACTCATTCTATATTCAGTTCTTGTAATTGAAGATTTGTAGGTCTAGCAATAGTATATTAACTAATATATTGTTGCTAATCATATTGCTCCAATTTTGCATTGTAAAAAAAGATTGAAATTTAACAATCAGAGAGACGTTAGGATCAATGATAGTAAGCTAGAGGAGCTTTGGAAAAGCATTCTAATATTGCTTCTTTCTTGCTCCCCCATTCAGTAAGATTGCTCACTAGATAACTAGCCAAAGTCGGTGGTGGACTTCCTGATGAAAGATTATTGTGTTTTTGACCCATGAGTTGCCTCAAAAGTAAAGTCTTCTAATGAAAGATTATTTAGTAGATATAATATCTAATTTTTTCCGATTCATAAAACCGGTTGACCGGTCGGACCAGCAAATTAAGCCTAGTCCGATTTTTTCTGTTAGCAATATGAGCCCGAGGCGAACCATTCCTGCAATAAATGTTATTGTAATAAATGATTTATCAATAAAAGTCATTGATTATTTTTCACTCCCTTTCTGAGATTGAATGAATGAATGCACTATAAGGTCCCTCTGTACAATAAGGGTTATGTACCATGGCCAACTTGATAATCATACAACTGTTGATTCATTGATTGAATCATAGAGGCTGATGCTTGGATGAATATCTAAGGAGTTAGATAGAGGACTCATCAAGCATCATCAAATGATTATTAAGTGATGATCTCCAGCCTGAGTAGGAGATGGTAATCCTTTCTCATTTGGTTGATATCTGACCGATCTCTTGATGCAGGTCCTCTGCAATGGAATAGTGATTCAGAGGTATCAGATTAGTTGAGTCAATGCGTTGACTTAACGAGATCGAGATAACCAAAGATCTCTGATGAATACTGTCACAGCATAGGCATGCATCCTGTGACCAGAGACAGATGTGTCACTATATTTCTGAGTATGTACATTTTGCATATCAATAGGTTGATGACCTAACCAAGGTCTATACACCGACGAGCTGGTGTGCATGTAAGGACATATGAGTAATACGATCTCTCAAAGGGATCATACAGGTTCACTTGTGAACTGGGAGACATGAGCTCACTCATGAGGTATTGGGATTGATCAAATTCCATGCATGGTCGTCATGCTTTGGAAGCATGACATGAATTTGAAGGTAAGAAGTATGCTTTGTGAAAGCATATGATCTATACCGAATCCCAAAGACCAAGATTGAGAAACTTAGTGATCAAACTCTGAAGATGACAGTGAAAAAGTGATCTATATCTTCAGAATGATCATAGATCTTCCAGTATGCAGGATGTATAGGTGTTGGGAATACCTGAGGGTGATGTGATCATAAACGATTGTATAACCATGACGCTTCCATTCTGAGGGAGTGATGAAACATGTTTGGATTTTAGTGACTCCTCTCAGTAGAGAAGTAACCTAATCTTAGTCCATGTACTGGACATTGATCTGAATGAGATTCAGATACAATGAGAAAATTAGGTTTACAGTCTTGATTTAATCAAGCATCTAAGGTAGGTCCATGAGATCTGAATTTGAGATGCGATCTCAATATCCAAGTCACTATACGTGGAACAATACAATCGTCATGTCCTTATCTCCAAGTATCTGCGGAGAAATCGCATTATTTATGAAAAAGTTCAAGAATAACTCCATAGTTGAAATGTATCTAAGCATTAAGAGAATGATAATTAAATGTGATTTAATTATCTTGATGTATGTAGAAATTATCCAATATAATTAAATGTGATTTAATTATTGTGGATAAGAATAATGTGGATAGCAATATCCAATTATTCATAATATATTATAAATATGATTTATAATTTATTAGAGAGAGCTAATTATAATTTATATTTGTTAATTAATTATTGATGTGTATTGGATACACATTGTGTAATTAATTGAAAATGTAAATTATATTTTGTTTTGGGTTGTGAATGTGATTCACAAATTTCCAATGGCAAGATTGCAATATTCTCAAAATTAATTATGAATTGTTTTTTAAGAATAAATCACAACAAAAGTTGTTGGATTAAATAATAGAGATTTCCATGGAGATATGCAATCTCATGAGATTGCTCCAACTTGGAATCAAGTGGACGGCCACCATGACCAATATAGAAATTGGTGGCCGTCCACCATGATCCATGGGAGATGCAATCTCCATGTTGGTTAATCTCCTTATTTGATTGATTTAATTTAGGATTGATTTATATTTTATTTATCAAATATATTTGATCTAAATTAAATTATTAGTTGTTGGCTTTTACCAACAACAATCTTGACCATTGGATTAAACATAAATCAATCTCATCCATTGATTTTATGTGTCTCATGAATTGAGATCCATGGATCCCAAAACCCTATAAATAGAGAGGCATACCATGCTCTCTAATGTTATGCTTTTGAAGCACATCTCTCTTTCTCTCTCATTCTACATATCAACTATATCCCTCTCTCCTTGGTGCCCATCCACCAAACCCTAGAGGAGAAAGCCGTCGTCACCCTCGCCACCACATAGCTGCTTCAACGTTCTTCGGTTCTCCATCTTCTTGGAGTACTACGCTCGTGAAGAAGACATTCGATCTCGTACGACGAGATCAGGAGTTCACCGTGCTTGGATCAACTCGTTGGATTGCGAGGATCACACGACTCATCCCCGTGCTCGTAAGCTTCTTCTCCGAGGATCGGACTTGAAACAGGAGGTCTCTTTTCGTAGAGACTCGATCAACCATGCTTCAAGAGGTATTCCTTTATACTTGTTGTGGTTCTAGATGAAACGATCCGAGAATCTTTCTTGGATCATGTGGTTTCATCATATGAAAATTTTTTTAATTCCGCTGCATAGAACAACTAGATCGACTAGTCGTTCTTTGTCGTATCGATACGACGCTGACGCTTTTGTGATACGCTTGATGATTAAACCATATCCTTCAAGTGGTATCAGAGCCATAGGTCGAAGGTTTTGGATATGATCCGTAAACCTAGGACGACATGGGTTCGTTAAGGTTGCGAAAGATTTTATTGCATTTGATTTTTGCACATCTGTTTAGTGAATAAATTCGACCCTGTTTAAAATGTTTAAACATGAATTAATCACTTGAATTTTGTTCCCCATTAAATAAGGAAATCATAGGATCTGATTTTACGTAATTTGGATTCTATTTGCTCGAGATATGATTGTTTTAATGAACATGTATTCATTGTTGCGGGAACTGCGAATCTTAACATGATTAATGAGTTAATTATTGTTTTGATCCGCCTTGAAATACATGAAACATCACTTAGGTTCTGTCCTAAATCAAATTATCAATCTTCAAAAATTGATTTTGTCTAATTTGGATTTAAATTGATTGAGATATGTTAATTTTAGTAAGTAGGGGTCATTGCTGAAATTACAGTCCTAATCAAGAACCATGTGATTGTCAATTAGTGAAATTAATTGTTAATTTTATGAAATAATTATGAAAAATATTTGAGAAATATTTAATGATGATTATTTCCTTAATTGACTTGGCCTCAACAAATAAATTGATTAGATTTGATCTAGATCATAATTGGAAACACAATCATCAAACTCCTTGCTTGAATAGGATTGGAAATTTGTCTAGCAAATTTCCTTATAATCAAAAATATTTTGATTATTACTATATGTATAGTTTCGATTGAATAACCGATTATCATCTCAAGTACAAAGTGATTGACTCGGCATTATTTTTTCCGAGGCGGATATGTTGTCTAATCGGGGATCATTAGAGTAGCGGGTCGCATCGGTTGCGGTCCGTCCTACTCCCGCTGGTACTGGCCATGACAGCGGGTAGGGAACGAATGATGCCTGAGAGATCATGATGTATTTTTCTAATTATTAAAATTCAAATGAATATGTACTTTGAGATAATACCATATATTCAAGTAAAATCACATTTGTTGATTGAATTGGATTGATAATTAATTAAATGTGATTAAGTTAATTATATCCAAATTAAAAACACTCTATTATGAATAGATGTGCATTTCCCTTGGAAGAATTAATTATATGAGTATGATTCATGATAATTGATTAAAAATTTGAATAAGAGGTGGAGGATCACATAAGTGACATCCATGGTCTTCCGTCAAGGCAAAGGTTTCCTTCGCCAGATATTTTATGTAGGAGACGCCTGTCCGAAACGACGGCTCCTGCATATGATCCATTTAGATTGGGCTTGTCGCTGCTCGAAAGAGTAAGGACGGATTGCGCATAGCGAGTTGTATTCATGTTGACAATTGGTTCAATTAATGACGGGTCAACATCACCTTATGGGTGGTGGGCCCGGGTATTAAAAGTCCGAATTGGGAAATGCAAGTTGGACTTGCAAGATGGAATGCGTTCCTGCTTCTCTTTATTGGAGTCATAGGTTCTCATATTATTGGGATATGACAATGAGAAAGAGGAGATCCCAGTTCTTGCTTGAGATATAGCGGTTAGTATATCTCTTACTTTGAAAGTGATTAAGAGAATAAACTTTCAAAGTTGACAGAGCAAGACTAATTTGATTTAAAATGCCTTAATCAAATATCATAAATTTGAATATATGATTATATGTTCCAATATAGTGCATTCTTAATTTCAGAAAATGAAGTCCATGAACCTACTAAGCAGGCTTCTGGAGGTCAACCAGTTGACCGGACCGAATTACTCGGATTGGATCCGTAATTTGGAGCTTGTTCTCTTGGTTGAGCACATAAGTTATGTGCTCTCAGAAGACAAGCATGAAAGCCCTAAAATGAAGGAAGAAAAGGCATACAATGACAAGTATGATGAAGATCATGTCTTGGAAAGATGCTATATCTTGGGTTCTCTCTCCAATGTTCTTCGGAAGCAACATGTGGAGATGAGCACATGCCAGGAAATAATGTAGAATATGAAAGATATGTTTAGTGACATTAACCGCACCCAGCGCTACAACATTATGAAAGAACTCGTTCGCTGCAAGATGCAGGAAGGAACTTCATTCCGAGAACATGTACTTAAAATATTTGGGTACTTGTCTAAGCTGGAGACTCTTGGGGCAAATATGGATGCAGAAATGCAAGTTGACTTCATTCTACTATCTTTGCCCAAGTCTTTCAATAATGTTGTGGTTTCATTCCACATGAACAAGTTGCACTTGAATAATGCTGGACTTCTTGCTGCATTAAAGTCTGCGGAAGACATAATGAAGAAAGATGGTCCCGCTGGCAGTGCATTGATTGCACAGGTTAGAGAGAAGTGCGGTCGGAAGAAAAGTTCTCGGAAGGGCCCGACCCAGAAGAGAAAGAAGAAGAGTCAAGGCGTTGGCTCATCTTCCAATGCATCCATGCTAATAGCATCGAAGAAAACCGACGTTTGTCACCACTGCAAGAAGCCGGGGCACTGGAGGCGTAACTGCACGAAATACCTGAAGTCGGTCGACAAAGGTAAAGCCCCAGCAGGTATGAAATCTACTTTCATCATTGAAACTAGCTTTCTCGTTGGACGAGAAGTAAGTTGGGTTGTTGATTCTTGTGCTTCTGTTCATGTATGCAATTTGTTGCATTTGTTTCAGGAAACTAGAAATCTGGAAGGAGGGGAGATAGTCATCCAGATGGGATCTGATGCAAGTGTTGCAGCAGTCGCCGTCGGGACATGTCGACTATCATTATCTAGTGGTAGAGTCTTAGTACTTAAATAGTGTCTTTATATACCTGAAGTCAGAAGGAATTTGATATTTGTATCTAAGTTAGTTAGAAGTGGATTTTCATTCTTGTTCTGTAATAAATTAGTCATAAATCATTATGATAAATATATTGCGGATGGTATTTTGACTTCTGGTGGACTTTATGAATTGTTCATTAATGAGCATGTCATGAATGTTATAACCACTAATAAAAACTCTAAAAGATCCAGGGAGAACAAAAATCATTCAAATATGATTTGGCATCAAAGGCTTGGTCATTTATCTGTTGATAGGATCGATAGATTGATAAAGGATGGACCTTTAGATTTTCTACAGGTTCAATCTTTACCTACCTGTGAACATTGTATTCGAGGTAAAATGACTAGGATGCCTTTCCGTAACAAGGTTACAAGATGTGAATGTATTATTGACCTAATACATACCGATGTATGTGGTCCCTTCAGTACCGCGACTCGAAATAGATATCGATATTATATGATGTTTATTGATGACCATTTGTGATACGGGTTTATCTTCCTATTACGTCATAAATCTAAAACCTTTGAAAAGTTCAAAGAATTCAAGGCTTTGGTTGAGAACCAAACCGATAGGAAGATTAAACAGATTCGATCTGATCGAGGTGGCGAGTACCTCTCAGATGAATTCAAGGAATACCTTAAAGAGAATGGAATTGTCTCCAATCTCACTCATCCTGGAACTCCCCAACTTAATGGTGTTGCTAAAATACGCAACAGGGCCATCATGGATATGGTCCGTTCAATGATGAGCAAAGCACATTTACCACTTAGTTTCTGGGGATATGCAGTAGAGACTGTAATATATATCCTGAATAAAATTCCCAGCAAATATGTACCTAAGACTCCTCATGAGCTCTTGCATGGAACCAAATCTAGTGTTAATCACTTGAGGGTATGGGGTTGCTTGGTCCATACGAAGAATGTGGATGCAAGTAAGCTAGAATCTCGCACTCGTGAGTGTTACTTCATTGGGTATGCTAAAGATGGTATTGGATATCAGCTCTATGACCCTAAGACCCAAAAGATTTTTGTCTCTAGAGATGGTAAATTTCTGGAAGATGATTTCCTTAAAGGTCAATACAAAAATGAAGTAGAGGAACTCATTGAATCCCCTGAGGATTCTGAGCTTCCTAGACCAGAAACTGAAGAGATAAATAAAGATGAAACACCCATACCTCTTCGAAGGAGTTCGAGGGTGGTTGCATCACCTGAAAGGTATGGATTCCATGTGTCAAGTGAGACTGACAATGATCCTACTTCATTTGATGAAGCACTTGTGGATCATGACATCGATAGATGGATGCTAGCAATGAAGTCAGAAATTGACTCCATGCATAAGAATGGTGTATGGACCCTAGAGGATCCACCTAAAGGGGTAAAACCCATTGGGTGTAAATGGATCTTCAAGAGAAAGAGGGGACCTGATGGGAAAGTAGAGACTTTCAAGGCACGGCTCGTAGCTAAGGGCTACACACAGAGAGAAGGCATCGACTATGATGAGACATTCTCACCTGTGGCTATTCTTAAATCCATCAGGACACTGCTAGCTATAGCTGCATATCTTGACTTCGACATCTAGCAGATGGATGTCAAGACAACGTTCCTCAATGGATACTCGAGGAGGATATCTATATGGAGCAGCTCCAGGGCTTCATAACTGAGGATGGCAAAGTATGCAAGCTGAAGAAATCCATCTACGGGCTCAAGCAAGCTTCTCGTACCTGGAATATCAGATTTGATGAAACCATAAAGAGTTATGATTTCGTGTAGAATCCTGATGAACCATGTGTATACAAGAAGCTTAGTGGTAGCGCCATTGTGTTCATCGTGCTTTACGTAGATGACATCCTTATCATTGGGAATGATACAGGGATGATGACCAGTTTGAAAATTTGGCTATCCCATACCTTTGAGATGAAAGATCTTGGAGAAGCCTCTTATATCTTAGGCCTGAAGTTGTTCAGAAACCGAGAAAAGAGGATATTGGGATTGTCGCAACATGATTACATTAAGAAGATTCTTGAACGATTCCGTATGGATAGTTCAAAGAAAGGTTTCCTCCCCTTAAGACACGGTATCCACCTATCTAAAGGGATGTCTCCTCAAACTATTGAGGAAAAGAAAGCCATGGCTGGATGCCCTTATGCATCAGCTGTAGGAAGCTTAATGTATGCCACGATGTGTACAAAGCCAGATATTTGCCATGCAATGGGAGTGGTAAGTCGTTACCAATCCTGCTATGGAGAGCAACACTGGAATTCAGTAAAGAACATAGACGCAAGATTACATCTTGGTCTATGGAGATGGTGATCTCCAAGTCTTGGGATATACAGATTCTGACTTCCAATCGGATATTGATGGTTGAAAGTCGACATCAGAGTTTGTATTCTTGTTGAACGGTGGTACTGTGAACTGGAGAAGCAAGAAGCAGGACACTACAACAGATTCAACAACAGAAGCTGAGTACATTGCTGCATCAGATGCTGCGAAGGAGGTGGTGTGGTTGCGCAAGTTCATCTTGGAGCTTGGCGTAGTTTCCTCTGATACTCCCATCCCGTTACTCTACGATAACACGGGAGCAATTGCCCAGGCGAAGGAACCCAGATGGCATCAAAAGAGCAAGCACGTGGAAAGGAAATACCACATCATTCAGGAGATTCAAAAGCGTGGTGACATCATCATCACCAAGGTGGCCTCCGCCAACAACGTTGCCGATCCTCTTACCAAACCTCTGACACAGAAGGTTTTCGACCAGTATGTAATGAGTATGGGTTTAAGGATTGTTCCTGAATGGTTCTGAGGGCTAGAGGGAGATTGTTAGCAATGTGAGCCCGAGGCAAACCATTCCTGCAATAAATGTTATTGTAATAAATGATTTATCAATAAAAGTTACTGATTGTTTTTAACTCCCTTTCTGAGAATGAATGAATGAATGCACTATAAGGTCCCTCTGTACAATAAGGATAATGTACCATAGCCAACTTGATAATCATACAGCTGTTGATTCATTGATTGAATCATAGAGGCTAATGCTTGGATGAATATCTAAGGAGTTAGATAGAGGACTCATCAAGCATCATTAAATTATTGTTAAGTGATGATCTACAGCCTGAGTAGGAGATGGCAATCCTTTCTCATTTGGCTGATATCCGACCGACCTCTTGATGCAGGTCCTCTGCATATGAATAGTGATTCGAAGGTGTCAGATTAGTTGAGTCAATGGGTTGACGTAACGAGATCGAGATAACCAAAGACCTATGATGAATATTGTCACAGCATAGGCATGCATCCTATGACCAGAGACAGATGTGTTACTATATGTCTGAGTATGTACATTTGGCAGACCAATAGGTTGATGACCTAACCAAGGTCTATACACCGGCGAACTGGTGTACATGTAAGGACATATGAGTAATACGATCTCTCAAAGGGATCATACAGGTTCACTTGTGAACTGGGAGACATGAGCTCACTCATGAGGTATTGAGACTGATCAAATTCCATGCATGGTCGTCATGCTTTCGAAGCATGACATGAATTTAAAGGTAAGATATATGCTTTGTGAAAGCATATGATCTATACCAAATCCCAAAGACCAAGATTGAGAAACTTAGTGATCAAACCCTGAAGATGACAGTGAAAAAGTGATCTATATCTTCAGAATGATCATATGTCTTCCAATATGGAGGATGTACATGTGTTGGGAATACCTGAGGGTGATGTGATCATAAACGATTGTATAACCATGGCGCTTCCATTCCGAGGGAGTGATGAAACAGGATTGGATTTTAGTGACTCCTCTCAGTAGAGAAGTAACCTAATCTTAGTCCATGTACTGGACATTGATCTGAATGATATTCAGATACAATGAGAAGATTAGGTTTACGGTCTTGATTTAATCAAGTATCTAAGAGAGGTCCATGAGATCTGGATTTGAGATGTGATCTCAATATCCAAGTCACTATAAGTGGAACAATACAATCTCCCTATCCTTATCTCCAAGTATCTGCGGAGAAATCGCATTATTCTTGAAAAAGTTCAAGAATAATTCCATAGTTGAAATGTATCTAAGCATTAAGAGAATGATAATTAAATGTGATTTAATTATCTTGATGTATGTAGAAATTATCCAATATAATTAAATGTGATTTAATTATTGTGGATAAGAATAATGTGGATAGCAATATCCAATTATTCATAATATATTATAAATGTGATTTATAATGTATTAGAGAGAGGTAATTATAATTTATATTTGTTAATTAATTATTGATGTGTATTGGATACACATTCTGTAATTAATTGAAAACATAAATTATATTTTGTTTTGGATTGTTAATGTGATTCACATATTTCCAATGGCTAGATTGCAATATTCTCAAAATTAATTATGAATTATTTTTTAAGAATAAATCACAATAAAAGTTGTTCGATTAAATAATGGAGATTTCCATGGAGATATGCAATATCATGAGATTTCATGAGATTGCTCCCACTTGGAATCAAGTGGACGGCCACCATGACCAATATGGAAATTTGTGGTCGTCCACCATGATCCATGGGAGATGCAATCTCCATGTTGGTTAATCTCCTTATTTGATTGATTTAATTTAGGATTGATTTATATTTGATTTGTCAAATATATTTGATCTAAATTAAATTATTAGTTGTTGGCTTTTACCAACAATAATCTTAACCATTGGACTAAACATAAATCAATCTCATCCATTGATTTTATGTGTCCCATGGATTGAGATCCATGAATCCCAAAACCCTATGAATAGAGAGGCATACCATGCTCTCTAATGATATTCTTTTGAAGAACATCTCTCTCTCTCTCATTCTACACATCAACCCTCTCCCTCTCTCCTTGGTGGCCGTCCACCAAACCCTAGAAGAGAAAGCCGTCGTCGCCCTCGCCACCGCGCAGCTGCTTCGACGTTCTTCGGTTCTCCGTCTTCTTGGAGTGCTACACTCGCGAAGAAGACATTCAATCTTGTACGACGAGATCAGGAGTTCACCGTGCTTGGATCAACTCGTTGGATTGCGAGGATCACACGACTCGTCCTCGCGCTCGCAAGCTTCTTCTCCGACGACCGGACTTGAGACAGGAGGTCTCTTTTCGTAGAGACTCGAACAACCACGCTTCAAGAGGTATTCCTTTATACTTGTTGTGGTTCTAGATGAAACGATCCAAGAATCGTTCTTGGATCATGTGGTTTCATCACATGAAAAAATTTTAAATATCGCTGCATAGAACAACTAGATCAACTAGTCGTTCTTTGTCATATTCGATACGACGCTCACGCTTCCGTGATGCACTTGAGGATTAAACCATATCCTTCATTTTCCGGGTTGATAATGTGATGATGTCATGCTGACATCATCAGCGGTCCGACCGATTTAAACCGCCGGTTAGACCCAGTTAGACCGAACCGAAGAGAAACAAGTTCAACGTCCGGTCCGATTTTTAAAACATTGGATAGAGGAGTCTCCTATGTCTTCTAGGTTAGCGTAATACTCTATTAATGCATCTGAAGAGATATAATCTATGAGGGTGTCTGGATAACCTAGAAAAAAGTTGGGTCAAAAAGGTTTCTATTACAGTTAAGCTCAAAGATTTTGGAGAAGGTTAGGAAGTATTATCTGAATACATTGAGCTCAAATCCTCAAAAGTTGAGTTCTCCAAAAAAAAGGTAAAAAAAGCAATGTCATGGGTAATTTTAAGAGCCAAGAGGGAATTATCCTCGAATTCTCATCTAAAATGCTTCTTCCAAATAAGATACCAAGTCGATGTCATCGTGGTGATTTTCCAAGATGATATGGATTTCACATTGCCATTGATAATGAGAATAAATTTTCACCAAATTTTCATGCGTTTGACAAAATTTGAACAATATAAGGGCAATTTGAAAACAAATGTTGGGGACTTTCTACATCCTCCATACACAGGTAGCAGATATTTGACATGCTAGTATTAAACACACGGTATTTATCTGGTGTGATTTTCGGTGTCATTGAGTGCAATTACAAAAATCAAGCAATTTTAGATAAAATTATTTCAATTACAAGGAAAATAATACAAAATAAAATCTAAGGTAAGTAGAGTACCGATCCACATGGACTCACGAATATACCTTTTACCCTTCAATTTTTTAGAGTTTGTTACACACAATAATGGCAAGCAATGTCAGTTGAAAACGTAAAAACAATCAACATATTGGTTTCGATTTTTTCATTTTGCGCCATGCCATAGATATTTTAGAAAGCGACTACAAATTCTACACAACAATGACGGTCAATGTTAGTTTAAAACATAAAGACAATCAAAATATTGGTAATCGATCGGAGTTTACAAAACTTCTAGCCTAACAATGTTCGTTAGAAATGTAATCGAATATTGATGAAATATGGTATTAAAAAAACAACACAGTTACAAATCATTCGATTTACATCTTATGGCTATTATGATATAATTTTTGTCATCAATAAAAGAACTCATCTCGTTTGAAGGGGTCCAATGTGCGAATATTTGCAAAGTAACAAGGATACATACATAAGCACACAATACACATGTGACTGTGGCCAGGTTAGCTTCCCACCTCTTTTTTCAGCATTTTTTATTGTATTTTTTATAATACTTATGGATTTTAGATCATTTAATATCGAAATATTATCATTAAAAATTCAACTCGTTATGGGACTCTTATCACAAACATCAATATCAAATAACGGCCTTAGATTTGTTGAATTCGATCCTTTCTAGATGGATGGATTATGAATGTGTGATTTTCATGAAATTTGAATCACATATTCCCTTTATTAATTTAAGTTAATCCTCCCTCCCTCTAAGTATTTTGGCAAATACCATCAAAATGTTGAAAAAAGAGATGTCGAGAAAGCTAACCCCCCCCCCACACACACACGATATGCTATTAAAAAAGAAGAGATCGGGGGGTTAAGATTCCAATCAAGAGCTTTCTAATGTGCGAGCCTATCCTAGCTAGGTCATCCCCTCTTCTAGGTACGAGGGCACCGAGACCTATTAGATTATGTGAATACCTTGCGGCGCAATGAGAACTAATCATGTTCATACATTATTTATATATATCTTTCTAAATTCAAGGTATCTTTCAAAGAAAAACCATAAAATTAGGACTCAATGTATCTAAATAGGTCGAACCAGCCCCCGTAGATATATTTGCTTTGGAACAAAACAATAAGAACTAAGCTTCGTCAACTAGAATGTACATTATCCATATGGAGGATCCTCAATTGAGAAGATCCATTGACCCAAGATGAAGATAAAGGTTTACCTATTTCCTTTACTTCAGTAAAACCGAAGATTAGTTATTGGAACACATAGCAACAATCATTTGATCGAACATCCATATACATAGGTACATATATATATAGTATGAACAAACTATATCTATGACTAAAGTTGATTCTTTTCACAAATATAAACACATTGCTCACACTCCTTAGTCTCCTTTACCACCCCTTCCTTTATCTGATTCTACTCTTATCTTGTTTCCTCCTCCATGATATGTACCTTTTCTCAATATTTCCTTCCTTGAGCTCTCCGTCTTTGTTACACTACTCATTACTTTATCTCTCCAACCTTTTCCCTATAATCTCTCTCTCTCTCGCTCTTTATATATATATATATATGATATCTTTCAAATGAGACATTGTCCTTCCATCCTTAAGGAAGGCCAACGATCTCATGCATCCATATTCAATACATCGATTGTTATTAAATGCATATTATAATTATTATTTAATCAACCAAAAATCCATTTTGGTCATTGTTCATTATCTAACTAATTTATCTTCTCATTAATCTCTCTCCTAATCTTTACAAAAATGTCACATGCACACTTAAAATATATCATTAACTCTCTCACCTTTCCATTCATTTCATAATCTCGCATGCATAGAAAACGGGAGGAAAAGGAGGACATCGCTCGTCTCCATCTCCATCTTCTTCGTCGCTCATTGCTCGTCTCCGTCGTCGCTTGTCTCCATCGTGTGTACATCATAAGCCTCGTCTTCGTTGTCCTCACAGGCCTTGTCATCCTCTTCGTCACCTTCATCTTTATCTTCACCGTCGACATGGCCGGTATGAGGTTCTTCACCCCCTTCATCTACGTCTTCAAAGTCGACATGGAGTGGTTCTCGGTATTATCTATATCTTCACATGGACAACTACGCGTGGCCGACATGAAGTTCTTCGCACCTTCATCTCTGTCTTCAACATCGACATGGAGCAGTTCATGATGTCATTCACGTCGTCATCGACAAGGCGGAAGTGGGCGACACAGAATGGTTATGTAAAAATACATTTTTCAGTGTGTATTATACAATGTTAATGTCTATTATACAAATTTGATATTTATTGTACATATCTGATATGTATTTTACATAACAATTTGGTGCGAATGAAAAATGTAATTTTTTTACATATCTTGTATATTTGATGTGTATTATACATTTTGGATATGCATTATACATTATAGATGAGTATTATACATATATAGTTTGTATTTTACTTATCGATTTAGCATGAATGTCTACTGTATTTTTATAAAGAATAATATAAAATTTATTATACAAAAAATCATATAATCGTTACAAAGAAGCATGCATTAATTGCTAATATGAATTTTATTCTACAAAGAACCATACTAAATTTACAAATAGCTGATTAATTCTGAAGGAATCACAGTAAATACAAAAAACATACAATCGTTACAAAAGGAATCGCATATTCTACAAAAAACACATTAGGATACAAACATTGCCCTATGTAACGTCGCCCAATTCAAAACTGGATATTTTTTAAATATGATATTGCGAAAAATACCAAAAATAAAACTAACTAAATTTAGTATTTCAGAATATTAATTGGCGTGCGTAATTAATGCAAAAATTGATGACCAAAATGCCTTTTTGGGCAAATAAATTGATGATGCCGTTAGATTTAAATCTCATAGCTATGATCATTGGCCTTCCTTAAGGATGGAAGGACCAAGTACTATTTGAAAGGCCTCCTAATATATATATATATATATATATATATATATAGAGAGAGAGAGAGAGAGAGAGAGAGACACTTGGGGTATATAATATTTTTTCTACTTTATTAGTCTTGTTCACTAGCTTTTATATTCCATATTGTTCTTATGATCATTGGCCTTCCTTAAGGATGGAAGGACCAAGTACTATTTGAAAGGCCTCCTAATATATATATATATATATAGACACACTTGGGGTATATAATATTTTTTCTACTTTATTAGTCTTGTTCACTAGCTTTTATATTCCATATTGTTCTCTCTTCCCCATTCTACATTTTTCTTATAATTCATTTTTATCTTTTTGTAATTTTGTCTCAAATTTTACTTATATACTGCAACAAAAAATCAATCTATATGGTTAAATAATATGGTTTTTATCACTTGTGTCTTTCTTAACTTTTGCAATATTTGTTATGCCCTTGACTTTTTTGAAATATCAGTTGCCCCCTGATTTTTTATAAACTTCACAAGTCTACTCTTTAGTAATGACAATTATGCTCCTATTTTTCATTAACAGGAGGGTAGCACTGTATATTTTATAAGAAGTCAAGGGGACAACCGATATTACAAAAAAGAAGGGGCACAACTGATACTGCAGAAATTAAGAAGTGCACAAGTGATAAAACTTTAAATAATATGTAAATACTATTTGATAACAGTAAAAATTTTCAACTTTTATCAAGTCAGAAGCATAATATTGCTTCAATCCCAAAAAAATATGCAATGCCCTAAACATTGTTTGTAGATTTTAAAAATCGTGTATCAAGATAACAACTTTTATCAAAAGTTTTTGTTTACAAGCCCTTCTATGTAAATTAATGCAATTTTCTTCATAAAAAGTTCGATAACATTTAGATTGTTGAAAAATAATTTGTGTAATTCGGTTGTTGTAGTTAAGACCACACTCATACATTTGTTTTTTTAAGAAAAAGATCTATCTAGAAACTTCAAAAACAATCAACTACAAATCGTGCAGCAACCCAACTCATAAATAGTATCACATCAGTAACTCACCAGGTGTGAGAGTGAGTTATAAGTGAGGTGTGAGAGTAAGTTTTAAGTGGTGGGCATTACTACTTGATAACTTGAGCTTAAACATTTTGGATGGTTTTCAATAGGTCTAATCGGTTATTAAACCAACAAGTTGTCAGTGTCAGTTTTTCTCGATAATGGTATGTGGTCGTAAGCTCAAAACGTTACAAATTGTATTAGAGCGAGTGCCCTCTGATAGTGGAAAAGACTACCTGAGAGGTGGATCCACACCTACAAAAAGATAGGAGGAAAATGCTACCCAAAGTATGCATCCTCCATTATCATTGGAAATAAGTGATGGACCATGTCACTACAGGGACATTATGAATATTAGTAGAGCACATTATAACAACCCAATCCAAGTATAGTCCCACATTGATAGGTCACAAAGTGGGAGAGTGGGTTATAAGGGGGTGACTATTACTACTTGAAACTTGGACATACGTATTTTGAATAGTTGTCCACATGTGCAGTTGGGCCCAAACACAACAAGTTGTTAGGGATAATTTTCCTTGATAACGGTCCATGGGCCTAAGTTTAGGATATTACAAATGGTATATGAGTGAGTTCCCTCTGATAGTGGAAATAGCTACCTAAGAGGTAATGATCCCCTTACAAGGAGATAGGAGGAAAAGTTACCTGAAGCTTGCAGTTGCCACTATCACTGGGAATAAGATATGAGCCGTATCACAACAAGGACATTGCGAATATAAGTGGGAGAGGCAGGACGATTATTATCAAACTGACTGCAATCTTTTTGTGTTCGTGAGCATCCCGTTAAAGCACCTTCTACCTCTAATAGGCCATGGACTAGATCAGAATCATTCTCAACGAATCCATAAAAAGTGGTCCTAATTTTTTTTCATCGGATCCAAGTGGAGACCAAGATCTTGAGCAACCGATCTGGTCAAATAACTCAAAAGATAAAGAAGTATCGTTAATTTGTTCATGCTCATTGTTCCAAGTTCAAAGTACAATTTCACAAATAAGAATCCCTTACCTTACATGAATGTAGCTCCAGAATGTTTCAGTTTATGATCCTACGTTTTAGTTTATGTTCCTACCTATTTATCTGGATATGCCAAGAGAGTCTATTACTCACTACATCAAATAATTTTCAGTAATAAAACCATGTAAATCCATTGGAAAATAAAAAAACACATGTTCGATGAAATGGTTGTTATTATATGCTTTAATAAGGAATCATCGTTTTAACTAAATAATTAAATAGAATAGATAGACCATTTTCTTTGTCTCAGGACGTTACAGATATAAGTGGAGGACGTTATAACAATCCAACCAAACATAGTCCCATATTGGAAACTCACAAAGTATGACATTGAGCTATAATTGATGGTGATTACTAATTGATAACTTAGGCTTTAACTATTTTGTGTGATTATCAATGGGTCGAATGGGGCTCGAACACAACAAGTTTCTAAGGCCAGATTTCATTGATAATGTTATGGGGACCGAGTCCCGACATGTTATGTAACACCCAAACATAGTCCCACATTGGAAATTACTGAAGTATCGGTGTGGATTACAAGTAATGGGGATTACTACTTGATAATTTAGGTTTAAAAATTTTGGGTGGTTGTTAACAGGTCCAATCGTGCCCGAACCCAACAAGTTCTTATGATTAATTTTCCTCGATAACAGTATGTGGTCCTAAGCTGGAGACGTTACAAATGGTATAAGAGCGGCTTCCTTCTGATAGTGAAAAATGCTACCCGAGAGGTCGAGCCACTCCTACAAAGAGATACAACTTGACAACTCAGGCTTTAGTATTTTGAGTGGTTAACATGTCAAATCATGTTCGAACCCAACAAGTTCTCAGGATCAATTTTCTTTGATAACCGTATGAGGACCTAAGTCAGTGATGTTATAAATCATATCAGAGTGGGTTCCCTCTGATAGAAGCTACCCAGAATGTGTAGCCTCCACAATCAATGGGAACAAGTAATGAGTCATGTCACACTGAGGACATTGCAAACATAAGTGGAAGATGTTGTAATAATGCAATCCAAATATAGTCCTACATCAGCAATTCACAAAGTATAAGAGTGTGTTATAAGTGGTGTGGTTTACTATTTGAAAATCTGGACTTAAGTATTTTAGATGGTTGTCTATGGGTCTAATCGGATCCGAACCCACAAAGTTGTCCGAGCTAGTATTCCTCGATAACAGTTTGTGTACCTAAGCATGTGAATGTTATAAATGATATCGAAGAAGGTTCCCTCTTATTGTGGGAAGGGATATATGAGAGGTGGAACCACCCTACAAAGAGATAAGAGAAAAAGGTTACACGGAGCGTGCAACCACTATGTCACTGAAAATAAGTGATGAGCCATGTCGCAACGAGGACATTGCGGGTATTAGTTGAGGAGGTTATAACAATCCAACACAAACGCTCCCACATCGATAACTCGCAAAGTGTGAGAGTGAGTTATATAGTGAGGATTACTACTTTTTTTTACTCGTTTGGGGTGGCGGGAGGGGTTGAACCCTGATCTTTGGAGTGAGAGCTCATTGCTTCTACCACTAGACCATAAGGTGGGTTCAGATTATTACTTGATAACTTGAGCTTAAATATTTTGGGTTGCCATCAATGGGTCCAATCGGACATGAACCTAACAAGTTGTCATGGCCAATTTTCTTCAATAACAATATGGCAATCTAAGCTCGACATGTTACATAACACCCCAAATATAGTCTTCACATTGGAAACTCCCTGTGTGTGCATGGGTTAAAAGTGGAGGAGATTACTACTTGACAAATTGAACTTAAACATTTTGGGTGGTTGCGAATGGGGTCCTTGGACTTGAACCCAACAATTTGACAGGGCTAGTTTTCCTCATTAACGTTCTGGAGACCTAAGCTCAGGATGTTACAAATAGTATTAGAGACAATTTTCCTCTGATAGTGGAAAGGATTACCCGAGAGATGGAGTCACCCGTACAAAGAGATAGGAGAAAATGTTACCCGAAGCATGCAACTGTCACTATCATTGGGAATAAGTGATGTGCCATGTTGAAACGAGAACGTTGTGAATATAAGTGGGGAAGTTTATAATACCTCAAATATAGAATTGCATCGGAAACTCCCAAAGTGTGGGTGTGGATTATAAGTGTTTTGAATTAATACTTGACAACTTAAAGTTAAGCATTTTGGGTGGTTAAAAACGGGTCTAATTGGACTCGAATACAACAAATTATTAAGGTCAGTTTTCCTTGTTAATGATCTGTGGACCTAAGCTATGAATGCTATAAATAGACTCCATAAGGAATGAATTATTTTTCAATAAAGACATCAAATATCTTCATATCTTTAAGCTTCACAGATAAGGTTTATAACCAAAAGTGACACATTATAATCCATAACAAAGTGCGAATCACTTCCTAGTACCTTATTTAAAGCTAAACACGTGCTAAATACTTTTAAATATATATTTTTACCCAACCTTATTACTATTATATATTTTTCGGATCAATATATTTTACCTGAGTATTTATACCTTTACACCTTGTTTGTAGATATGTCACACTATTTATGGATAACAATCATCTAATAACATATTGTCCAAACCAAAATCAAGTAGCCAAATTGTATCCTACAAATTTTTTTGATTGATCAAATGAGGATGTTAAGTTTTATGATCATCTTCCCAAAGTCACGCATCTATTTTTTGCTAAGCAAATTTCGTATTAAAGAAAAAGGCCCAAAGGCCTGTTAATACAGAATGGGCCTTAACGGCAATAAATGGGCAGAACAACCAATGAGCGAAAGGCTAAGCAGAAGTTAGTATAGGACAAGAACTCCAAGAACCAAGAGCATCAGAGATGGCTAGTTAATAGCGTCAGTCACCATATTAGAGATAGTCCAGATCAAGTCATGCGTGGTAGAAGGCTGACCCATAGTCCAACGTCCGTTCCTTTCCTTCCAGATCGCCCAGGTAGTTGCGGCGAGGGCAGCAGCGGTCTTCAGTTTCACATCAGGATCAGGGATCGTCGTACAAAAGTCCACAATAGGAAGGAGGCTGGTAGCTCCCTGATCGGGAAGGCCGAGGGCAGAGATAACCCCATCCCAGACAAACATCGAGTAGCAGCACTCAAAGAATAGATGGGATGCAGTTTCACGCGTGGTATTACAAAGATAGCAAACACCATCAGTGGGTAGGCCGCGCCGAGAGAGCCTGGTCAACGTAGGCAGGCGGTCCAGAATAGCCCGGTAGAGCACGCACGCGTGCTTGGGAACAACCTTCGACATCCACAAGATGGAAGCCCAAAGCACGCAATCAGCAGTATTTCTCACTTTGTTGAAGGCATCCTTGAAAGTTAAAGGGCGGGACAAAATCGCATGCGAGGAGCTCACAGCACCAGAAGGAAACAAGAGATACCTGGCATCCAATATATGCTTCCAAACCAAGGAATCCCCCTGAGATTTGACGCAGTCAAAAAAATCGCCCCCTCTAAGATATATGTCACGCATGTAGGTAACCCAAATAGAGTTGTCTTCAAAAATAAATCTACTACACCAAGTAGCAATCATGGCAGCACTGATGGAGCAGAGCGAGCGAAGACCCAAGCCACCTTCCTTCTTAGGGAGGCAGACCACCTCCCACTTAACATGGTGAGTACCGTAGGCCCATAGAAAATCCGCTGCAAGAGAATCCACTTTTTTGGCCTGCTCCAGAGGAATAAGCAAGGCAGAGGTCCAATACAAAGAGACGCCAGAGATGACAGAAGCAAGGAGTTGGAGACGGCCAGGTAGCGATAAGGACCTTGCTTTCCAGCCAGTAAGAAAGGTCCTTACCCGATCAATAAGTGCAAGGGCCGCCGTCTTCCTCCCCTTGGCGTGGGACAGTGGAATCCCTAGGTATTTAGTGGGGAGGGGCTGACTGAGTAACCCAATTTCAAGGCACAAACTGAAGTTCGCATTGGAGGACGCAGGGAGGATAAGCTTGTTTTTCCTCACATTCATTGAAAGATCCGACATGCTCTCAAAGTCTTTCAAGATTCTTTTTATTGTGGACATAGCAGCACAAGATTTCCTGCAGAAGAAAATAAGGCCATCCGCGTAGATGAGATGCGAGGGGACAAGCGCTCTACCAAAGCGGATCGGGAGGAAGGAGCCGTCAAGGATAGCCCTCTTAGCAAGCAAGGAAATTGGAGTCCATCGCAATAACAAAAAGCAGGGGGCTAAGTGGGTCCCCTTGCCGCAGACCTCTAGAGCAAGGGAAGAAGCCGTATGGATAGCCATCAACGAGGACCGAGAACATGGGAGAAGATATGCAATTTGAGACCCAACCAATCCAAGTATCATCGAAACCTCTGATGGATAAGCTATGGAGCAGGAAGTTGCGATCAATGGTGTCGAAAGCCTTGGTGATGCCAACTTTGACACAAGCCTTGCACGAACAAGCTTTGCGCCCAAATCCGTGGATAATTTCTTGTGCAAGTCTGAAATTGTCACCAATAGAGCGTCCCTTGATGAAGGCAGTTTGATTAGGAGCCACCAGATCATTGATAGTTGAAGCCAACCGAGAAGCAAGAATCTTGGAGAAAATCTTGTATAAGGTGTTACAGCACGCAATGGGCCTGTAATCCGCAAGGTTAGCAGGAAATGGCATCTATTTCAAGATTCAAAACTAAACATCCTCTAAAAACGCATTGAAATGCGCCCACTCATCTCAAGATAGATAAATCTTCAACTCACTGCCATACTTTATTTTTTATATATAAAAATTATAAGTAAAATTTTAAGATATATTTTAAGTCGTATAGTATAGGAAGTATATATCAAAGTATTTATGCAATCTAGAAATACTTTCAAATATTAGAACAAAAAAATCAAAGCAAGATACTACTACGATCAAAGTTTGTAATCTTTTTACTTAAAGATAACCCGAAACTTTGACAGGAAATAAAATTAGAGCAGTTGCCAAACTTTTGTGATGCAACCTCGATTTAAATATTAAGAGTTTAATGGGGCTGCCCCTTTCGGACAGCCAACATGATTGCCCCTACGCCGTTTTCGGCGCTTTTTTTTTGAAAAATATCGCCATGTATATTCATGCTTATATCCCTCTTATATGCCATTCGAATTTCGTCAGAAACAGAGACTCCTACGACTTTCATCGAGACAGACATTTTTTTAACGGTAACATGATTTTTTAAATCGACACCATCTCGATGGAGGCCATAGGAGTCTCTGTTTCTAATGAAATTCGAATAGCGTATAGGAAGGATATATGGATGAATATACATGACGATATTTTTTAAAAATAAAATAAAAAAAAGCACCGAAAATGGTGCGAGACAGCCATTGTTGGCAGCCCATTAAACTCAAATATTAAATCTAGGAATCTTGAAAGGAGACAGACAAGACCGCTACGCTAATAATAAACGGTTAGATGTATACTGAACAAATTGATGGATTTAGCAGTCATTATAGCTATGGTTCGATCTTTGAATTGACTAATAATTATACATGTTATTGCTAATTATTGGTCCCTGTGCATCCTTCGCTGTCATATACTTCAACCATTGTTCGAGATCAGCATTTCAGCTGTCCAGATTTCAACACCTGTCAACTCCTGTCCTGTCCCTTCATCATGAGGGCGACCGCAAGGACAGAGATCCACGTTCGGCATGTACGGACGGATGCGACCCATTGCCTTGTGATGGCACTGTTGATGCTTTTTTGGCGTCCCCACACCCACCACTGCCACCAGCTAAATGCTCCATCAGAGGAATCGGATCCCCCTCTCTCCTTTGGTCCACAGCCACCGGGAGTAGTTGTGTGGTCACAGCACTGTCCAATCGTGACTGGATTGGACGGTCTAGATTGTTCTCAAGGCTTCTAAGCCTGATCTATTTTGCTTTAACAATGATCTTCACCGTTGGATCTACTTCCTGTGGCTACAGCTATTGTGATGCAGCGGGTCATAGCAGAAAATCCAATCTCCTCAGTATAATGTTCATGGGATTTTTTTAATATTATTTCAAATTTTACAGTTAATGTTGAATTTATGTCGAATGTAGCAAACTAATCCATTACACTATAAAGGGTGTATTATGGTCGAGTTAGGTTCTATCACAAAGATTGTGTTCCATATAAATTTGGTCCCATGTGTTGTAGGGGGGGGTTCGAGTTCATTTGAAATTCGCAATTGAATTCGATTCAATGGTTGTTTATTATCAATTCGACAATAATATTCAATAATTAGATAAGCATTTTTGTGTATACAAATAAATTATTATATATATATAGAGAGAGAGGAATATACAAATAGACACATGATCAATATTGATTAGCATGCAATCTTGTCGATCGAAATTACATCCAACAATAGAGACTAAAATTATTTCGATTACATTAGTGACTTTGGAATCCATTAGAATATGAAAGTGATTATTATGGATCATTTATTTTTAATTATTATCTCATCAATAAAATAAGAAAGTGACTATGGTGAATCTTATTCCCCTCAAAATCCCTTCTCATTCTCGCTATCATCACTAAAATCGTCAATCACCCTCACCTCCTACATACCTCCTCTCTCTCGCCGCCATCATGCCTCTTCCCTCACACCGCATCCCTTGCACCACCATGTCTCTCGAACGTTCAATGATAGCAAAAAAACATGGAAAAGATCGCTGCGATCGCGAAGGAGAACATATGAGAAGGCCATCTCGTAAAGAAGTATGTGGAGCAGAAAGCATCTCCCTCTTTACATCAATTTATTGGTTTATTTTTTATTACTCAGTTTTTTTTACAACTCCATTATCATTTGTTACTATTCTTTTATTAATTTTTACAACTTGCCAGATGAAAGGATGGTATATTTGTAAAAAGTATAACACAAATGTCTACAAAATGATAATGATTTTTAAAAAAAATCTACAAAGAGTTGTAAAAGAAATAAATATACGAGTTGTACAGAAAGAACATTAAGTGCTAGAAAAATCACGAAATTGTAAAAAAAATAACTTGAAGTTGTAAAATATGAAGTTATAGTTTTAAAAAAGGAAAAAAATTGTAAAAAATAAATATGAATTAGTAAAAAATAAACATAAAGCTATAAGTTTTGAATTTATAGTTGTAAAATCGATGCATGTGCATGTAATATATGAATACCGTTGAAATATATAATAAAAGATTGAAAATAAAAAAACACAAGTTGTGACACGTAATTAAATCATTGTAATAAATAATATCCAACACATTGTCAAGATTTTCTTAAAATGCATGAGCATATTACTTATTTGCAAATTTATAAAAACGAAGCAAATGAAAATATTATTTTTGTTAAACCATGAATGGTGTTTGTGTAATTAACGATGGCAACAACAACAAAACATTCACCCACATTAAGTAGGGTCGGTTACATGTATTATTTATCTCCATTCAAATTTATCATGGGTTATTTTTGGGTTTAGATCCAAAAAACTAATATCCTTTGTATATTCTCATTCCAACTTTATTGGTGGAGAGAGTGCATTTCTTGAATGAAGACATTCTCTTTCTTTTTTCTTTCTATCTAGTTATATTTGAAGGAGAATTAATTTCCGACCGCGATCCAAGTACTAGGATAGAGATCCTACCCATATATTGTCTTATATAAGGAGGGCTTTGCCTCTTTGAAAGGCACACAATTCTCATTCTCTAGTCTCTCTCAAGAGGAGAAGAAGAGATATTATTTCTTCTTCACCTTTTGAGTCGACGTCCACCTTTCTCTCCCCCTCTCCTTCTCCTTGTTGGTCTTTCAAATATTACGAGGGGAACTACTGGCTTGGTGGGGGAGAGATCATCTCTCAAGTTCACGGGAGATATACGATTCATCAATGTGCCTGCAAGTGCCGGCTCTATTGAATGGGACTTAAGTCATGATTCTTCTACTCCGAAGATTACATCCTTGATCACACTTCAAGGGTATGATTCCTACTTTCGTGTGATATGTGAAACAATTCGGAAATATTTCCACAACCATACAATTTCGTAGTTATATATTTTACTCCACCTTTGTTAATAACTATTATGTGGATCATATGATGGACCTTTGTTTTTGTTGAATTCAATTCAACGGCTCTGCTTCCGTGATGTGCAAGATTTTAAAAACCTTCTTTAAAGTGGTATCAAAGACAGGTTAGAGGTCTTGGATATGATTCAGAGTCCTATGAAGTAAGGCTGTGGATATTGGATTGCGAGAACATTATTTTTCCATGATTGTGTGGTTCTGAATTGTTTTTTGAAATATTTGATGTTGATGCTATTAGACATTGTTATGAACGTATTTTGGATTTAAAATCATGTTTAGAATGTCTAGGTATGATCCCAAAGGTTAGATCCATAGTTAGCTATGATCAGGTAAAGATTCGGACACGAAACGTTCCCCGCAACATGTTGTTTTTGCATGAATTTCGTAATTGATAATTATAAAATTTACTTCCTATTTTCCTATCACGAAACATGTTGAAATATTTTATAAATATCATAAATTAAACTATCAAAATGCAGGCTTTTATTTTGCACGATTTCGAGTCTGATAGCCCAAGATATTTGATATCTAGTCGATTAGAAGTGGAGGATGACTAGATCATTTTGTTGATACTTTTGTATTTATCATTCAAAATAAATCATGAAATATGACATATGTCCTGATTTATTGCTGAATTAAATAATTAAAGAAATATTTAAATGGCTAACAACATTTGGATGGTTGTTTCTTGATAAAAACCGAATTGGATGCAATTGTTGTAACTGGATAATTCAGATATAAAAATAAATTCTTGCTTGATGTATTGGATTTTTTGTGGATATTAAAAGAGTTTTAACTCCAAATTCCAATAATATATTATTATATAGTATAATGCATGATCAAAAAATTGATAAAATCACAAGTATAAGTTGACCCAATTATCTTATACCGTATTGAAATGAAGAAAGTACTCGGGTTAGGTATGCTGACTTAGTTAGCTAATTGACACCTTGCAAGAAAGGAAACACTCCCTCTCAAGTATCGGAACGTCCGGCTGGACTTCTTTCAAGGAAGGGTAACATGAGGAAGTTAATGCATACTCTAAAAACTAAATATCAAGTAAGAATTATTTGTTGGTTGAATTGGATGATTATGTGATGACCTCCCTGGTCCCCTATAAAGGCAGAGAGTACCGTCGCCATGGATTGTACGATAGACACTTATGCAAAGTCGCGACTCTAATGTACAAGTGCACATGGATTGGGCACTCTTCTTCTCGTAAGCGACAGGTTGTATGTACTAGCCCTAACACGATTATCTATAGTGGTATTGGATAGCACATAGCGAGTTCTATTCATGTTGATGGTTGGTTCAATTAGCAATGAGTCAACATCACCTTAGGGGTGGTGGGCTCGGGTGTTAAATATCGAATTGGGAATGCAAGTTGGAGTTGCAAGATAGGAGGATTTCTCGCTTTCTTCATCGGAGTTGCATGTTCTTGTAAAATTATGGTGCAACAAAAGTGGAAAGGAAATACAAGACCTTGCTAGTGATATATAGGTAAGTGTATCTCTTCCTTTAATAGTTGGATACGGAAGTGGACTTTCAAAGTGTCAAAAGGCAAGATAACTTGATTTAAAAATCATTACTCAAATAAAATATGTATATATATATTATATGTATACTAATAAGTGCACATTTTAATCTTAGATGAAATCCATGAACCCAATCACAAGTTTCTAGAGGTCAACTAGATGACTAGAACTCTATAGTTTGGAATTTGTTCTTTCGGTTGAATGCATCAAACATATGCTCAAGAAAACCAAGTATGAAAACCCTCTGTCAGTAAAAGAAATTCAATTTAATGATAAATACGAAGATGACCACTCGTTGCCTCGCAGTTATATTCTAGGATCTCTGTCCAATATGCTTCTAAAGCAACATATGTACATTGAGATTGTCCATGATATAATGCTGAATCATAAAAAATGTTCGATAATGTTAATTGCATACAAGGCTGCAACCTGATGAAAGAACTTATATGCTACAAGATGCAAGAAGGGACCTCAATCAGAGACTGCATAATCAAAATTCTTGGTTACCTCTCTAAGTTAGAGACTCTTAGGGGTAGAGAAGGAAGCAAATATGCAGTCCGACTTCATTTCGGTGTCTCTACCCAAGTCTTTCAACAACTTTGTGGTATCGTACCATATGACAAGTTGAGGTTGACGAACACTGAACTCATGGCTTCATTGATGTCAGAGAGAAAATCATGAAGAAGGAAAATCATGCTATAAGTGCAATGGTTGCACAAGTCAATGGGAAGCGTAGTCGGAAGCATGGGGCACAGAAGGGTCCATCCCAGAAGAAGAAGAGAGAAAGCGTTGGCTCATACTCCTAGTCTTCCACACATTTGACATCCAATAAAATGGATGCATGCCATCATTGCAAAAGCTCTAGGCACTCGAAGAGAAATTGTACATTTTATCTGAAAACCTTAGAGAAGGGCAATGGTAAGCTCAACAGGTATGAATCTACTTTCATCATTGAAACCAACTTTCTCGTGTGGCGAGAATGTAGTTGGGCTATTGGTTCTAGTGCTTTTATTCATATATGCAATTTTTGTTCAAATATGCAATTTGGGTCATCTATTTCAGGAAACAGAAAAGTTGATGAAGGGGAGATAGTAATCTATATGGGATCTGATACAATTGTAGCAGCAGTTGATGTCAGGAAATGCATACTATTATATAGTGGGATAACCTAGTTTTTATAGAGTGTCTCTATGTTCCATATGTTAGCAAGAACATAATATATGTATCTAATTTAGTTAGAATTGGATATACGTTCTTATTATGTGAGAAACTTAACATAAATCATTATGATAAATATATTGCAGAAGGTTTTCTACCACCCGATGGACTCTTTGAATTGTGCATTAATGATTATTTCATGAATGTTACTGCAACTTATAAAAATCCTAAGAGATCAAGAGAGGATGGAGACCATTTTACCATTGTATTTGAGGTAAATGACAAGAGCACCCTTTCAAAATAAGGTTAACCAATACAAAGATATACTTAACCTTATACATATAGATGTATTGGTCCCTTCAGTATAGCGACTCAAAATGGATATCGATATTATATTATATTTATTGATCACCATTCATGATACAGACTTGTCTTCCTAATATGTCACAAATCGGAAACCTTTGAAAAGTTCAAAAAATCAAGGCTTTGGTTGAGAACCAAACTGATAAGAAGATCAAGCAAATTCGATATGGCGAGTATCTCTCAAATAAATTCAATGAATACGTTAAAGATATGGGAATTATATCTAATGTCACTCCTCTTGGAACTCCCGAAGTAAATGGTGTTGCTAAAAGATGTAAGAGGACAATAATGGATATGGTTAGGTCATAGATGATTAAAGCATAGTTACTTCTAAGTTTATATGTAGTGGAGACTACAGTGTATATTCTTAATAAGATTCTGAGCAAATCCATACCCAAAATCCTTCACGAGCTTTGGTTTTGACACTATAAAAAAGCAAGATCAGCATGCACATAAGGGAATGCACCCCATGATTGGGCAAGCACTTGTGGAACACATGTGCTCGCCTAGTCTTCCCTCACCCATTTGAACTTAGAGGCACGGGGTTGGTGAGCATGTGTCAATGAGTAGGAGAGTACTTACGGGCTACTAGGCGAGCACTAAAGTGTGCTCAACAACATCTGTAAACAGAATGCATGCCCGACTTCCCTCATTCTACTCATTTCTTCCTCCCCAATTCCCTCTACCAACCATTATCGACATCCCTCCTATGTCGCCGACAACCATTCATCATCACCCTCTTGCCTACTATCCTCTTTATTGAGATATAATGACCACTCCTCTCAATTATTTTAAATTTTTATTGCATATATATGAAGAAATGTATGTTTTAAGTTTTATTGATATAGATTCTTTTTCTACCATGTATAGTTGATTTGTGGTTCTATGTTGTCTTTTGATTATGTAATCACTAGTGTAATTATATGGATGTATAATTTGATTCTGGATTAGCATAGTTTAAGCAAATTCATATTGTATATAAGGTGTATGATGAAATTCGTAAACCAACTTAGTGCTTATGATCAACTTATGTCACGTTGTTTTAAAGAAATAATAGTTGTATAAATGTTACAATATATTTTTGGTGATGTGAAATTGAAATATTTGATGTGAAGTTGAGTTAATGCTCTATATAAATATTAAATTTCATTATAAAATATTATTATTTAGACAAGTTATGTTGTATATTAAAGGGTGCTGAAATGACTAGAAGTGTTTAGATGTTCATCATCAACATGAATGATGTACTATATTTGATGACAAGGAAGTTGTGTAAAAGTTATGCTGGATGTTTATTATGTGAATGTGAAGATGTTTTATGGTCAGGTACATAGGTGTGAATGTGAAGATGGTGTGTGAAGGTGTAGACATGCAATGTGAATGTGAAAGTGAAATTATTGGAGATCAAGGTGTGTACATGTGAATGTGATGGTAGCATGTGAAGGTATATAGATGTTAGATGTGAATGTGTGTGTGTATATTTTAATTTGAGGGTAGTATGTATAGATGTGATCTAAATAATGGATAAACCTTGATCATTGTCAAACAAACACCAAAAGTTGTATATATGTAGGTGAAGATGTATGATGTTAATTTGAAGTTCTATATGTGAAGGTGTGTGCATGAGTTTGGTTATGGGTGGGGAGATGTCGGTGTGTTCCTATAAATATGTAGGTGTATGGGTGTGCGTATATACATGGTAATTTCAGGATAAAAAATTATGGTGTGATATTTTTTATCATCTTAAACAATAGTTAATGTGTCTAAGTGTATCACATTATTTATAGTTAGGTGGATGATGAATTTTCATTCATCTACCTTTATTCTTCCAATTTATATTTTAATCCCTATAAAAATACCTGTAAATATTGCTTACTTATATAAATTAACATTCAATATTCATATGTAATTAATACTTAATTATATTTATTTAAATCCAAAAATAAAAGAATAAAGATAAGAAAAGAAAAATAAATGAAGTATCAAAGATACTGAATGATTCTAAATCTCGAGACCAAGTCAATATTGACTTGGCCGACAAGGAATAAAGTAGGGGGAGATAAGGGCATGGACACTGTATAAAACCCTACTTTCATATATTGAAAAATAAAATTTTTTACACTATTTTATTTACACTTATACACACTTCAAACAATAAGTTTCCAACATGAAACTTGTACATAATAATACAAAGAAAATTACAAAAATAATATCAAATAAAAATAATGCATAATGCAACATGTACACACTGAGGAAAAAACTGCAAATCGAACTCATTGTTTGAAGTGTGTACACGTTGCAGTTTTACATACACAAATACGTAGTTTATATAACATTTGCAGTTTTAAAACATAGGTAAATATGCCTATATATACATGTAAAAATTAACACATAATAAACTATGTTGTAAAAATAAATAAAAATCATAAAAAATAATTTATAAAATAATAAATATTTTTTATGTTTTAAGTTTTAATTAATAAAATCATTTGTTATTTATATTTGAATTAATATTTATTTTTATTTTTGTGTCCTGACTTGATCCACGTGGACTAATCGGGACACTTCAAATGTTGACCTCTGGTCAACTATACCAATGTCCCTCTGAATTCTATCAGAGCATAAGAAACCCTCGTCTGTACCAATTATTGCTTATTTGAAATCCATCGCCACAATGATTGTCATTCCAGCCTTGTTAGGAGCGACAACTCAATCTTGAGTAATCAAATGACAATATTGCCAGGGAGCAATGTGTAGTGTAGCTTGTATATAGCATGTTCATGTTCTTTTATTATTATCTTCTTTTATTTGCTTTTATCTATATATCGTTTATCTATTCAAATCACATTATTATGTTTGACCTTTGTTATGAGGTACTGCGGAGCGAGGATGGGTTTCTTGGAGACCGAGGCACCTCAGCAAGGCGGAGATCGGCTCTTCTCTTTTGAACCGATAGAAGATAGCAACAAGCCGAACATGAGGCTAAGAGGAGGGAGTAGTTTAGCAATAGTATATATTTTTATTTTTATTTTGTGAGTGAGGACTTATTAATTGTAATAATACAGGAAACTCTGGACACTTAAACTATTCAGGCCCATTTCATCAGGTGTTTGTTCACGTGGGGAGTCCGCGCAGTTTTTATCACGTTTTCTCGCATTCTCACTTTTTATTCTCCCTATTTTTCTACTTCTTTTTATTGTGTTTCTCATGTTTATGTTTTATGACTTTTTTTCTATTTTACATTTCCGTTGATTGAACCCTTATATAACTAGGATTGCTTGCTCGGTGAATTAAGTCTCAATCCCTAATACATTGCATGTTCCTATAGTTTATTACACTTGGGCTTAGTTAAATCAATTAGTTCTTCACGTTAATAGAAATTCCTATATCCAAGGTGATTTCTTCAAATGCATGCATATAGTCAGTTTCTAATTATATGTGCAGATCATTTTGCATGTAGAATGCTATAGCAAGGTACACATTTCTATCTCTGCATGCATTAATTGATTTGAAGCGCATCAGCTTTTTTGACTTTCTCCCCAGTTTTTCTTGGATTTAAACAAATAAATCAGAAAATTCATTAGGCTATTATTACTGAAAATAATCAAAAAAATTGAAAACCTAAAAATCAAAACAACAGGGCTACTAAATAAACTTTGATCCAAATAAATTTTGTAATGGACTTCATTGAATTGGTTTGTAAAGCCCACATTATTCTCAAGTACCTTCCAGACTGAGTGAAGTGCGAACCTTAAGGAATATAGCTTAAATCTCAGTCTGTAACTGCCTTGATTTGTGCTTGGGTCTGTGAAATAATAGCGCTTCTATCGATGCGTGGGAGAGTAGGACTAAGTCTGCTTGCGTGCTTAGTCTGAATTACTTGAGCATAGGGGAACTGGGACGACGAGTCCCTGTGTCACCGTTCCATGTCCAAGTACCCCGTAATTAGGTCCTCCTGCCTCACGTGTAGCTACAAGTGAAACACTAAAAAATTTGAAAGTATATACTTATGCCTCTTGGACCTATTCTGAAATTAAGTTTAAATTTTAATTAATTGCACATAGGTCCCTATATCTGTAACATTTTCATTTCTTATATTTTGCGTAT
This sequence comes from Ottelia alismoides, assembly GCA_037367405.1. NCBI lineage: Eukaryota > Viridiplantae > Streptophyta > Magnoliopsida > Alismatales > Hydrocharitaceae > Ottelia > Ottelia alismoides. The sequence continues at coordinate 50,597 of JAZKJV010000363.1, forward strand.
ATTAATTATCTTTATTGATCTAGAAATTGTAGGAAAATTATTTTAAGTTCTAAATACCATGATTGATCTCTCATAATTTTATTTTTGCATTGTAACAAATTTTTTATTTTCTGAAAATCCAAAAAACATGAATTTTCTCCTAGTTTAAAGATAAAAAGTCATAAAAATTATAAATCTTTTCCAAAAATTCTAAAAAATATACTATCTATATTTATATATTCTAACACATAACCAAAATCGGTAGAAAAATACAAAACATAAAACCTAAAAAGCACAAAACCCTAAAATCCTTATAAAAATTAAAAAAATATCTAAAAATCCAAATATACATCTCTCTATTTATGAATTTTCTTTGTTCTATTACTATATATTATAGTTTGAGTTATTTTTGGACTTTTGGATATTTATTAAACTCAAAACAATCTCAGATATTTAATCTATTCATTATTTTGTACATTTATTAACCGGGGACTAACAAGCTAGACTAGATAAAAATTATGGAATCCGTAAAATCACAAAAATATTTTTGTAAAAATCCCTAAAAATTAGGAAATTCTATAAATATTATAAGAAATAGAGAAATTTAAAAATCACAAAAACTTTTTATTTTCCTACATTTGAATATATTTTAACCTATTTATAAATACAATAAGTTATATTATACATACATATACATATATATATATATTACTTATAATATATATAATAGGAAAGGGAGCTTACTTCTAGGTAACATTACCTACTTCATGTCCATTTTTGTAAATCTTTTTTATTTTTTTCAAAAAATACAATCATGGATTTCATAACTATATCCCTCTAATATGTCATTCAAATTTCATCAGAAATGGAGACTCCTATTCCCTCCATCTAGAACAAGTAATTTTAACGGTCTTAGATTTGTTGTAATCGGCCTGTTTTGGATGGAGGGCATAGGAGTTTCTGTTTCTGACAAAATTTAATAACATATTATAGGGATATAGTTATGAAAATCCATGATGGTATTTTCAAAAAAAATAAAAAAACTGCCAAAAATGAACATGAAGTAGGTAAGGTTACCTACTTCATGAAGTAGGCTCCCTTTCCTCTACATATAACATCTATATTATTATATATAATTATATATCTTATATTTAAAATACAAAGGTGCAAAATTTAAGAAATTATAAAATTTAAAAAATTCAAAATATAACAATATAAATAATTAAAAATCCATAAAAATTAAATATAATTAAAAGCCCGGACAAAACAAGAAAAAAAGCAAGAAAAAATACAAAAATAATTCTTATGAATTAGCAATAATTACTAATAATTAAATACCCTACCATTTTGCTCCCTGAGTTCAATACCTCTACCAACTTACACTATAAACACATTTTTGTGGAGTCGTAATAAATTTGAAATCACATCTTACACTTCGTTGATTTTTCTATTTATTTGTGGGTTAATTATTGCTTATTTGAGAATTGGTCATCACCAGGGATTACTAGGCTAGCTTGTTATCCCTAGTAGATAGGTTCTCGAGTAAACAGATATACATTAAGTACATACCAAAAATGTAAGTTTGTATAAATGAGGTCTTTTGTATTTTTATCCTTCGTGGAAGTAGTAGATCTCATTAAAATGGACAACTTTAATTGAACGCTTTTTGTTTTGAGTTCATTTGTTATTTACTGATTATTTTCTTTTATTTTTCATTTTCCTAAGTTTCTCTTAGGCCATGTGGCTCCATCTGGGAGAACTACGTAGTCGACCCTTCAGTCCCATCCGCTCTCATTCTCCACCCTTGGCATCTCACTAGATGCATTCGTCTACCTCCAGCAACCGCATTCCCCCATGATCTCCATTATGACATGCATTCGTCTCCCTTTCCCCCCTCAGTCTCCACGTATCCTCACATCTTACCAAGACCATCGATAGTTAGTGCTTCATCTCTCACCCTCTCCAACCATACATCTCATCTCCACGACCTCCCATTCGCTCGCACCACTCCCCTCTAACTGTCGTTGCACTCTCCCTAAGCCTACTTAGCCTAACCAACTCCCTCAGTTCCCAGGTTGATCCACCTTCACATGAATGAGACTCGAGTTCCCACCATGCTCCAGTGACAGCTGAGCGGTCAAGGTTGAGAAAAGACATGTCCCATCTCCGGTGAGATCTAGTGCTCCTCCACCACCACCATAACATCATCTCCAGCACTGCTTGAGCTTGGTAGTCCAGTTGTCTACCTTAAGTAACAACCAGGAGCTTCCTCGAGCTCTAACACATGCATCCACGCTGCCTTCTTCTTCCTTAGCTTCTCAGGTATAGCCCCTAACTCACACAACATGTGATTCCTCTCATTTGGTTCACACTCAACACACATTCTCTCGCTAGCTAGACAACTCAACCACCTTCGCATACACATCAAGATCTTGGTGTACTTACCAATGATAACTTCCTCAATCTGTTACACCTCCTCCGCCTCGGCCATATCTCCTCCTTGCACAAAAAGAGAGCCACCATGTCCATTGCATCCTCCTTGCTGATTGGACATCTATACTATTCCATCAACTTCACTACACCTCCTAGACCTTCTCTTGACCCTCACATACCACCCTTCCCTTCTCAAGGCACTTCTCTTCCTCCAGGTAATGGAAGACCTGAAGCTCATCGGACCCCTTCTCCGACCACCTCCTAGGACCCCATTTTGTTCCCTCTTGCCCCCTTTCAATTCCTAACACATGAAGGACCCGATCCACTTCATTAATTAGATGAGGGAACTCAACTCTGACCTCCACCTTCATCTTTAACGAGGTCGCACTGCCACACCATGTTGTGCATCGCAGCAATGCCATCATCACTCCTTCATCCTTATAGGAGCACCCTCGACCTTAGAGACACCTCTGCAAAGCAGCTACACCAAGGTGGAGCTTCCATATACTTGCTGGAGCTCTGCCTCATAACCACCACATGCATAGGAGAATGAGGCGCATGTGTCGTTGGATTGGATGTTTGATTCCATCCGACGGTCACCCAGGTGCCACAGTCACACCATCTCTTCCAGCTCGCAAGAGATCACGTCTGTACGATCATTCTTTGATCTAGGCTCCTGAGTCCCCTTAATCAAACTGCCTAGGTCATTGCCCGAGCCTCCACTCTGTGACTCTAGTCTTAGGGCCACAAGCCTCCTCTCGCGCCTCTAGCTTCTGCCACCTGGACCGAGCAACCAATCAATAGTCCAAGCCCTCCACAGAGCCTTGCCAGACACGTGTGTCTTACGTGGCCGCTTGGGGATTTTTGTATCCAAGGTCTATTGAGTTTTCAAAATTATAGATCTACCCCTATATGCTTGGGAAACTTATAAGATACCCCTTGCATGTTTTTTTACAGATAAACTGTTCATTGATTTTTAATTAGTTTTTAATTAGTTTTATTTGTGTTATCATTACAAAAAGACTTCTAAACACTTTTGTTAATAACTTAATCATATGGACTCCAATTTACATGAATTAGTCTTGTTTGAAAGCTTATTTAATTCTCTATATATTGGCATGTTGTTCTATTTGAATGATGTATAGATAATTATTGATAATTCAGAGAAGTTTCCGTATTGTTGAATCTTGTTTTAATCTCCAAGATTAGCACCTAGGTCCAGAAATTGCAAATAAGTAGTCCCTGGAAAGCTTGAAGCTTGTGGAACATATCTTAGAGTTCACTTCCTGATTTGTGATCATAAATTCTTCGATTATATGATATTTATTGATTAAAAAACTTAGAGACTTATGTGCATTGAACATTACATTGAAATTGGAGCTTGAAATTGCACTTAATTGAGGACCAAATTATGTATTTTGTTAGTTGATATTAATAATTAATTTAGGAGTCCTTGCTATAATTATCTATTGTATTCTCATAACATTTGCATTTCACACATTTTGTCACATTCATACATTAATCGATAATTGTCAAAAGAAATCCATGCATTGCACCAAGTGAATCAATTGAGACATAGATTAATCAAACTAGTTAATTGACCAAAACTAGGTTAAGCCACTAAATATAGCAATCTCCTTGCATCAACCCTGGGGCTTTCCTAGGTTAAAGAAACAAACACGGCAGCTCTTCATAAAGATATATTTTTGTGGGGCTCTGATGGAGTCACTTAAGTGTTGAGCTGCAACATAATTCACATTTATTGGCTTAGGCATTTTAGCGCTCGTCGGTTACAAAATTCATGCAAAAATGTATATAGGGAACTTTTTCTGTCTGAAGTAATGTACAATCATGACCAATTATTGGTCTGGCCTTTGGAGTCAAATTTATACATTCTAAACATATTTTTTAATCCTAAACTACGTTCATAACATGGGCTAATTGCAACGAATGTTTGCAAAAAAAACAATTTGGAATCACATAATCATGGAAAAGTAATGTTCGTGTAATCCAATGTCAAAAACCTTATCTTCCTACAATTATGGGTCATATCCAAGACCTCTAGCCAAGGCTCTGACACAACTTGAAGGGAGGTTTTTATGCCTCACGCATCACAGAAGCATGCAGATCGGTTCGCATCCAATCAAATAAAAAGATTCATCATACGAATATAGATAGCAACTGAATGTTAAATTTTCGAAAAGATGAAAATACATGAATCGGGAACCTTTCCCAATCTATTTCGTCAATTTCACACAAGTCAATGAATTACATTTGAAGCATGAATGTGATCCTCTAGTCTCTGAAGTAAGAGACCTCTTATCTGAAGTCAGATCCAATAGAGACAGCACTTGCGAGTGCGAGGATGAATCACGTCGTTCCCATAATTCAAGTAACAATCTAAGTTTTGCTCTTCTTCTCCCCTGGAGTAGGGGACGACCGCAAGTAAATCGAGGAAGAAAGGGGATAACCAGAGAGAGGAAACTTGGTGTTTTCTTAGATAAATTGAAAAGCAGCGCATGCCCCTCCTTTTCTACATATTCAGACCGTTAGGATTGCAGCCTTATTGCAAATTGAATGCAATGATTGAAGGAATTTTCAACAACTTTTAGGATTGAGAGAGCTTCCAACAACTTTTAGGATTTGAAGATAAATAATTATTAATTCTAATTATCCTAAAATTATCAACAAAAATACGATTAAAGAGAGAGGGAGAGAGAAGAGAAACAAAATGAGATAATGGTGGAGATGTGTCATCTGGTGGCACCCACATGGATGCCTCCTACTTTATTTCATTTATTTTTATTTTATTTCTTAAACAATTAATCATTTCTTTATTGAAAAATGGAATTTATTTATCAATAAATATTTTTCAATTATTCATGACAATTACAAATAGGTCATCAAAAAAGTATCATATTCATAGGTCTAAATAAAAATATACATCCAATTTACATTTACATTGGAATGTGAATCCTATTCACAAATAAGTCTTCAAATAATAATGTTGATCTTATCCACACTATTTCACAAAATTATTGTATATATCACTATCCACATTAATTTTATCTTTGATAATAAAATCCAATTTAATTATACTGTGAATCCTATTCACAAATAAGTTTCCAAATAATAATATGGATCTTATCCTACTATTCAAAAAAAATATCGTGGATATCACTGTTCACATTAATTTTGTCATGCATAATTAAATCTAATTTAATTATCCTAATTTCCTCTATTTGCCTAATAATTAAATTTTATTTCTTTCGAAACAATCTAAAAATTCTTTTATGGATAATGCACCTTCTTTACGGATACTTGGAGATAAGGTCGAGGTAATAGTATAATCCATTTATAGTGACTTGGATATTGAGATACAATCTCGTATATCTCTCTGAAAGGCCTCAGTATTGTTTGATCATATCAGATAAAGTATTCATATATTTTCATTGCATTTGAACCTAAATTAGTACAATGTCCAACACTTGCACTAAGATTGGATAACCAGTTCATTGAGCATGGTCACTAAAATATAAACATGTCCCGTCACACCTCATAATGGAAGTATCATGGTATACAATTAATTAAGATCACATCACCGTAGAGTATTCCTAAGACTCATACATTTTGCACACTAGAAGACCGTGATTAAACCCAAAGTTATGAACTCATTTGAACTATCTCCTTCAATGTTTTATTATTAACTGTCGCATTCGATCATTTAGAATTGATATCAATCATGTACTTTCCAAAGCAAATATCATACCTGCATATCTGATCTTGATTTCAAAATAAAATGACTATTGATGGAATTTGATTTATCCCAATATCTCATGAATGAGCTCATATCTTCTGATTTAGTAGTGAACATGTATGATCTCTTTCAAAGATCTTATCACTCATATGCCTTCATATATACACCAGCATGCTGTTGTATAGACCTTAATTAGGTCATCAACCTATACATACTCAGACATATGGTGATATATTTGTCTTTGGTTAGAGGATGTGTGCTTATATCATGGAAGCATACGACTTAAGTCAGTCTTATCTCGATCTCGCTAAGTCAACTCTTTAACTTAACTTATCCGAAAACTCTAAATATTTGTTCCTATGTTGAGGACCTGCATCAAGAGGTCGGTTGGATTTCGTGCTTTGAAGCAAGGATTGTCATCTCCTTCTCAAGCTGGAGATCATTTTTTGGTAATCACATGACGATGTAGTTGAGTCCTCAGTCTAACACTTTCGTATCCAACTCAACACCAACCACTATGATCCAACAATTGAATCAACAGTTGCACGAACTCAAGATGGTCAATGTATATAATTCTATTTGTACAGTGGGACCCAATAAGTGCATACATGTTATAATCTTAGAAAGGAAGTGAAAAATCAATAAGTTTTATTGATAAATAAGTTAACATAATATTTATTATAGAAATAGTTCGCCAGGAGCTCACATGTCTAATATGCTCTTGTAAACACAGTTAGATAGCATGTATTAGAAGAAAACATGCATTACTAGACTTATTTGAAGTCATCGCAACTCCAATTATAATGAAGCAGAAGAGTCCTTCACTTGGTAATGCTTTTATTTAATATAAGTATGCAAGGCCTTGTTGCTTTAGCAAGTCATGAGTGAAATGAGAACATCACAACCCACCTATTGACGAAAACCGTCGCAACTACGAGCTATAACTAAGAGTGAAACAAAGAACAGTTTATGTAAGTTGCAATCTACATTAGATTTGAATTGACTTATAAGCTATACCATCATCCTTTTAACAAGACCAAGGCAATCAACACCCATGTTGATGAGTGTAAGATAAACAATCAAGATGTCACGATTTAGCTCATTGATATCACATGAAAGCATAAACACTCGAATTCAAAGCGTCCAAAGCCTCGATAGCATCACGTGTGTCGACCTTTTAGGGAGTGGAGAATCCATTAGACACAAGACAAGTAGCTAAAGCACCGAAAGTGTAACCATGTTGTCAACTAATAGAATAGTCGCTTACATGATTCCTATCTAGAAGGCAGATCACTTTAGGAGAGAATGCCATCAGCTACCGAGTACTTCAACTATTACTAGTTGCCCAATGAAAAAGAACCAAAGTAGCCACAGGTCACACTTCTCCACTCACCCCTTTATAATTTCCATTTCTACTCCATCTTTTCAAGGGAGTCGTACCACATGCAACCTCCCAATCGATTTGGAACATTGAACCTCATTATTGATTGGAAATTAACCTACCAAGTGAACTTGTATCCTCATGTGATTTTGATGTGAATTCTCACTACTTATTCCTGACAACACCCTGACAACACTTGTAACCAATTAAGCTTTATCCAATTAGTTCTTTCTACGAGAACCCGATGATAATCCATGGCTTCGGCTATCAATGTCCATTAAATGTTTGACTAGCTTTAAGGGGAAATTTCACTCCTCTATATTGTTGAATTGAGCTTATTCCTTATTTCTCCAATAATCCTCAAACCAATAATAGCCATGTTCACTAATAGAGGTGTAAGCTTCTACTGCAGTTCCCTTTGAAGGATGCCTTTCAAGGAAACTCCCTAAGCATCTTGAGGAGGCTTTTCCTTAAAGCCAGATATATCTAAAATTGGTGGGAAAAAACTTCTAATCCGTGTTTCTATCATCCAAATATTATTATCATGTGAACTTCAAGGGAACTATCTCAGCTGGTGAAGGCTACTGTCTTTGGCAATAGGGTGAGCTCCTATTGAGCTCTGAGATCACGCTTCGTTTCAAAAACTACCCAACAAGCAATCACGAATTCGAGCACGCAAGTTTTGAGCACTCAAGCCGATTCACAAGTTGATAAAGGGTAAAACTAAGCTTTTGGGCTGAGCTAACTAGAAAACTAACGAGATATCAGGGGCTTTGGTTCCTGTGCTTGCTTACCGTTTTCTTGCTACTGCTTTGCGTCACTGTACCGAATTAAATCAACATAATATTCTAAATAATAGGATGCGTTCTTGGATAGAATTTAGAGACAATTAAATAGCTTCTAGAGTTTAGCTCGTGATTAACGCTTATGGACACAAAGAATAAGAGCAAAGCTCACAAACTGAACAAACGCTATCAAAACCCAGATAACATCAAAGCTATCAAACCAAACATGATTAACGAGTCGAGCAATCGACCCAGTATAAAGCTAACCCAGGGCACTAGTCCCACTGATTTCACCACGCAAGCAGTTTCAATAGCTTTGTTTCTTTCAACTAAATCAATTACCTCTAAACGCTAAAATATATAAGTGAATTGGCAAGCAAATCATCTATAAAGGATCCAAGCCGTAATTTTTTACTTAGATGGCAATCATAATTGCATGTTCTTTCCAAATGGCCGACCCTGCATAGCGTGCGAAAGGCTTTATTTTTGTTGTAAAGAGTCTCGTTAGAGGACTGTGAAGGCTCATATATATATGTTTTTATGCACGATGGTAATGCATTGAAAAAATTCATTAATAAATTTTCTATGATATGTATATATATATTTAATTATAGAAACAAATAAAGAAAACAAATCCTTCAAAAATTATACCTAAGTACTAAATATTTAAGTATGTGCAAGTCTGGCAATGATCTTCCCTAAGCGAGACTTTCTTTTAGAGTTATTGAAGCTGTGCATGTGAGAATAAAGGGCAAATACTTTCTTTCCACTAGTCATATATATCTATAATGCAGTTGTAAAAAGTCATTCCAGCTGACGTAGAACGATTTACTAACCTAGCAAAAAAGGATGAAACGAGGGCAAAGAAAGAATATAAAACATTAACATCAGAACATCATCACGCAACAACATCAAAGCATGCCTAGTAATATATAACAAGATGTAGATGAAATTGAAAAGTACTACTAATCATTCAGTATTTCGTTTGACAATTATCCACAAGCACCACTCTCGATAAATGACCTGTCTACATTAAACACCTCCCAGAACTTTACATTCAAACAACATATGTCCTACACACTCAACATAGATATACATGGTTTATAAGTTTCATTTCCTCGGACAAGAATACACCATGCACATCCGCATTACATAAATCAATGTTATAAATATACAGGCAAATCAAGGCACAGCTGCTCAGAATACCGGGAAAAAGCCCAGCAGACAAAGCTCGGTCAAAAAATAGTGAAGAAAGAGCATGCATCATAGCATCTCCGAACAAAAACTATCACTATGCATGATGCACACATGAATAATAATAGGGATAACTCAACAGGGATCGAAGTTTGACACCAACTACCAGCGCCACTTGCTCTTCAAATCAAGAAGAAACTGGCACAAGATTTTATACGAATATAAGCACTGTCGGATCTGCAAATCAAGAAGAGATAATGGTACAATATCTGAATAGCAAGCTCAGGCGGCACGAGATCCGGGGAAATCACGAAGAAACTATAGCCAAGTTCATATCAAGAGGTCTCAATGCGTCCTGAACAATATCTTGAACTGCTCTGTTCCTTCTACAGACATCTGAAAACTCCTCAACAGTATCTGTAAGTGCAGAAATGCCAGATCCTGATGCAGCCTTGGAGAGGGCCTCTAGAAAGCGAGAACACTCTGCTTCTGTGACAACTGTAGATGGGATCAAAGAAATGCTGTCTTTTGCCCACTCCAGAACCCTGATGCGATACGAATTTGCCATCGCAGATAGCACATAGGATACCTGCAAGAGTACAAAAAGCTCCATTTTATATCCTTGAAGCAAATAGAAAACAATGATTTATCATAGTCCCACCTCATCTAATCTAGAGGATGGAAGTGCTCCAGATAACGATGCTATTAAGATTCTGGTGAGAGTTGCTCCTCTGGGCAGGATTATATTATCAACAATAGCTCTATACATGTCACCAGATGAAGTGTTTGCAAGATCAAATACATCAGATAAAAAGGTCAATATAGATCTGCAAGCATCCCTGCAATGGCAATGATAGTGACTGATGCATCAAACCTTACACTCAAAGGATTTCCAAATTCGAAACTTTAATAATTAACCCAAACCAACAAATCAAGTGTAGAAATTTAGTAACAGAACATGACACATATGAAGTGTTTGCAAGATCCAATACTGATTCCAAAAAGTTTAGGAATAACTTCAAATCAATAAATAATCCAGCCATTGCCATTTAAAATTATGCACAAATTCAACGAAGATTTAATACATCAAACTAATTTCACCAATTTCTCATATATACCAAAATATCACCATGATCCCAGATTCCCAGTGATCCATAGAATAAGTAACTGCTCAAGAAACAGAAGGCAGATTCAAATCAAAATGAAAAAAAACCAATGATTTCTCAAGTAGTCAAATTCATTTAGCACGTGTTTATCCCTCCAAAAGAAATTTCACAAGGGAAACTTTTACCTGTGTTGTACTGTGATTCCAAACATTACACAATCAATTAATGGAGAGAAAATTGATGAAGGAACAAATAAATCCGGGCAGTATCGAATGCACCGTGATGCCAACAAGAAACAGTCATCAGCAATGTCAGGTCTAGCTGTAAAATCCTAAAACAAAAAATAGAAATTATTACCAGAAGGCACAATTATTGAAGTCCAATTGTGTAAATACACAATACAACACAAATGTGCACGTGAACATGCATGCCTTTGTGAGCAGAGGGTAGAAATTATAAGATAAAAACCTGAATAGTTGTAAGAAGCTTTGTCGTATGACCAAACAGAGCTTCAATTAGGCTTCGTAGGTAGTTTGCACAAGTACGGTCCAGATCCAAATATCTGAGATGGGATTTAAAACAAGTAGCAGATGTTCAAATAGATATGACTGCTGGCTAAGCTTTATTAAGTAAGCACCAACCTTTATTACTTCACTAGATAGATAAAGGAAGCATGGCTGATTGTGCTGCTGATAAAGAGCCTTGACCTCCTCGAGAATTTCTCCTATTGTGGCACCCATGAACTTCCCAGAAGTTCTCACCTACACAAATAAAGATAAGTAGCAAAAATATATATCACATGACCGAGATCCACAAGAAGTTACTCGTATTCTCATATTAATTATAAAGTAAAGATGAATAGTATATATATACGAATACATTAAACAAAAACTCCGGATAATACAAAAGAGAAATCAGAGGAAGAATTGTTCAACGCATTTCAAGAGCATATATGCTTAAATGTCAAAATTTTCTGCACTGCCCTCTACATTACTGAGTGTGTTTGTGAATTTTTAATTATCCAATTTACCACGGGCATCCTTTCACCATTCAGCTTAATACTGTGGACTAAAACTACAGACACTCGAATAGAACGCGGATATTTTAAGTTAAAACAAAAAAACAGCCGTTTAGTGAATCTATGCATAAGCCAATCAAAATTACAGACAATACCTGGTATGCTCTCAGGAAATTCAACAATGATTTCGCAAGTGCAATCATGAATAAATTGAATGATTCAGATATGGTCTGACAATATTGAGTAGTTTGGTACAAGAACATTTACTTAATCGCTAAAAGTGCAGAAAAGTCCATATAATAGCCACGTCATGATTCACCCTCACTATATCTTTGGAAATTATTCACCCTCACTATATCTTTGGAAACACAATATTTATTACAGGACTGGCATTCGTTTAGGAAATAAATGATGTCACTTTACAAAGTACTTTGATATATAGAAATAAGAGCTTTAGCCCTCTGTGTATATACAGCAAGTGATGAGGTGAAGATGCAATAAAGAAAAGATACATAAGTACCATAAGGGAAGAATGGAGTTATATTATTCTGAGAGCCTAACCATCTTGAACAGGAGAGGGGGAGTGGAGTTAGGGTTTAGGAGAATATCACACAAGTATTCCATTTTGAGAACCTAACCCACCTTACACAGGAGAGGGGGAATTTCGGTTTTAGGAGAATGTTGCATATGTACCTGAAGGAGGAGAGTCGAGGATTTAGTTTAAAGATGACATAAATATCTATCAGAAAATAGAGAAGAATGAATATATATGTGATATCACCCCTTCGAACGCTCGACCTCAAGCAGGAACCCCAAAAGGGGTGGCGGCGTTCGAAGGGTTTCCCACGATTGGGAACCGTAAAAGGGCCCCTTGCGCCATTTAAAAAAACCCTTTTTTGTTTGTAAGCATGTGGGCCATGCGCGTGAGTTTAGAAAAAGAAAAAGTGGGGGATGGCGGGCTGCAACGAAAAAGAGAGGGGACAAAAGAGAGTTGGGCCCAAGTGAGCCGAGAGAATGTTAAAAAAAGAGAAGAAAAAGGTGAGGATGTTGGGCCCAACTGTATGGGCTGAGAGTTAAAAAAAGGCGCGTATATAAAAGGGGGAGTGCCCGCGGATCTGCAGATCCACCGCCTGGACCAGATGGTGGTGCGGCCATTGCTGCCAGGAGTGTGCGATGGAGGGGAGCACAGCCACTACAGCCACTTGATGGAGATGGACTGCGATGCCTCCAGTGATCGAGTGACAATGAACTAGAACACGATTCCAATTGCAATGGTGCAGATGCAGAAGTTTCCAATGGCCGTAAGCACCTTCTGGAAATGATTGACTTGGCCTAGGAATCTAGAGCGGCTCCGCCCAAAGGGCTTCGCGTGGAACTTGAAGGACAAGGAGGATCTGGAATCATGCTGCCATTGGACTACTTCTGCGATGCATGCAAAGGGATGCAAAATATTGTCTAGAATTAGGGTTTCAAAGGAAACCCTAGAACATGATCTTGAACAAATTCCAAATACACAAATCTTCATAACGCCAAAATCGAATCTCTAAAAGCATAAACAAAATAAATCTTCAAGAATATTTCTTCAAAATCAACCAAGAACGACCCGCTCTGATACCATGTTAGAAAATCGGAAACGGAAGCGGAATGATAATACAGAGCATAAGAACAAGAAAGATAAACATGGAACACCATGATTTTACGTGGAACCCTACTCCGTGAGGAGCGGGATGAAACCACGGGAGAAGCCCTCAACGGGGCATATTTTCTATTACTTTTCTCAATGGATACAGGAGGTCTGGGGCTCCTTATATAGCCTCTCCAGAGCCTCCAAGTCCCACCGTTGGACGATGTGGGACTAAACACTAGATGGGGTAAATGGATCTCCTCCAGGATCCATTTACCCTGCTACAACACAATGGGCGCATACAACGAATGCTCCAACATATACATACACACATATATATATTGTTTCGTTCCAACGAAGATTTGTGAAAATACGATCATTGAAAACGAGGGAGATGGGGGCGATCGTGGGGGCGTAAGAATTTCGATTTCGACATGTGACTGAAATTTGATCGGAATGGCCGATATATGTGCCTTGAGGGGGTTGATAGAAGAAAATTTGACTGAAATGGTCGAAGTTTCAGTCGGATTTCAAACGAATTTTAGCAGAAATGTCCTTTCGGTTGGTCACCGATATGGTGACCGAACCTGATATTTAAGGTTTTGGCTTAAGCTGGGAGGAGTTCGGCTGTTCGGACAGCCGTCTTCGGCGTGTTCCGGTGAGGGAGAAAGAAAGTACCACCATCCAAGAGGGGGGGGTTTGAAGAAGCACATCGAGGGTGTGGTTGACACGGGAGTCGTTCCTTCGACATGGTGGCTCTGAATTCTAGTAGCGCTAGTGCTGGGAACATAGATGTCAAGGGGCGCGCCTAGGCGTCTAGGCGCCCCAGGTCTTGCGCCTAGGAAGAGCGCCTTAGTTTAATTGAAAATGGCGCGCCTTGGGTCTACGCCTGGGTCGCCTAGGCACCTTGGTGCGCCTGGGCGCCAAGGCGACTATTTTTTTATGTGTTCTACACGTATATCGCATTTTGAAAATGCGATATACCATAGCGCATTTACAAAATGCGATATACGTAGCGCATTTTGAAAATGCAATATACATGTCGCATTTTTGAAATGTGATATACATATAAAAGAATAAAAAAATGATGTCGCATTTGAGACATGTGACATCCATTTGCTTTAAATAACTATATGTCGCATGTCTCAAATGCGATATGTATGGCACACTTTGGAAAAACGCCTCGGCGCGCCTAGGCGCGTCTAAGCGCGCCTAGGCGCCCAGGCGCCCAGGTTTAACGCCTTGTTGCCTTGCCGCCTTAATAACCATGGTTGGGAACTGACAACACATGGTGGATGGGCATGCTCTAATCGGGCAAGGTGACAATGTCTGCTTTAGGTGTGGTGTGATCCGTCATTCAGGCTCGATGATGCCCCCGTTCGAAGGTGAATTGCTTTAGCTGTCGCAAACCGGGTCACATTCAGAGGGATTGCAGATTAGGGGATGGAAAGAAGGTGGTTGTTACCGCGAGGCAGAGGGATCCAGTTGATGGGGTAGTAGTGGGGGCACTATTGGTGGTCTTACAGATACTGGAGAAAGGCCGTAAAATGGGAAGTGTTGAGGACATTTTCTGTTGTTAGAGACAATGTTGTGTGTGTGCACGAAGTCGATGCCAAGGAGACACCAGTTTTCCTTTCGGGCGATGGGAGCCTATTCTCGGTGGAGGTGATTTAGCGAACGCAGCAAATACATGATGGGGCAAA
>JAZKJV010000364.1:638203-1057366 GCA_037367405.1 Ottelia alismoides
GATGCAAACTGTTACGGATATATCCGTATCCGATTCGTCGCCGTATCTGTTTTACGTAGATTTTGACATCAGTATACGTATCTATTTTAAAATGGATACGGATATGGATATCATTTTGATATCCGCAAAAATCCATATCCGTATCTGTATATCCGTTTTTGTATATAAGTATAGTCATTCATTTATTTTTAAGGAAAAGGGAGTATACACCAAGGTGCATGTAATTTTACATGCACCGAGGTTTATATCTTTCACGTTTTTTTTACTTTTTTGAAAAATATCACCATATATATTCACCCTTATATCCCTCTTATATGCTATTTTAATTTCGTCAGAAACAGAGATTCACATGCCTTCCATCTAGGACATGTAATTTTAACGGTCTTAGAATTGTTGTAATCGACCTGTTCTAGATGGAGGGCATATGAGTCTCTGTTTCTGACGAAATTCGGATAGCATAATGGAGGGATATATAGATGAATATACGTGGTAAGATTTTCCAAAAAACAGAAAAACGTGAAAGATATAAACCTTGGTGCATGTAAAATTACATGCACCTTGATGCATGCTCCCCAAACCCTTATTTTTAACCCTATATAAAATAATTCTATACCTTCTTTTATCATATTTGTATAATTTTTATGATACAAATACATTTAGTAAATTTATATAATGTGTTTTCCATCTAATTCGTGTATATTTAAGTCGATTCTATAAAGTATTTTTAACATTACTCATATGTAATAGTATTCGTTTTACATCTGTATCCTTTTTTAAAAGGATATAGTAAGAAGATCATTTGGATATCCATCAATATCCGTATCCGTATCCGTATTCGTTTTCAAAAATGGATAATGATACGGTAATACCTATATCCGCATCCGTATTCGTCCGTTTGCATCCCTGTTGGATATACATTTATCAATGGAATTATTCTTGAACTCATTCAAGAATAATGCGCTTTCTCCATGGATACTTGGAGATAAGGACATGATGATTGTACGTTCCACGTATAGTGACTTGGATATTGAGATCTCATCTCAAATCCAGATCTCGAAGACCTCTCATAGATGCTTGATTAAATCAAGGTCGTAAACCTAATCTACTCATAGAATTTGAATTACATTTACATCAATGCCCAACATTTGGACTAAGATTATGTTACTTCTCTACTGAGAGGAGTCATTAAAATCCAGACCTGTTTCATCACTCCCTCAGAATGGAAGCATCATGGTTATACAATCGTTTATGATTATATCACTCTCAGGTATTCCTAATACCTGTACATCTTGCATACTGAAAAACGTAAAATAAACTCGAAGATATAGATTAATTTTACACCGTCTTCTTTATGGTTTTAGCATTCAGTTTCACATTTGATCATAGGAATTTGGTATCGATTATATTTTTTCAAAACCATATATCATACTCTGATATTGATCATATACTTTCCAAAAGCATATATCAAACCTACAAATTCATTCAAGCTTCCAAACTGAGACGATCGTGCACGGAATTTGATCCCAATATTTCATGAGTGAGCTCATATATGATCCCTTTGAGAGATCGTATTACTCATATGCCCTTGCATGCACACATGCTCGTCAGTGTATAGACCTTGAATATGTCATTAACCTATCGACCTGCCAAATGTACATACTCAGACAAATAGTAACACATCTGTCTCTGGTCAGAGGATGCATGTCTATATCGTGACAACATACGATATAGGTCTTGGTTATCTAGATCTTGTTAAGTCATCTCTTTGACATAACTTATCTAACACATCCGAATCTCTATTCATATGCAAATAACCTGCATCATGAGATCGGTTAGATATTGGCCTTCAGAAAAAGGATTGCCATCTCCTTCTTAGGTTGGAGTTCCTCTCTTATAATCACTTGACGATGCTTGATGAGTCATCAATCTAACTCTTTAAATATCATCCAAGCACCAACCTCTATGATACAACTTTTGAATTAACAACTGTATGATCATTAAGATGACTATGGTACATAAACCTATTTGTACTAAGGGCATGCAATTTACTTATTCTTTATTTCAGATTAGGGAATAATTTGCAATAACATTTATTGCATAATGACTTGCCATGGGCTCGCATGTCCAACATGGACACCTTTTGGGAATCCTTTGTTTCTCAGCAGACAACGTGATAGGGTAGAAATCCTTCGGCTGCTAGCATTAATATGAGCTGTTTGGTTGGGTAGAAATGATACTCTTTTTTTATCTCATCGCTTTTTTTGCGAAAATCTAATCTTTCATTCTAGGTCTCTTCTCGAGTCCTGGATAGTGTGTATCCACCCTCTTTGGCATCAAAAAAGAAAATAAAAAGAATACATAAATATTTCTGTAATGCCCGAAAATTAACAGGTGTTCTGGGGAATGCTCGCTGTTCCGACACAATTTTTATGATACATTTATTGTTTAGATAAAGATATCTTACTATATGTCGAACTGTCGTAATATCCATATGCAGGTCAACAACTTAAGGCAACAACTTCAACATCTGCAAGCATCTGGTCCTGTTACAATAGTCACTGGAAGCGGATCAGGTTTGCCATTACATTATGCACCTTATAAAGTTTTAAGACAACGGTTTTAAGTACAAATGTTATCTGTACCTTTAATTGTTTATTTTGCTTTTGTATGGACATCGCACAAACTTCTAAATTTTGAATTCTGACTTCTACTATCTGTTTCATACGTATGTTGTTTAAAGAGAAAATTCCACCCAGCTAGTGTGTGGCCAAACCTGGGCTGGACAGCCCAAGGTCTCTGTTCGGGGCCGAGGCAAGGTGGCTCATGAACATACTTTAAGTCTTAGAACTGACCCAGGTTTTGGTTGAGCCGAGCCTTCACATGGTCAACTTAAGTTTTTCCCCTCAATTTTCTAATCACTTGATATATAAAATTGTGAGATTATCTGAAGGGATCTTAATTACTTGAATCTAAGTACAAGGATGACCCAAACTATATATATGAGTGGAGGCAAATAATCTAGGGATTTTATCACTTGTGCCCCTCCGAGATGTCGCAATATCAGTTATGCCCCTATCTTTTTGGTAATATCAGTTGTGCCCCTCACTTCTTGCTCCGTCATCAGTTGTGCCCTTCCGTCAGATTGACCGTCAAAAAATTAAAATAACCATGGTTTATTCAAACCATGGTGTGGTTAAGAAGGGTATTATGGTCCATCCCTCTCCTGCCCCCACCCAAAGGTCTGGATCTCTTCCCGTGGGGAGTCATACGATTGACTCATGTCCGTGTCTCTTCCCCTTGAAACCTTTGAGTGGCAACCACCTGAGTGGCTGTTGATGCTTCATAGCTCGCCGGCTACTAGAGGTGATAACCGGAGCCGAACAAGCTCCATTCCCCGCAACTGGCTCGTTCACCGCAACTGGCTCGTTCACCACATCCCATCCTTCGACTTTCGTGCTTCCCTTTCTAGCTCGCGCAACGTGTGACCTGCTCCTCCGTCCACCACCACCGGAGCCACCTTCATCCACCTCTCTTTCAGGAACCCACGCCAAATAAATCCACCATTATCCTTATCCCAACTCCATCCCCATGGTGCTATCAGTGATATTGAAGCATCGATGCCGAGCGACGGCAAGGAGAAGCTTCAGTTTGGTGAGATCCGAGGTCCGAGGGGACCACGTAGTAGAGCTTCTCGGAGCTGCAGAAGCTTCAGCTCTTGTTGCAAGAGCTTGAGGCGATAATCAAGGTGCTCCTCAACACCTGAAACCGGACGAACATTTCCGTCTTCTTCGGATATACCTCTGTTTCATCTTCGTTTTCATCTCCACATGTTCTTACCTCCATCTCTCCTTTCGTTCTCTTCTTCTGCTGTCTCTTCGTGCTTATCATCTCCTTTTTTCTCTTCTTCTGTCGTTGTGGTTCCTTTGGCTATGTGCCACACCGAATCTGTCATCACCATCACAACCCCCCTTTCAACATACCATTTCCCTTTCTGTCTCCTACCAACATCCACAAGATTGCTCCTCCTTCCTCTCGAACTGGAGCACACACACTCACCACCTCCTTAGTCTCTTCACCATATCTACATCCAAACCATCTGAAGGCTGGAGATGAACCTATCTCAAGCATCCCTCAATGGAGGCGTATACCTTGGCTGGAGATGAAGAACACCATTCGGAGTAGCAGCAGCAGCATCCGGGCTGGTCAGCACTATCGATTCGCACCCTTCGCGTTTTTCACCGAAGCCACCCAAGAGGCCACACATCACTGTCTCGATCGTGTCGCCAAAGTCAACCACTTATTCCCTGCCTCGCCGTGCTTATATGAAGAAGATGGCGCCGGGGAGGGGAGGAGGAAGAAGATGGGGAAGAGGAGGAAGAAGGAGAGGTTGGGGAAGAGGAGGAGGAAGAAGAGGTTGGGGAAGAGGAGGAAGAAATGACCACATAACCTTTTAAAAAAAATAATTCCGCTTATGTCCTCAAAGTTAACGTCCGTTTGCACTGTAGATGGACGGTCACTAACCCGAGGGGCACAAGTGATAAAATAGCAAGAAGTGAGGGGCACAACTGATATTACCAAAAAGATAGGGGCATAACTGATATTGCGATATCTCGGAGGGGCACAAGTGATAAAATCCCAATAATCTATGTAGCGACCCTACTTAATGTGGAAGAAGGCTTTATTGTTGTATTTAATAAATATAATAATTTTTAACATATTTAACTTTTGAAGTTCATGTTACCGTTGAATTTAAATTTACTATAACACTAACACTGCAAAAATGAAAAAATTAAAGTTGATTGTCTGTGTTATTAGAATTTTTTGTATATTTTATTTTTTGAAACAGATCGGGTCGGACTATATGGATCATGTCCATGGTCCGCCTGCTTAATTACGCGTCAATGAGCAGATTGGAGCACATCATATAACAAAGTAATGTTAGTGCTTTCTTTTTTTTTTGTTTGCTTATTTGGACCAGATCAGCTCTTTTCTTGTATATATATTCTACTTCTATTATGAATTTGTTCCTCAATAATTGATCAACGTCTTTGAATAATAAAACATAAATCAGAACTTGACATGTTAGTGGTATTTGAAAGGGATAAACTCTTGATTTTTTACTCCATGCCAAATGTCTCCACTTTGATGAGCAGAGGAGCTCTAGCGTGACCTTCGTTTACCTTAATAATAGTATTTACCAATTGTGTATTTTAGATGATGTTTAAGTCTTGGCCTGTCTTTGTTTTTGACCTTATACTCGTCCTTGGCGATGCCTTGACCTTCTGTGCGATAAATGGTGGTCTAAGAATATTAATGATTGTTGATGCTCTGTGGGAGGTTGGGAACACCTCGGCTGAGATCCTGCCCTAGCTTATATTTTCTTTAGCAGTTCCTTTATAGCTATTTATTGGTGCCTCTCAGTTGGTGCACATGTGCTTTGGTGTTATGTCTATCTTTACAGTATGCCCACAACCATATTTGTTTTATGGCTTCTCCTCGTAATACATTGTTGAGATAATTATCTTTGTTTCCTTTTTGTCCCACATATTTTATGTACTCTTTTAACCAAGGTTTGAAATCTCGATTTCGATGTCGTTTCGGTCCCCTCCAAAACTGAAATTTAAATTTCGGCCGTTTAGGTGGAAATGTCGAAAATGACTCAAAAAAGCCATTTTTTGATCACCTTTTTGCAAATTAAGATCTTCCGAGTTATTACCACAATAAATAGCTTACAAATACACACTTATATCACCCATATTGCTTATATATGCCCCTTATATCGCATATATCGGTCATATCGATCAGATCGGCCAAATCGATGTTAATGTTGATTCTTGACTGATATATACTGGAAATTAATATCATCCAATCCAAGATCTTAAAATAACAACTTACAAATGCACACTTTTATCACATACATCTCTCATTCATGCGCCTTATATCACACCATATTGGTCATATCAGATATATTGTTGAGCTGACTGATAGATATTGGAAATGAAAATCAAAATAACTAAGTTAACAATACTTTGAAGATGTCTTTTGTTCATAAAAATATACGAGCACTTTTTATTCTAAAATGTAGATAATGATTAATTAAATGTTTTGTTCATAGAAATAATCATCACAGACAAAGTTCGAATGAATTACATAATTAATTACATACTTAAAATAAAGATGCATCTATTTACGAAATAAATGATAAACGAATGAAAGGAACAAGCTATATCAAATATATAGAGGCTATAGAGCTTTTTCATCTCCATTGCTTAAACCCAAAAGGGAGGAAGCTCCCCAAGTTGAATAATCGATGTATGTACCCTCCTGTTGTACCATACCTTGTATCTATGAATTTCAACCGAAATGGGTCGATATATCGAAATATCACCAAAATTTCGGTCGAAATCCAGTAAATTTTGTACTGAAATCCATGAATATCAACTAAAATGGGTCGATATGTCGAAATATCACCGAAATTTCAGTTGAAATATGGGGAATCGACATATATAGGAGCTTCAATAGCCATGACCTCTCGAAACCGAAATTTCGGCGAAATTTTCAAAATTTTAATAGTTGCTTTGAACCATCATCTCTCCTATATAAGTAGGGCTAGGTCTTTCTTTATAAATCAAGCAACGATACTGTATAGGTAGCATTCACCAAAATTCTAAAAAAGTAGGAAGGCATCATCATCATTTTCCTTCATCATTTTTATTGCAATTTCCAGCCAGGTTGTCATTGGATTTCTCTTCCACTGCCACTGTTATAGTTTCTATTCGGCGTTGCCATCAGGCTTCTCCTCCAAAGTTGTCGTGACTTCGCTCCTACACATATTGAGCTGTGTTTATCTTTGTAGTCGCTCTTCAGACTTTTGACATTGCTTATGACATGGCGGTCTCCCGTACTCACAGATGTGGTTGTGGTCTACGAGGATGAGGATGTACAGACAACTGATTTAGATTCACTAGACAATGACATATTATGGCAAGTCAAGCCATATTAATGACAACCGGTGGCATTTGCATGGTTGTCCAGCCTATGCACACCATGCCATCACAGAGGAATTCAATAGGATTCATGTCTTCCGCTCATAATATGGTGAATTGATTACTCAACTCAATCAACTCATTCGAGCTTCTTTTGGACCTCCTTTATCTTCGACTCTTGTTTACCATGGATATAGTTGTTACTGTTGTTGTTTCTCATATCTTTGATGTGAAAGGGGCATGCCATAATTTCCATTGGAGAATGAGGGTGCGGGAGAGGGAGAACCGTCGAGAGGCGGAGTTCGAAGGGAGAGTGAGAGAGAGCGTCGAAGAGGGTGGGTGATGGTTTCGAGCCGAAGGGAGCGACGTTGCCGCCACCGGGCTGAAGGAGGCAAAAGACCGTTCATTGATCCGTTCGGGAGAGGTTTCTTCAGATGCGATTCAACCTCTCATTGGGCACGGCAATGTTGAGACGCTATCCGCTGCTTCCGGTGCAGAGGATTATTGCACAGGGCCAGCTGTTGTCCTTCCTCCGCCGGAATGCATAGGAGCGAAGGTGGGCGGAGTTCGTGCCTGCTCCTGGGCGAGGGTGGTGAACCTGGGGAGGCCACCCCTTTCATTGACGCATCGGACGTGGGGCTGGTTTTCTGCGGCTTTGTTTCGTGGGGACTTGGTCCCATTTTCCGCGACGAAGGTGCTGGCGAGAGGACTCAAGGATGTTGAGTCCAGAGAGCTTTTGAGATGGTCTAAGGAAAGGTTGGACGGGTCTGAGGTGGCGCACATTGTCGGATTGGGGTGGACTGCGGCGACCTACTTTCACCGAGCGCGTCAGCATTAAAGGAGTGCCTCTGAAACTTCACACTTTTGGTGCCCTTCGCGCCATGTTGGATGGGATGGTGGAGATCGAGTATGTGGAGTCGTTGGGTACCTGTCTTGGGGAGCCGCTAGAGCCAATCTTGAAGGTAGAAGGCTAGCCAAGGAGAAACTCGGTTGGAGAAGGGCCCAAATGGGTGGGCAGAACTTTTTGATTAAGATCGCAAAGGAGGTGAGTCCTGTTCGTGCCGGCAACCGTGCGACACAAGGAGAGAGCCGGTCGGAGATGGAACCAGGAGGCGACAAGGCCCTGCGTCATGCAGTATCGCGGTCGGGGAAGATGGACGGCTGCTCGGAAAACGATCGTTGCGTTGCTTGGAGGTGGCTCTTGGCTTCCCACCCCTTGGTGCGCACCACTTCCCAGAAGCGGCGGTAGGGAACCCCGCGACGTTCCAGCTGCCCTCTCAAATCCAGGTCCCAGAGGGGATGTTCGGTCCTAGCGTGTCTTTTCAACCGGCTGCTGACGTGGCGGAGCAGGTTGGGTCGAGCTCTTCGGATCCAAACCCGATTACTCCACTGGACCACCTCCACTCAAATCTGGAGATGGACTCGGTTCAGTTGCCTCTCTCGACCAATGTGGGCCTTATAGATAGGCTGCTCGCTACGGAGGCAGCCCAAGGCATTTTCTTTGGCAGCTTTAGGTGCACGCAGAGAGCTCCAACTTTGAAGATGTCAACATCAGGTTACGATGGACCTGGCTGAGACGGGGATATGACGCTTTCCGGTCTTGTCCAGGATTGCGGGGAGGATCTTGAGGGGGCTGGCCAGTCAATGGAAGGGGATCGTCACGGTGGTCAGAAAGATCAAGATGGGGAGGAGAGGGTGCGACGAGATGTCTTGAGAGTGAAACCGGTGACTTTCTTGCATCAAGGAGGGCAAATCGACGTACATAGCACATTGGTACCTGGAACGGAGGGCAAGGACACACCCAGGTACGGAACATGTTACATGAGGAAACCTTCCGCAGCTCGGAGGCAGAGGAGGGCGACGTTGATCACCGGGGTCGAGCAGGGGGCTGGGGAGCATGCGACTCAAACTGAAGTCGCCACCTCGTCCTCAACCTCGTCGAGTTCTAAGAATCGCTTCCGTGTTTTGGACAGGGGAGTGGCGAAACTTTTGGGTCTTGTACAACTAAGGAAGCTGTAGCGTTCTCTATGCCACTGAAGATCTTATCGTGGAACGTTAGGGGGCTGGGAAGATCGGAGAAAAGAATGGGAGTGAAGAACCTAATTGCAGAAGCGGGGGCGGATATATTCCTCCTCCTCCTCCAGGAAACGAAATTACAAGTCGGAGTCGTGGAACGTTAGGGGGCTGGGAAGACCGGAGAAAAGAATGGGAGTGAAGAACCTAATTGCAGAAGCGGGGGCGGATATATTCCTCCTCCTCCTCCTCCTCCTCCAGGAAACGAAGTTACAAGTCGGAGCGGAGCCTGAGCTGAGGAGTCTTGATGGTGGGGGGAGATTCCAGCTGGAGTGGGGGTCGCAAGGTGTGTCCGGTGGTATGATCTCTGCGTGGAAGAGGGACGTTTTCGTCTTTGTGGATTCGAAACAATCCACTCACTGCCTTTCTGTGCGACATCGCAGAAGGAGTGATGGGCTCGAGCTCTTTGTCACGAATGTTTATGGGCCGAACAACGGTGATCGGAGCGACATGATGGGAGAGTTAGGACGACTGGGGGTCTCTGCTGGGTTGGGCGTCTGGATCGTTGGGGGAGTTCTTAACATCACGTTGCTTCCTGATGATAGACCATAGGGCGGTGGCGGAAGAGACCCAGGGTCGGTTGCTTTCCGTGAGATGGCTCATGTTATGGGGATGTCTATCATTGATGCTGCGGGGTGCTCTTTCACTTGGAGAAATAGAAGATCGCGCTCCCGGCTGGATCGTTTCCTACTCTCTCCGGTCAGGGCGTCGAGGTTCCCTCTCTCACTGGTGTGGGCTCTCCCCCGCACTCACTCCGACCACACTCCGATCCTCTGGCATGGCCTCAAATTTCAGCGAAATTCAGTCGAATTTCTGTTAAGTATCGATATCTTGTCGAAATCGAAATTCGATCGAAATGGCCGAAATGACCGAAATATGAGAGTCACAGTACAAAAAATGACTGAAATGACTGAAATTTCGATCGAATTTCGATCGAAATTCAACCGAAATTCCATTTCGACCGGTCACCGAAATGGGGACTGAAATCAACATTTAAGGCCTGGTCCTCTGGTCGTCTGAGGAGGAAGGCGGGCACCGATTTTGTTTATGGTTTGAGCGGAGTTGACTGATGGAACTGGGCTTCCGTAACAAGGTTAAGGAGATCTGGAGAGGCTGTTCGATGGAAGGTTCGACGGTCAACAGGTTTGTAGCTAAACTCTCCATTTTGAGGTCTTTCCTCTTGAACCTTGGGAAGGATGTCAAGGCTAGGCGCAGGGAGAGGAGGACGGATATTCAGAATAAAGTGTGGGACCGCCTTGACAATGAAAGAGATCTATCCGAAGAGGAGTTCATGGAGAGGAAGGGCTTGTTAAAGGAAATTATGCTTGAGGATAAGGAGGAGGTGGAGTGGCGCCAAAGATTCAGACAAAAGGGGCTCCGGGAGGGAGATGCTAACACATCTTTCTTCCACTCCGTGGCGTTAGGCCGGAGGCGAAAGGACCACATTCATGAAGTCGAGGTCGTTTGGGAGTGGATTGCAGGGGAGGCTGCTATAGGGCGAGCTTTAAGGAGTCATTTTGTGGCCACATCGAGGAGGAGGGAAGGGAATGGCTGGGGGTGGCTGGGTTCAGGAGTGGAGGAGCTAACTCAAGAGCGGGTTGATGGTCTCCTGACACCTTTCTCTCTGGAGGAATCTAAGAAGGCGGTCTTTGGTTTGAACTCAGATGGGGCCCCTGGCCCGGACAACTTCCCAATCCTTTTTTACAGGGAGTTTTGGGACCATTTGAAGGCGGAGCTGACGGATGTAATTAATGAATTCAGGGATGGAAACAAGGACCTCGAAAGGATCAATAGGGCCTTGCTCTTTCTGCTTCCGAAGGACTATCCAGTGCAGGTGGATGACTTTCGGCCGATTACTCTTTCAAACGAGATTTACCTCATCATCGCGAAGATCATAATGAACATGCTTAAGGGGGTATTGGAAACAATGTTTCTTCAGGGCCAAACGGCTTTCATCCCGGGGAGGCAAATGGCGGATGGCCTCGTCATGGCTACAGAGATTTGTCTAGACTGACAGCGCTCGAAAGCGAGAGGGGCGCTTTGGAAAATCGATTATGTTAAGGCATATGATTTGGTGGACTGGAGGTTCTTATGGACTTCCTTACAGAGGAGGGGATTTCCGGAGCAGTGGATGGTCTGAATAAAGCGATGTGTCACCACTTCATCGTACGACGTCCTTGTGAATGGCAAGCCGGAGGGGGGATTCTTCCAACCGCAGCAGGGGGGTTAGAGATGGGTGCCCGTTGGCCCCTATGCTATATGTCATTATGGCGGATGCTCTAGGGGTCATTCTGAGACAGGCTGCTAGGACGGCTGGTGCGTGGGATACATACGGGAGGATATCTCCATCCCTATGTTACAGTATGCTGACGACACTATTCTCTTTTTGGGCGGCACCAACGAGCAGAACGAAAACGCGGTGTAGCTGCTCGAAATCTTCGATGAACTATCCGGCTTGGAAATTAATACGGCAAAATCGATTGTGGTTGCTTTTGGGATGGAGGACTCGGACCGTGCTCGCTTGGCGGCTATTACGGAGACGGATTGGGATAGTCTTGTGATGAGGTTGGAGCAGCGACTGGAGGGTTGGATAGTGGTATCACTTTCTCGTGGGGGGTTGTTGGTTCTTCTGAAGCTCGTGGGGGGTATCACTTTCTCGTGGGGGGTTGTTAACTTCTTGCTCTCCCGATAATGTAATCCGATACTACATTAATGAAATATAATTGGCGGTGATCCCCACAGTGGGGATTCACCAGGTTTGACATCAAAAAAATATCTTTGATGTGAAAAGGATGGGTTATTTAATTTTGGTGCATCTCCTCACCTTTGTGGGGATGCACAACAGTTTACCACGTAGAAGTTTTTACCTAAGGAACTATATTAAACTTACTGATGGGATATACCTATCACTGGTTACTAGGAGATACAACTTTGTCCCCATATCAAGCTTCAAGGAGTTCTCACCCGAACTTACTATATATGTACTATTACAAAGGGCTTAAATTGCCGTGATATTTTTAATTATGTTCTTCGTCTTCTTATCGTCTATACCTTTATACTCCCTTTCACCTAACTCCTATATTCCACGAGCCCCCACTCTGCGTTGCCACTACCCATTTTCCTTCCCTTAGCTCTTCTTCCACCATTCACTTATTATCCTCTCTCTACCCTCCTCTGCTCGCACTTCCCTCTAGCGACATAGGCTAACTTGTAACAACTCATTGTTAATTCTCTGTCTCTAACTAGAACTTGTGCTTATTATCTTGTTACGTTGGTTTTCACGATGACACAAACTTATTGCAAGTCACTTGCATATCATTTATCTTTGAGTTGTAGGTTTATTGATTGTTTTAGTATTCAAGAAGACATCAAAAGATCAAAAATCTGAATTAAGAAAAGTTTCACATTCTTGTTGTAATTTGATATGTAATTGTTGCAAAAATTACTATATGTTTGATTATCAGTTGTAAGCTTGAGTAAGTCACCGGAATTTTCAAAATCAGAACAAGCTCATACTAAGAACTTGATCGATCAACTTGTATCTCCCAATAAATCAAGAGTTAATCGATCAATGTTCAGTATTGATCGACCATTGCATGATCGCCTTTGATACAATCTTGATCGATCACTTCCTAAACATCCAATCGAGAGCCCTCATTAACAAATTTTGAATTCAAATCCAACGTATCTTTGACAACTACTTTTGATCGGTCAACATAAAATGACTTATTTTTTGATACAAAAGAGGGGGAACACGCAAAGGTGCCCGACCCTATGTGTAGTACAACAACAAAGCCTTTTCACACAATTAAGTAGGGTCAGCTACATGGATTCCGTGCCTCCATTCAGATCTATCTAGGGTCAATCTCGTGCTTATATCCAAAAAACTAAGATCCCTTCATATAGTCTCTTTCCAACACTTCTTGGGCCGTCCTCACCCTCTCTTAGTCGGCTCAACATCTCAACACTTGCATTTCCCAACTGGTGCATCTGCTGACCTTCTTTGCAAATGACCAAGCCATCTTAAGCGATTTTCTCGCATCTTATTCTCGATCAAAGCTACACCTACTTTCTTTTTGATTGCATCATTCCGAATCCGATCTTTACGTGTATATCCACACATCCACCTTAGCATTTTCATTTCTGCTACAACCGTTCTCTACACATGTCTATGGTTCACAGATAAACTTTTCTTTCTGATTACATTCTCAACATAAAAATGATCCAAATCCGGATCCGAATACGGCCCCATGTGTAGTAAGAAAGATAGATACCTCACATGAACCAAGACTCGAGGAGAGTTGACATGAAAGATTACATTCTCAACATAAAAACAAAAATATACTAAGCCTTCTCCCACTATAAGTAGGGTCTGCTACATGGATTCTTGCTCAAATCCATGTTGAAAGATTCGACTATTTTTTATGCTGACCGTCGACTGCCTAATGCAACCCTTGCAAGAGTGGGATTTGAACCCTGGTCTTTTGTGTGGTAGACACACCATTCTTAACATTAAAACGATCAAAAAAATCACCCCACTACGAGCGAGCCACATCGCCCAAATAGCCCAATTGGAAGGAATATATTCGCATTTTTTTCTAGATCTTACATTGTAGACTGAGCTACAAAAGTTAGTAAGGTCACCAAGGTTGCAGAAAGCGGTAGTCGGTACTCGGTCGGCGGGGTCACTGACTAAGGATTAATCGGCAGTCGGGAGAGTAATCGGATTTAGTCGGGCATTAGTCGGTTTTGATTTTTTTAATTATTTTAAATATATAAATCGATTTTTAATACATACACTCTGATATATATATACACAAATTTAGCAATTTTAATACATACAAACACAAAGCTAACCAAATTCACAAGTTACTAATCAACAAACTCACATGTTACTAATCATTGTAATTAAGAATCACAAAGCTAATTAACAAATCACAAAAGATAAATAAAAAGATGTAATAATTATATAACCTTATAGTTATTGACATAATTTGATAATGTAAAAGAATTCATATACATATATGTTGTAGTCAAGGATGCTAAATGTTTGTTACAACGTTGTTACACCGTACTTTCATGTGTCCACAAGGATGTTAAGGCAAAAGGAGGTATATTTTTGTATTATTTAGTATAAAACCACTTCATATATATATATATATTTGAATTTATAGTAATAATGACTAAGTAATTTTTTTTGAGGCTCAATAATGACTAAGTAATAACAACACAAACAATTAAAAGTATATAAAAAAGTATAAAAAAACAGTATACAAACAGTTTAAAACTTCTATGCAAAAGTCGGCCGACTAGTCGGCCGACTAGGCCGATTACTCGGGCGACTAATCGGGTCGACCCGACTATAGGCCGATTTGGCCTAGTCGAGTCGGATACCCCCCCGACTCGACTAGTCGGGCCGACTTTTACAACAGTGAAGGTCACTGCAGTCTAACCAAACAATGCCGACTTCTAACCAGAAGGTCCTTGCCTTGTCGCACCCAAAAAAGAGACGGTGCACCAATTCCACGATGTCCTCACATAAAGTACACCTATCCGAACCACCTTAAAAAAGTCTAGCCCGCCAATCACTAGTAGTGATTCTCTTTCTATGCATTAATCACAGAGAAACCTTGACACGAGAGGGAACCCTAATTCCCCAATGACTCCACAGTCTCTAACTAGGTTTTAGGTCCATGTTTTGAAGGCCTGTCAATGCCCCTGTAAGACTTCTTGATCGTAAAATCTCCATCTGTCTACAACCAATGTTCCCTACTTTCTCTGGGTCCTACACAACAACTAAGAACTGCATGCAAATCAACAAACTCAATCATCCCGTTGATGTGAGAACATTCCTCCAAAAGTCAGCACCCTTGCATTCACTGACTTGACATCTATTACTAGAGCGTCTTTAGAAGAAGCAAGCACGAACAACCACAGGAAACAAGATGCCAACATGCCATCTCCTAACCAATCATCCTTCCCTAAAGGCGAGGCATATACCATCAATAACATACGGAACTTAGTCCACGCTCGATTCCATAGATTCGACAAAGAAGCTGACAATAGAGTTCATCACTGCTCTCCCAAATTCTAGCGATCCAATTAAAAAGCAGTGCCTTATACATGACATCCATGCTGTGGTTCCCGAGGCCTCCTATCTTGATTGGTACGGTGATCGTCTCCCAATCCACCAGATGAATTCCTGCCAAGACATGTATTGACTTTCCTTAGAAGAATCTTCTCGTGATCATCTCAATTCTACAACAAACCCCCACTAGAAGGAGCCTGGTGGAAATATAAAAACCATTATCATCGAAAGAACAACCTTCACAAGAATCAAACATTCTCCTCGAGATAGTAGAGAAGCCTTCCACCATGCTAGTTTTCTCTCTAGTTTCTCACTGATAGAAAGCCAATCTGAAACATGCAGTCTCCCACACGTCAATGGGATACCATGAACAAATGAGGGGAGTCCTACGTCCTATTACCAACTCCAAAAATAACATGCCTCGACATCTGCACCACAAAGGTTGAAAGGAATGACACCGACTTTTCCCAGTTCGACTTGAGTCCTGAGAGCTCACCAAAAATCTTCACCACAAGCACCGTACGTCCAATCTCTTGCCTACCCCCTTCAACAAAGAGTATGGTATCATATGCGTACTGCAATAAAGGGATGGATATATCTCTATTGCATACTGCAATAAAGGGATGGATATATCTCTACACATGTACCTTAAGGTGACACCCTGCTGGACCACACAAGGCACCATACATGCTAACACATCTGCGACAATAACAAATAAAGGCGGGGCTAGAGGTCTGCCTTGTCTCACACCATGCTGTGGCTAAAAAACAACCTTCTGGTCTACCATTCACAAGAACAAAATAAGAAGTCATAGTGATACACCTCTTCATCCATGAAATCCATATATGCGAAAAGCCACGCTTCGTTGGAGCAGACCACAAAAACCTGTCAATCAATCATGTCATAAGCTTTAGAGAAATCAACCTTCCAAAGGAGTCCAAAGGAGTCCAATGGACTAACGTCTCTTCCTATATGCAATGATCTGAGTTACTGTTAGAAGAAAAGAATTAGAAGATGTTTATTCCAAGGAACCCTAGGCTTTCTTATATAGAGAAAGCCTATGGGTAAATTATATAAGGTGGAATAAGGAAAATAAATATTACAGACTAGTATATAAACTCTAGAAATATCTCTACACTCCCCTCAAGATGAAGCATAGATATCAATCATGCTAAGCTTGGAAGAACATTTTTGAAATGGCCCTCTGAGCAATGGCTTGGTGAAGATGTTTGCAGTCTGCTCTTCTGAACTAACATGGGAAGAAGAAATCAAGCCCTTTTGAATCGTGTCCCTGGTATAGTGGTAGTGTACCTCAATATGCTTTGTTCTTTCATAGAATGCTGGATTATTAGCAATAAATAATGCTGCTTAATTGTAACATTGTAATTGCATGGGTAGAGATACATCTATATGCAGATTTTCTAATACAGCTCGAACCCACATCATCTCCATACTTGCCTGTGCCATAGCCCTGTACTCAGATTCAACACTAGATCTAGCTACCACTGTCTGTTTCTTGCTTTTCCAAGAAATCAAGGAACCGCCAACAAACACTGCAAAACCTGAAGTAGATTTCCGATCCCTAGGACATCCTGCATAATCCGCATCAGCACATGCGGAAATAGAGAGATTTCTTTCTTTCCTGAACAAAAGTCCTACACCTGGAGACGACTTTAGATATCTCAGTATCATATATGGCGTCTATATATACTTGTCTGGGCTGTTCCATGAACTGACTCACCCGACTTACATCAAAAGCGATGTCAGGTCTAGTGATAGTAATATATAGAAGCTTTCCCACCATTTCTCTATATCTTCTCCTGTCAACTTCCTCTGTGTCATCTTCATATAACTTTATGCTAGGATCCATGGGAGTAGTCGAGGGTCGACAACCAATCATGCCCGTCTCAACAAGCATATATGTAATATACTTCCTTTGGGTCATCACAAGACCCTGCGCATTCCTAACAAATTCCAACCCTAGAAGATATCGTAAGGTACCGAGATCTTTAGTTACAAACTGATGGTCTAGAAATGCTTTTGCTATCTTTATCCCTGTACATCATCTTCCGTAACAAGTATATCATCATTCATCAACATACACTATGATAAACGATAGTACCTCTAGGAGTCTTCTGGACTAACAAAGAATGATCAGCATTTGATCTTTTGAACCCTTGCGTCTGGATTAGGTCTGAAAGCTTCTGAAACCACTCTTGTGGGCCTTGTTTAAGACCATATATGGCCTTGTGAAGTCTACACACCACCTGACACCCCCTCTACAACATCATGTAGACTTCTTCCTGCAGATCCCCATATAAAAAGGCATTCTTAACATCAAGTTGAAACAAGGGCCAATCACTTACTACATCAATTGAAAGGTCATGCAGAGTGGAATGACGTGCAACCGGAAGAAAATGTGTCCATATAATCCATGCCATATGTCTGAGTGAATCCATGTGCCACTAGCCTTGGTTTGTAACGATTAAGACTGCCATCTACATGATATTTGACAGTAAATACCCATTTACAACTGACAACAGAAGCTCCTGGGGGAGCAACAACCAAGCTCCATGTGCCACGAGACCGCAGAGCAGCTATTTACTCCTCCATGGCTAAACTCCTACAGTTATCCTTCAAGGAGTCCTGATAATTCCGTGGTATCTCCGCGGTAGATAAGGCCACAACAAACCTCTGAAAATCACCAGTGAGACGATGGAAGAAACCTGTGAAGCAAATGGATAGGATGCACACGTCCGCTTTGGCTTCCTTAATACAATAGGTACATCTAAATCATCAAGAGTGCCCTCCGGTATGCTATTCTCCTGCAAGAATCCTTACACTTGCACATTTTTAGTCCCATCGTTAGTAATACCACCTGGACATACCTGGGGCATGGTGGATGAATGACGACTGCTGTGAGCAGGAATCGTACGACGGGTATAAAATCACGATAAAGGTGGCACTGGTGATTGTGGAGGAGGTGGTGGTGGTGGAGCAGTAGGAGTTGGTATGTGAACAAATGGACACAGAGGAGGAGGTGGCACATAAATCTCATCATCAGTAGTAGACGAAGTCAACCTATTACCTGTAGGCGAAAAAGACATCACAGACTCAATTACTCAAATAAGGTGACATCGACACTGATGTAATATCTCTCGTTCACAGGAGCATAGCATTCGTAACCCTTTTGAGTACGAGAGTACCCAAAAAAGCACACTTGACAACCCTAGGTGAGAGCTTGTCAAGTCCCGGAGTGAGATGATGAACGGAAGCAATTGAGCCTAAGACATGAGGAGTTAGGGAGAACAATTCCTTGTCAGGAAAGACAACTGAAATATGAACTTTCTTACCCAAGACAGAGGAGGACATACGATTCACCAAATAACACGTCATAAGGACAACATCACCCCAAAAAGACAAAAGAGCACAACTCTGGATAAGTAAAGTCCCGGTGATATCAAGAAGATGACGATGTTTTCTCTCTGCAATACTGTTTTGTTGAGAGGTGTAAGCACAAGTTGTTTGATGGATAATGCCGCGAGACAAGAAGAATTGTGAAAGAACACGAGTGCAAAACTCCAAGGCATTATCCGTACGCACAATTTTCACAGTAGAAGAAAAACATTCTGAACTTCATTTATAAGATTTTTGATTACATCCCTTGCTTTAGATTTATTCTTCAATAAAACACCCATGACAATCTAGAGAAATCATCAACCATGACTAGATAAAACCTGTGTCCCTGGTGATCAGGGGCACGACTCGGACCCCTAATGTCAACATGCAATAGTTCGAAAGGGGAGCGACTGCTTCGAGACTCACGAATAGGGAAAGTAGATCTGTGATGCTTTCCCAACTGACACGCTTCACTCTGAAACGAAGAACTCGGTGAAATCTGGGGCAAGATATGATGCAACTTCTGAAGAGGGAGGTGACCAAAGCGCATATGCCAAGTAAAAGGAGAGATTGTTCCACTGGACTGAGATGTGACACTAGCATAGGGAGTTCAGACCAACCGATTGAGACCATCCTGCTCACGACCACAACCAATCACCCTGCTCGTAAGAATGTCCTGAAAAAGAAGAGACGATGGGTCAAAATAGCGCGATAGTGCAAATCCTTCGTAATCTGACTGATAGATAAGAAGTTCATTAAAAAATCTGGAGCTTGCAAGACATTCTGTAGACGCATAGAGGGTGTCAAACTGATCTCCCCTGTCCAATGATGGGGGAACGAGTCCCATTTACTATCACTACCGATCGCCCTGGCGGAACCTCCATGTATGATGTAAGCTTATCTTTGTCTCAACAAAGATGATGTGTCACATCAGAGTCCATAACCCATTTTGAAACACCAGAACTATGACAAGACGTAAAGGCTTAAGCACTACCTGATGTGCTAGCTGGGGCTGACGTACTAGTAGACGCTGTAGCTGGTCTGTCCGAGTGACCTCCTGGAGGGTCAGTAGAGGCAGGACACATAATATCACGGAGTCTGGCGACATGATCCTCAAACTGCTGATCTGAAGTAGATGGCTGGGGAGGCGCAGCATGCTCGACTACACAGGCTGATGCAGGAAAGCCATGCTTAGAATAGCATGGATCCTCCATATAACCATGCCGATGACAGAAGGTGAATGGCCAACGAAAGCGACCACCTTAACCATGAGGTCCACGACCACGAAAGAAGAAGAGGCTCCTTTGCCTCTGGAAGTTGCCATCGCCGAAGGATGTGGAGTAGTAGTAGTAGAAGGAACTGTGATTCCGCTAAGCCTTCGATACACTTCCTCCATTGGAGGAATAGTAGCATCCGCCAGGATCTGCAAGCGAGCCGCATCATATTCTGGGTCAAGCGCTGCTAGGAAGACACCCTTGTAGCATTGCGGAACATCTTTTGCTGCTCCGAGGTCACCGTAAGGGGAATGCTGCTGTAGAGCTTCTCAAACATCTCTTGCAGGGATGTATATAACGAATGCAGAGGCCGATCATTCTTCTTGACCGTAAATATATCATGCTGAAGTTAGAGGATCTTGGTCTCATTTCTCATCTGTGAGTATGTCGTAGCAAGGATGTCCCACATTGCCTTAGCATTGGGCTGATGGAATACATCATTAGTAATTTCCATCGTCAGTGTGCCTGAAAGCCAGGCCTTGGCATACGAATCATCAGCCTTCCATGAGGCGTAAACCCCAGTCTTCTCTGCCGGCTGATCTTCGGTAAGGATGTGCTTCTTACCATTGGACTTCATGAGACTCATGAACGGCATCACCCAAAGCTTGTAATTCGTCTCATCCGTTTTGACTATGGGCACTGGACCTTTGAAAGCGCCGATGGAGGGCATGTCGACTTTGTTTTCTGACATTGATGCCGGAGACGAAGAACTAGGGTTCGTAGACCAAGTAATAAATGTCTACATAAAAATCTAGGGATTTGAGTGCATATTTAGACTTATGCACTCAAATCCATGAGTGACAAGAGAGAGAAGGAGACGGTGGTAGCACCGGGTAGAGGGTGGTACGAGGTGGCGAGGGGAAGGGGGGCTAGCTAGTGAGGGGGCGGCGGGAGGGTGGCAGCACCGGATTAGGGGCGGCGGGAGGGTGGCAGCACCGAGGAGATGATGGAGAGTAGGTGGCGGATAGGGTTTTAGGGTGGTTGCTCTGATACCATGTTGGAAGAAAAGAATTAGAAGATGTTTATTCCAAGGAACCCTAGGCTCTCTTATATAGAGAAAGCCTATGGATAAATTACATAAGGTGGAATAAGGAAAATAAACATAACAGAAAAGTACATAAACTCTAGAAATATCTCTACAACTACCATGGTTGGGCTATCTCCAATCTGCCTCCCTGGGACAAAAGCTGATTGGGTAGGAGATATGACGTAACCCAGGACCTCTCCTACTCTGTTGGCTAGTGTCTTTGTTACAATTAGATATATCGCACATGAAAGAGAAATTGGGCGGAAATCCTCCACTCTTTCGGATGACTCCTTCCGAAGGAGAAAAAGAAGCACCACATTGACTATGTTAAAACCCACATTCCTCGAGGTAAACTCCTCAAGTACAACCATCACATCTTGTTCAATAACGTCCTAGATTTCCCAGTAAAGAGAGATCGAACCCATCCGGTCCCAGTGCTCCCTCCGCATTCAGGCTCCATATTGCCGCCTTCACGGCTTCACCTACACAGTTGAAAAACTCTGCTCAAGGAACTCAACATGTTTCTTTAGAGGGTGACCCGCTCCCCATCCACCACCACGAGCGATCGCCCGTTCTACGAGAGAAGTCCTGGAAATAAGCTACAAGCCAACACCCAATCTCATCATCGCCGTCAAAGCTCCTACCAGTTACAACCACAACTCGAATTAGTTGTGACATCGCCTACCACTCGTCACCTCTGAAAGAACTTAGAGTTGGCATCTCCCTCCTTGATCCACCTCATCTTGGATCTCTGTTTCCATTCTATCGCCTGTTTCTTGTCTTCTTCCACTATGATCTTCATCCATTCCTTTCTGATGTCTAGTTCTTCAATGCATAGGTCCCTTCCATCCTCGTATCTATCTAGCCTCCGAACCTCTCTTTTCTGCAGCCATGAGATGTGATCTTATCTATTTCTTTAACTCTTTCTTACGCTTACAAAGCTTTCTTCTCAAGGAGCTCAACTTATGTACTGGTCTTACCATTGCAGACCTTGTGCATTCTAATGATACCCATGGATCAGTGACCATCTCTCTAAAACCGTCCTCCAGAAGCCATGCATTCTCAAACTTGAAGGAACAGTGCAACACCCTCTCCCTCGAGTCCCAAATGAGAGGAATGTGATTCGATCTGGACCGCGATTGACAAGAAACCGCCACCAATGGGAACAAGTCCAACATTTCCATCGTCTTGAGGCAACTGTTAATCCTCGAACGAGACCCGGAGTCCCTCCATGTATACTATGTATCATTAGCATCGATTAAGGCCCTAATGCCGATTTCGATCCACATTTCGGTGATCGACGAAATGAAATTTCGGTCGAAATTCGACCAAAATTTCGGTCTTTCGATCATTTTTTGTATAGACCCCCGATATTTCGGTCATTTTGACCATTTCAGTCGAATTTCGATAACTTGCCAAGACCATTCGACTAAAATTCGACCGAATTTCGTTAAAATTTGAGGCTGTGGCATCGCTTAACTTTGGTTGTATTTCTGAACCAAATTCGTAAAATCTTCTGAACCAGAGTCCTTCCGCCTTTGAATCTTAGACGCTTCAAGGAGAGTTGAGAGACGTTATAATCACCCTTTGTAATCCATGCCACACTTGGATATATCTCCCTTGTTTCTCGGATTTCCGCGTATAACTCATGCATCAAAGTGGGATAGTAGGACCACAAATGCACGAAAGTATCAGAGTAAGGTTTGTATGTGCATGCCACAACACCACGGAAAGTACATGGCTTTTCATCTCTGCAACTAAGGAGGACTCCTCCCGACATGCCCTCTCGACCTACATACCGAGTTTTGTACGTAGAACTCTGAGATATGTCGAGTTCCCGACAATGTCTATAGTTTCTCAGACCAGTCACTAAGCCTCGTCTCTTGTAGCAGAATAATACCACAACCCTGTCTATTGATCATCGACCCAACTTCCTTTTGTTTATCCTGTTCCCCCAACCCCCTGTTGTTTCACATCAAGATCTTCATAAATCAAATACTATTGCCCCTTCGCAGGGACCATGCCCACCTGCTTGGTAATGACCCGACAAGTAAC
This sequence comes from Ottelia alismoides, assembly GCA_037367405.1. Taxonomy (NCBI): domain Eukaryota; kingdom Viridiplantae; phylum Streptophyta; class Magnoliopsida; order Alismatales; family Hydrocharitaceae; genus Ottelia; species Ottelia alismoides. The sequence continues at coordinate 661,106 of JAZKJV010000364.1, forward strand.
AACCCTCCCCCTCCCTCTTCGATCGACTGTTGCTGACAAGGGCCCTCCTCCTTCGAAGCCCCTCTCCCGATCCTTGGAGCCTCACACCCCCTTCTTCCTCATCCTGTACCTCTTCCCCTTCCTCTCATAAGACACATCTAATGCCTAAGACTATGGTGGAGATTGGATTCCTCCAAGCGAGATGACGACATCGTCGATGAACATGATATCATATTTTGTGAAATTTCGGCAAAATTTCGCTAAAATTTTGATTTCGACATGGGACCAAAATTTTAAGCGAAATGGCTATATGGGGGCTTTTTTAGGTCATTCCTTCACAAATGTTGGTTGATATGGACAAATATCGACGGATTTTGATGAAGTTTCATCGAAATATCGTATCGACATTGTGTCAATATGATAGCCGATACTAATATTTAAACCCTTGCAGATGGACCCACGCGTGAAATCGCATCTCTACACGCCTCGATCAAACACGTCAATTGCAATGACAACGTCGACCCCAACCCCTCAACCACGCTAGGGCTTCTCATCTACCTTGTGCTTGAGTGACTTAACACCACCTAGTCTGCCTCTACAAACTTCAACCCACCCATCCACTCCATCACGTATGGAGCCAACTCCAAGGGTCCGGCAACCTCCACACCACATGTCTCCCTCTCCCCCTTACGGGGCTTCAAAACTGTATCAAACCGATTCACCATCAGATCTCCACACGTCGCCAACCCTGCACAATTAGAGGAAAATTCAAATTCACACAACTTCGAATAGTCAGGTTCGGAAATCGGTTCAAAGATCCAAACAAACAGGCTCCGGTATCCCCTCCCATCTAGAGATGAAGGAAAAAAGAGCCCTAATCCAAAAATGGAAGGACCTCTACTCCAACAACCCTCGAAGGACCCGTGACTCACAACTTCCCAAAAACCTTTTTTGAAGCCAAACTTCCCAAAAAATTAAGTGTTTGAATTCGAAGCTTCGATAATGTTGCCTCTCGATTCATCCCAATTACCGCCTCCATCACCGACCTCTTGACAATTTTCTATGCTGAAGGTTCCGAGGCCTCTTGCACCCCCAAATTTGAAGAAACGTCCAGGTCGGGCTGCTCCGAGGCCAAAGCACACTCCAACAATGGCGGCAGAGGGGTGATTGTCTGGACCGTAAACTTGAACACAATGCGACCGACTATCACCTCACCTGTGTGCTCGATCGTGAGCACCTTCGTACCTTGGAAGAAGACCAAAGTCACATCAAGTTTTGATCCCGACCTCCTCTTGTCACAGATAATCTCTAGGACCTCCTCGAACTCGTCCATCGCTTCTCCCAGAGCTTCCACAGTTCTAGACAGAATATGAACTCTGATAAGCCTCATAATCATGGGCCCAAGATCCTTGAGCTCGTCCTCCATGAACCTCGACTCCCGCTATCATTTCAACCCCTTTGGATGATTACTCAATAGAAGGGCCTCTAACTCTTTTGGAGATAGGCCTTGTGCACAGATCACATACTCATGCAGCTTCACATCACCCATGAACACTGTTGTAAAAGTCAACCGATTAGGCCGACTAGTCATTCCGACCAGTGGAGTCGGGGGCGGTAGCCGACTCGATTAGGCTTAGTCAGTCATTAGTCGGTCAACTTGACTAATCAAGACGACTGGTCGGTTGACTACTCAACTGACTTCTACATAGAGTTTTTTTTATGTTTTTGCCTTTTTTCTATAGAAAACTTATTCTATTATGCTTAATGTTATGTTTAAAGTCAATTACTTCATTTGTTTCATTATGACAGCATAGAAAGTGTACAAATATTCTTTCAAAAAAAGAAAAATGTGCAAATCTATGAAAACATATAAGAATATATATATATATATAATGATTTATATATTTAAAATAATTAATAAAATTCAAAATTGACTAGTGACAAACTAAATCCGATTTGTCTCTTGACTGCCGATTCATCCTTAGTCAATGACCTCGCCGACTGAGTATCGACTACCAATTTCTACAACCTTGCCCATGAATGACGGCCCGAAGAGCCTCCTGGTCTCTGCGATTAATCCTACCAGCTCCATCCCAACCACATAATCCACTCCAACCAACAAATCCCCCAACTAGAAACCTGGAGTCCTCCCCACCAATACCTTCTTAAAGGAAACCCCATCTTTAACCAGCTTCACTTTTAGCCGTGAAGGAAACTTTGGCAGGTTGGTCCAGCCTCATCCATCGACCAACCCCATCCCTCGACAAGTCACCCTATGGTGGCCATGCCTTCCACACGCGAAACACCATGGTGGAAGGTTGCATACCCTATCCTGGTGACCAAAAATGCCACATCTAAAGAAACAAGACCCCCTCTTCTGATGAGACACCAACCTCTACCCTCCCTTTAGGTCGGTAACCCTCCTTGCCCCTCTCCCTTCTTCTAGACACCCTCTACGATCGTCCTCCCTCATTCTCGCCCAACTTGATTGATCAATCTTGCTTTGTTGATCAACTGGGATTGATCAATAGAATCGATTCTTCATGATTTCTTATTAGATTTATTTCAAACGATCATGTTTTTGAAGGCACAACTATGTCACTATACATAACACATTGTTGAACAACATATCACAATACACAACAGAAAGAAAAGCATTCTCAGAGACTTTCTTGAATTTCTTGAGCTTATAAGAGAGATTTTAAGTTCCAAGAGTATTTTCGATTGTTCTAATATGCTAAAGCTCTCAAGGCTAGCATTCAATCTCCTCCAAGTTCTCATGCTCCTCTACGAGTAATCGGAGATATTTTATGCATGCGATAACACTATTGGTAATATTTTTCTAGTAAGTACTATTATTATATTTACATATATTATTTTATTTAAGATATTATTGTTGCTTGTGCTCTTATTGATTTATGTTGAACAATATGTCTTTGCTATTTGTAACACAAAAAATATTATCAGTTCAAGACACCACTTTTTGCAAGGAGTGTTGATGTTAGATCCAAACCTTGCAGGTTTTTTGGAGGTCAGAATTGGCACAATCTAAGAAGGTCAGATATCAGTTGGATCACCCAATCCTCGATGTTACCATAGTGTTTGATTCGTTGGTGTTGAAGTTGATGTGTTGATGCAAAGTTGTATAGCAATATTGATGCGTGATCCAAAGCTTTGTAAATGGTTGAGTTATCCGTGCAAATAACTCTTCCGCGAGAAAGAAGCTAGACTAGGAGGATTAGACCATTACTCTTCCCTCCTTCAAAGAGTCTTAGGGAAGGAGCTTTCTCTCCTATTCAGCTCTTTTCAAGCCTCACAAGCAGTCGATCTTGTACTTGATTTTCTAAATTAGTGGAATGAAACGTAAGATTTCTCATCCCATCACTCTCGGTGGTGCACACTAGGTCCCCCTACCCTAACGCGCAGTTCTTGCCTGAAGTCAAGAACAGAACGCGTGACCTTCCCCCATGCACTTCGAAGCATCTTTGGAAGAGGTCTTTTCACATCCTCTTTCTTGCACGCAGAGGAACCCCTCGACTCTCATCCTGAGAATATAATGAAGTAGTTGATTAGCTCGATTGATCGAAAATCCCAAGTCAAAGGAATTGTGTTGTGGTTTTCACCTACACGGGTTTCCATGTACATGTATCTATGTACATTGTAGTTGATTTTTGTTTTTCTTATTATACAGTCTTTAATTTCTGCCAAGTATTTTAAATTACCATAAAAATTAAATATTACTGTCAGTATGCGTCATCTCATAGATGGGTAATTGGTTCCCTCAGGGTCCAATTGCCACATCCACTGGTTTAGTCCCACATCTACTGTGAGTAGGACTCCGGCTTATTGGTTGGCTATATAAGAAGCCCCACACCCATTGTAACAGTTGGGAGAATTCAATTTACACATACGATCCTTGAGAGACCTCTCATGGTTTCATCCCGCTCCTGTCGGAGTACGGTTCCACGCAAAAAAAGATGCTTTTGTTTGGTCTTTGTATATGATTATCGATCCATTTCTGCGTTTATTTATTTCAACATGGTATTAAAGCGTACATGGTATTAGAGTGCATTCGATTCTCAAGGATTTATTTATGTTCGTGATTTGTTCGAGATTCGATTTACAGAGCAGATCCAATGCTCAATTATTCATGGAGATTATTATGAAGATTATTCATGTTCATCTTTTAATTTTCGTATCGTTCAAGATCAAGTTTCCATGGTTTTTTTTTTCTGAAAACCTAATTTTGCACGTTTGCTCGCCTCTGATCTTCGATCAAGATTGTTCCGTGCATCTGCACAACCATCATCAATGGCTATCGGATCTGTCTCCAGTTTGTACAATGCTTTACATGACTAATCCCCTGTTCATGGCATATCAAGTTGAGCATCGCATGGGCTCAAGCTTGCGTGGTTCGTCCATCTTTTAGGGTTTTTTCTGAACCCTAGATCTTCATGCTGCATGATGGGGAGGGGAATCTTCGTCAAGTGCAAGAAGAGGAGAAGAATCGATATCTCGATGCTGCCACTACAATGGTATGCAATTACACACTAGCGACGATGACGGGTTCTTTTGTGGAACCCTATTCGATGGTGGCGTAGACTGATGAAGAAGAAGAAGCACTAGGAGGGGTGATGGGTTCTTGTGATCCTGATCCTGTGCGATGAAAACTCCTATGAAACATAAAGAAGACAATTTAAGAAGAAGAAGCGCACCACTCAACACCCTTTCTAGGTAGCTCCATATCACAACTTGATGCTGGCTTTGAAACCAAAAAAATCGCAACGCACCTCGACGCGATCCCAACTGACGAAACACGAAGAAGCACCAATCTCTCTAGGCGATGCATGATCATCTCCGGCAAGATATCCTGGGCGGCACCTGTCTCTCCAAGTGGCGCCTCCTCACCGCACGCGAGACTCCAACGAGCTATCTCTCCACTGACAACAGCTAAACATTAGCGACAACAGTAGATCTCATACATCTCTCACCGTCATCCTCCTCCACGCTGTAAGTTGTGGCAATCTCATGAGAAGAAAAGAACCGGAGGCGGTACGAGCAATCTTAAGGGTTGTTTTATAATGGGTTCCCCTGCTGGGAACCCTACGATCGATTTCAGAAGGGAACGATGTTTAGGGTGTCTTCGACTGTGTCTTATATGCTTTAGTTCTATTATTTTGGGCCCAATTGGGTTGATCTGATTCAAAAATGTAAAAAAGGAGGGTCCAATACAAAAAAAGAGGGCCAATGAGAAAAAAAGAGAGGGCCAATGGCGAAAAAAAGGAAAAAGACAAAAAGAACCAACCATAACAACAACAACAATGGCGATAAAGCCTTTTCCCACAATAAGTAGGGTCGGATACATGGATTCTTTGCCTCCATTCATATCTATCTTGGTTACTTTTCGGGCTTAGATCTAAAAACTAAGATCCCTTCGTATAGTATCCTTCCAACATTCTTGGACCTTCCTCGCCCTTTCTTTGCCGGCTCAACATCTCAAAACTCGCATCTCCTCACCGGTCAACTGACCTCCTTTGCAAATGGCACCTTAAGTGATATTCTCACATTTTATCCTCGATCGGAGCTACACCTACTTTCCTTCTGATTGCATCATTCTGATTCTGATCTTTACATGTGCTCACACATCTACTTCAACATTTTTGTTTTTGCTACTACTACTACTACACATGTCTATGGTTCACATGCCAACATTCAGATCCGTAGAGCATAGCATGTGTCACAGTTGCTTTGGAAACTTTCCTTTTATTTTCAAAGGAATTTTCTTATAACAAAGAACAATAAAGGCTCCTCTCAACTTTAGTCAATCTGCATTTATTATAGAGATTTTTACACCCATAACCCTGAGTAATTCCACAATTACAATCATAACCCTGCATAATCATGAATTACATGCAAAACCTCGAGTAATGCTGAACTCTTACATGACATAACCCCGTGTTATATTCCGTTTGGGACCTCCGTTATATTTAACGATTTTCGTTGAAAAAGACAAAACTACCCCTAAAACTCATTTTTATTTGCAAAACATGTCATCCTCTCTTCATGCCCGCCCTCTCCGGTTCAAAACCTGCTTGAAGCAGCCCGCCAATCCTCCCCTGCTCGAAGCCCCAACATCCTGCCGCCGATCATCCCCTTCTAGCCGCCCACCGATCCTTCCCTGCTTGAAGCTTCCGTCGATCAACCACTGCTTGAGTCAGCCACCGAGCAGAACCCCCCCACTCCCCCCTCACCTCGCACGCCGTCGAAGCTCCCGCCCCCGCATAACTCCTCTCAAAGCCCCCCGTTCCCCCGGGAGACCCACGCTCCGCCCAGCTCCCCCGCCACCCTCCCCGCAGCGCCATCCCCCACCCCCTTCCTGTGGGAGCCCTACGCCCGCAGAGCCAAGCTTCTCCCCCGACCCCTCCCCGTAGCGTCGTCACCCGCCCCTTTCCCCTGGAAGCCCCACGCCCAGCTCCCCCGCTCCCCTCTCCGCAGCGTCGTCCCCCGCGCCCTTCCCCGGGGAGCCCCACGCCCAGCTCCCCCGCCCCCTCCCCGCAACGTCATCCCCCACCCCCGTTCCCCCGGGAGCACCGCGCCCAGCATGATCGAAGCCCCCCCTCCCCCCACCTTTTTCCCGGTTGGAAGTCCCGCGTCTAGCCTCTTCCTCTCTTGCTTGAAGAAACTCCTCGTAGTGCCAAGCTTCTCCCCGCCCTCCTCCCTGCAGTGTCGTCCCCTGCTCAACATGCTCGAAGCCCCGCCCTCCCCCTATCTTTATCCCGGCTGGAAGTCCTACGTCCAACCTCTTCCTGTCCTGCTTGAAGAACCTCCTTGCGATGCTGAGCTTCTCCCCGCCCTCCTCCCTGCAGTGCCGTCCCCTGCCCAACATGCTCAAAAGACACCCCCAGGCGGTTCACCGCTGTCCTGCAGGCCTCCGTGCCAATCGTCGCTTGCAGGTCTCAGCGCCCTGTTGCTCACTTTTTCTGCAGATCTCTTCCTCCGCAGGCCTTCTGCCCCTGCTGCCGCACATTTTTTATTAATCCCAACCGTTAGATGATGGAAGGGTTAGATTAACTCAATCTTCTGGTTCAGTTAATGAACTCAACTAACGGAAGGTTATGCATGTAAAATGGAGCATTTATTCAGTGTTTTAGGTGTTATTCACAATTAGGTAGGGTTATGATTGTAATTGCAAATTACTCAGGGTTATGGATGTAAAAATCCCTTTACTCTATTAATAACATTTTCATCAGTTTCACCATCATGTTGCACAATAGATCCCAAGTATCTAAAAGTATGTCTCTTTTGAATATTACCGTCACCAATCTTCACCTTAATTCTTTCACCATTGCTTCCATCAAAAGTGCACTCCATATATTCAGTCTTAGCCCTGCTTATAAGAAATCCTTTAGTTTCCCAAACCTCAAGCTTCTCATTTACTCCATCTCTAGTCTCATCAGTCAACACAATATCACCATCGAATAACATACACCAAGGTATCTCATCCTGAATGTGACTTGTCAACTCGTCCATAATCAAAGTAAAAAGGAATGAACTCGAAGTTGAACCTTGATGCCAACCAATATTGATATCAAAATTGTCAGTCTTCTTAGATTGGTTCCTTACACAAGATGAAACCCTATCATACATATCTTTCATGAGGTTAATGTTCAGGACATGTAATTGTCTCTTCTCTAAAACTTTCCACAATATCTCCAGTGGGACGGAATTATAAGCCTTCTCATAATCAATAAAAAACATATTGTAGGTTCTTTATTTTAGCTATATAAATCTCCATTGTTCTCCTCTGCGAAAAAAGAACCAACTCATTGAAAAAAGAAGAAAGAAAAGCCGAAAAAGGAGGCTTAATTTTTTTGAGATTGTTTTTTGTTTTCCCATCTTCTTGTCTTCTCCCAACTTGGTCATGTCATCTATTCCGATCACTATGGGAGAAAGGAGTATCATATAGAGTTTTACATGTCAGATTCATATTCTCCATTCAGATTCCATGTCAGATTCCAAACTCTACATTCATATTGTTTCAGAGTTTACAGTTTGATGTGCACATGTATGCGATCATTATTTGAGGGGTTCCCATACTTGATTTGGTCGGCTAAGGTTTTTCATGTGGATTCGCAGGGAGTCTAGAGTATAGATCTCATTCTCTGAGCTACTATGGAGAGGCCTAGTTCTCCGATGAGGAGACTTTAAGGCTCCATTCTCCAGCGACTGTGAACTTCAACAAGGATGTTTCCTCGTCTTTCTCTAGTTTGGCCTTTTAGATAGATGGAACAGTTGCATGCCAGAGTTCTCCAGGTGGAGACTTATTCCCATTTTAGTGATTCTGACAGACACTATAGAGCACAATTTCTTCGACAAGGAGACCAGTTCAGTTCCCACTCCAACCTTCAGTTCCTCCTCACTAGCACAACATGAGAATCAATGCCCTCAACAAGCAACCATCATAGTTTACGTTGAGTTGATATTGTCCGTAGTGCCCTGTATTGTGTGGGAGAGTGATTTCTTTCTATTTGTTCAAGCTGAACATTGCATATTCCAGCTTGAGGGGGAGTGTTAGAGTATGCGCCATCTCATAGATAGGTAATTAGATCTCTCCAGAGTTCAAATACCTTATCCACTGGTTTAGTCCCTCATCTACTGTGTAACATCCATATTCAAACAAACCCGAACTCGTCCGATTTTGGGTCTAATGAACCTAAAAACGTTGTTGGTCAATGCGAAACAACCTAAAACGATCAATTTATTATGAATCAAAAGTCGTTCGGGCGAAATCGACCGAAAAACGGTCGCATCGTAGAGCGCGCCGCAAAAAGCCGCGACGCAAATTCGAAAACCACAAAACGAACGGAGACCGTCATTAGATCCGATTCGACGAAACAAGACCAACGGAATCGACCGTTCGTCAATCGGAGGTCGTTTGATATTTTTAAATCATAAAATTTAATCTTAAACAAAAAAAATCGTATCCGAAAATTTCGGGTATTCAAAACTCGATCGGAAGTATATCAATATTATACTCATTTTGATCGTCATTTTGAGACGGTCAAATCGAGATATTATGCGTCGAAATCCGACACCCGATGCGCGAATACCGTCAAATTTAAGATAATTAAAAAAAGAAATTGGGTATAAAATAAAATAAAATGAGTCTGTACTGTACAGGCTACACGGTGTGCGTAAAAAAAAATCCAGCAGAATTTCAGGCAGCCCACATTTGGCTACTTCCTCTTACACTTGTCATCTAATTGAAACCCCACTTTCCTTATAAGTATCTCCAAGACTCTTCCCCTATTTCTTCTTCATTTCAGCCGTTGGGAACCATTTTTTCCAACTCTCGGCTGGAACTTTTCCAGCAACTGCAACCCTTTTCGTTTCACCTCTCTCTTTCTCCCCAATTCCAACGAAGGAGCTCTCTTCTCCATCTTCCTTGAAGATCCAGCCATATCTAGCAGCTGGAAACTCCCCTGGAGAGCCCCAATTCCAGCCTTGTTGCTGCCATCAAACTCATCCTCTCCAAATTTTGAAGATATCTACTAAGGTACCATCCTAATTCCCTCTACTTGCTGCCATACATGAATATTCAAATCCTCAATCTTGTTGGTCTTCTTCCCAAATAGAACTTACATGCATATTTAATATTGTAAATTGGAGGTCAATGTACAACATCATATCCCTTTTCTTTGTTGCATGGCATGGAATTGAAAAGATCACAATTTGTACAATCCTATCTCTATTCTTTTGTTGCCATGCATATGCCATAATTCCTTCTTTTCCTAATTAAGAAATATTATCATGAAATTTCTAAAATGAAACTATCAGATTGCAAGATTCTCTTTGGTATATTATGTGTACTCCAATGTCTTGACATAAGGTGATACTTCCTCCTAAATTATAGTTTGTTTTTCCGTTGCACAATTTAATGCAAAATTTCCCTATATCTATGTATGGAGCAGGGAAGGGACGTCCGTTGTACTGTATGAATGGAATCATCTATGGTTGTCCACTCGCATGTCTATAGTATAGTTGTTGACAAAACATGCCATGTGTATCCTTACCAAATCACCCTCAGAGGTATGAAATGCTCACTAGACTGGGAAAAGATGCGTGTAAACTTCAGGTTGATAAGAAGGAACTCACCAACCAACTAGTATGCAAATAGAGTGTAGGAAATAAATTCTGGACCGTCCAAATCCAAGAAAGAAATTGGTTCAGCATAGGAAACCATTAGGAGCACAAGATAAATAGTGGAAGCACATCCCTCTCAAAGCTTTACCATAGAACTTATTAATTGGACTGAGAAAGTCAAGCCCGTACCTCCTTAGAATGGTGATTTCACTGAGGAAGCTTGTTATGGTTGAATTCATGTTTCATGGTAAAAGGAATAACTGAGTTAAGCACCTAAGTTACAATTCCACCAAAATAACAATATCTTCGCATATGAGGTGGGCTCTTGTCCATCCTGTAGCAGAAAGGTCTGGCCCTCATCTTTCAACAATGATCAACCATCTGCAAATATGGGGGAAAGTGTATAGACGACGAAATTAAGAAACCCAACAGACATTCAGTTTCTCACTATACTCTGGTTGGAACCCCTCAAACTAATTGAGGATGCTTCACTTCGCGGACTGCCAATTTTGGTAGGAGGATGATCATTCTGTTCTTTAAATTCCCTCCATTTCCACACTCTTCACATGGTGAATAGCTTAACCTGATGCAGCCCAACTGGCTTTGCTCTCTAAGTTTAACTGGGATCCCTAACTACCGTTAGTTGTTACTATAATTAAATTGTATGAAATTAAGGACACCCATTTATGTACCTTTTGTCTAAAATTTTAGTATAGAAGGTGCGTACATGGGCTAAGACAGAACAGTTAGGGAGACAAAAAGTGGGGGTTAAAATTAAAATTCATGGATACAGTAAAACTCTACTTACAAATATATATATATATAGACCTTAGTTGTCACATCTTGGCTTCTACAACTTATAGCCCATACCAGAAAGAAAAAATTGATGTTATAAAGGGATGAACATGATTATAAATATCCTAGTATTCTATGATTTGTATGCATAAACAAAGGAAGAATTATGAGCATAATAAATGTCTCTTAATCATAAAGGAGTTTGGTGTTGATTTCAATAGATTTTTGTTTAGAATTGAAGGGGTAATGTTGATATAGATATCCTATAATCTATATCATGGCTCTGAGCTTAGAATTTTTCATAGATCTTTGACAAAACCCTGACATGAATCGGTAATATCAATAAGAATGCTGATAAATCCTGACTCCTGATCCCCATCTCAGCCCAGTTATTGATCTCTAAAGTTGACCACATAAAGAATTGAGAAAAGAATGAATAGTCAAGTAAGCGAAGGTTGCAGTGAATGAATGCTGATAATTATTAATGCCGGTCATGGTGATCTTTACACCTGACCGTGCGAGAGCGCGGTGACTCTCAACTGGGCGGAAGATAGGAAGCCCAGTTAGGGCAGCGGCCGCCAAGTGCGCGGGTCTAGGATCCCAATCCCTTTTCGGTTTTTACGCGAGCTCGCAGTGTTTTTACGCCTCGTTGGGATCCAGACTTTAGACCAGTTCCGCTGACCCTGTTTTAGGATACCCAGGCGGGGGATCCTGGTTTTTTTCAGCTTTACGTACGAGCTCGGTTGCCCGTACTAGTCGGGCTGTTTTTCTAGAGCGACTTTTCTAGGGAGTCTCTCTCACCCGTCTCAGTGGCGTAGTTGGAGAATAGACCTATCCCTCTATTGGACCGCGCTTCCAATTAGAGGGCGAGACGGAAGAGCCATTTGTAGGCTTCTTCACCGCTTGAGTTACTTCGCCAACAGACATGGCGATTCTACATCTAGATCATCCATATCTGCATCCACACCATCTGGAGTTGTATCTGAAACATTGGAATTAAGAGTTGAGAAGTTACGATCAACAGTTAGGGTTAGTAGGAAATGACCATTCTCTCTACCCAATGATTTAAATAAATTAATAGATCTTTCCGATCATAACTTTTCCATTATCACTCAACAACGTGATCTATGAATAGATATGTGCTTACACTCAGATACTCATGAATACTCAAGTACTATAAAATATGTCACATGTGGGAAATGCCGGGGTATGGGACAAACATTTGAGATGCTTACAAGTACCCTGAAAAACCTTTTTCATTGCAAAGTAGAAATAAAGTTTAATTTGAATTGTTCTCGCCTCTCTACTTGCTTTCTTTTGTAAATAATAAATGCCTGTTATTTTATATAAGTTTTTGGGAGGTACCAGCAACCGCTGACGCCTTTTCTTTCCTAACATGTTTGGCAGGCAAACAGCCTGCAGCTCAGTAGCTATACATGCTTCCTGGAGACAGAGTTTATACCCGACGGTATGAATTACTTTGTCTCAGTTTTTGTCCAGATAATGATGTAAATGTTATCTCTTTTGTATCACATTTTGGGATATATGTTGTAACATGGAATATGCTTGTACATGTTGTAAATGGATATGAATATTAATGAAAAGAATTTTGGTGCCATATTGTCTCTTTTACTTGTGGTCATGTATTGAGAATGAATGTCATAGTTGCGAAAAAAAAAAAATTTCCTGTATTTTTGCGACTTGTGCGATTAAACATGAATGATATCTTGCGAATTGCGCGTAAACGGGTACCCGGATCCTGAGGGGTTCACATACTGTGAGTGGAACTCCGTCTTATTGGTGGGGCTATATAAGAAGCCTCACACCCATGGTAACAATTGAGAAAATTCAATGTATACATACTGCCATTGAGAGGCCTCCCGTAGTTTCATTTCGCTCCTCTCGGAGTAGGGTTCCACATGAAACAAGAAGTTTATGTTGGATTTTTTGTATCTAATTATCGATTTGCTTTCACATTTATTTATTTTACCATGGTATCAAAGCGTATTTATACAACTACTATCCTACCCCCTTTAATAGTGTCATGTTCCTCCATAGATTCTCATTTGGTATCAGAGTGGGTTCAAGTGCAGATCGAACTAACTCCCCTTCATACACATGACAATAGCAATCACAAGCAACAACAATTCCTTCGAATGCCAATCTACTATCAACGATCCTTTATTCAACGGTACACATTGCAATTGTTGGGAAGTAAGAATGCATATCTTCCTTGAATCCATGGATTACAAAGTTTCGAACATTAGCGAAAACAATATAAACGTCTAGTCATCGAAGAAGGAAAAATATCGTCTGAATTATACAAACAGCATGCCACATACAATTCTAAGGTGATGAACACAATCTTGTGTGCCATCACCGAGAAAGAATTCAAACGTGTCTTCGCATGCAAAATGTCATATGAGGTATGAAACAAGCTTCATTTAACATACGAGGGGACTGCCAAAGTCATGGAGAACAAATCAATCTCCTCCAACAAATGTATGATCTCTTCTTGTTGCAAGAAGGCAAGTCCATCAACTATTTATACATCCACTTACTAGATATCACCTATGGGTTATTGTATCTCAAAATAGACATCAAGGAATCGGTGCACGTGAAGAAAATTCTCAGATCACTCACAATAATCAGATGATCACAATTACTGTTATTAAGGAAGCCAATGACTCAAATACTCTCCCGTTGGATGATCTGTAAGTTTCTTTCCTACGAAGCTGAAAAACAATTAGAGAAGGAAGCCGAGACAAAGAGCTAATAAAAGAGTTTGACATTGAAAGCAAAAGAAGTCACCTTGTTTGACGAAAGCTCGGAAGGCGACACCACTATGGTAACTCGAGATTTATTGAAACTTCTGAAAGAGATGCTTGAAAAAGGAAAATGATATGTTATGCAACAACTATAGAAGGAGCGCCATTTCAAGAAGGACAATCCCTTAAGAGTAGCCACACCAAGTATCACAATTCTATGCATCATGACTCCCACAAAAAAAAGTGATGATGAAAGAGAAAATGAAACTCTAGACATCACTACAAGAATTCAAAGAAGACAACTTTCCATGCGACGCGAGACTCCTCTAATTCCTCCGACTCTAGTGAAAGTGAGTCTGATAACTCAGACAATGAAGAATCTCTACTAGGAGCATGACCATTGACAATTAGGTTACTTCTGATGAACCTTCTGTTTATGAACTTAAAGATGCTATAACTGATTTAAAAACAGAAATTACATGGCTAAAGCCATTGCACGTACGATACAAGTAAAATATGAATCTAAAGTAGAATTGCACAGAGAAGATATTTATGAGATTAATAATTCTGTTTTATCTTCTTACCAAGAGTATGAAAAAGCAATCTGCTTACTCAAGAATAATATCAGAAAAGTAGAAGTCGCTGTCTCTGGTTAAAAAAATAAAACTAGAGCTCTTGTAGATGATCTGCTAAAGTTCATCTAGGGTAAAGAAAACTTGAACGAATTACTAGGTTTTTCATATCAGTTTAAAACTAAACTTGGGATTAAGTATGAATTTGTAGTAAAACTAATGATGGTAGTTCAAAACCTAAAAAGTTACACTTAGTCAGAATAAATCTAGCGAGGTTAAGGAACCTCGAAGAATCCACGAGCCTAGCTAACCCTCCAAGTACCTGTAATAAAATGAGTACTAAAAGGTTCTATCAATTGCTTTATAGGTTCTAAGAGAAGGCAAAAACCCCTCACAATTGGAAACACCATCAACATAGTTACATGACTACACACACTTTTACAGGATACCAAGTGAGCGAGTGGATCATGGATAGTGGATACTGGATGCTCCAAACACATGACTAGAGATGTCAACCTATATATATCAAAATAGATGCAAAAAAGGTGGGGTAATTATCTTTGGCAAGAATCGCATTAGTACGATCATTGACTAAAATAGATCTTTGGCAAAGGTACGATTTGAAACTCCGACACTTTTTTGAAAAATGTTAGTCTACAACTTGCTTAATGTTTTTTGATATGTGATAATGGTTTTGAAGTAACTTTTTCTAGAATTGTAATGAAGTTTTAAATGGAGACATACTATAAGTTTTTCTTAATGGAGATATGCATAAAAATATCTATAGGCTTACATTTGATGATTACTCATCATTAAATTGCCTTTGGCTTCACAAAAATATCCTTTACTATAACATAGAAGATTAGGTCACATTCATATAAAACTAATCAACAAGTTAATAAACTTTATTTAGTTAAAGAACTTCCAAAGTTATCCTACAGGAAGGAAGATGTGTGCCAGCATACCACCTAGGAAAAATACACAAACCCACCTTTAAGACCAAGAAGTTTGTTTGTACTATTCAACCTTTAGAGCTTCTATATCTACACCTTTTTAGACCCACAAAAATCTGAAGCTTTAATTGGTTGTCATATTATTTTATCATAGTAGATGACTACACACATGCACCCACTCCGATGATCTGGTGGTGGTGCAGCGTGTCTACCACCCAAAAGTCCATGGTTCAAATCCGTCACTGTGGGGGTTGTGTTAGGTAGCCGACAACCGGTGTAAAGAATAGTCGGATCTTTCAACATGGATTTGAGCAAGAATTCATGTATCAAACCCTACTTAAAGTGGGAGAAGGTTTCGTTCTGTAGATGAATATACATGTTTCATTTGGGTTTCGTTTCTTACCATCGATGACTTAGCTTTCTCAGGGTTTGAAAAGCTTGGAAAACATATTCATAAAAAGTAAGGAATCACAATCACTAAGTTAAGTAGTGATTATAGTGGTGAGTTTGAGAATGAGAACTTTTTAAGTATTGTACGAAGAATGGGATTAAGAATAATTTCTGTTCTCCGCGACCAACACCTCATAATGGCATAGTCTGATGTAAGAATCCAATTTTTTAGGAAATCACTTTCTTCAGGAATGCACCCGCACTATTCTTTGTGAATCGTACATGCTTAGTTACTTTTGGGTAGAAATCATAAGTACGTGTTGTCTTGAATATAAATTTTATCCGTCATGGATTAAAGAAGTCATCCTTCTGTGTTTTTGGATGTAAGTGTTTTGTTCTTAACAACATGGATAATCTGGAGATGTTTGAACCGAATAATGAAGAAGGTATCTTCCCAGGATATTCTTCACAGGGCAAAGCATACTGGTTATTAAAAAAAAGACTATTATAGAAACAATCAATGTTTCTGTTGAGAGTTATTTTATCTTTCCATACTCTATGTATTTCTCTTTTCATTCATCTCTAATATGTAATTTGTGCAAGTGGTAGGGTTTAAAGGAAGACCGAACTATGGTGGTGGCCGTTTTTTTGGGACTTATGGCTTGCGAGAGTTGGGATCTTCCATTAAGAAGGATACTATGGTGAAAATATAGTTGTTCATGCTCAGGTGCTACCTGATAGCTGCATCATGTAATCATTTTGGCTTTAGTAGCCTTGTACTTGTAACTTTGTGAATAAATGGTGAAGTTTTTGGTGCACACTGAAACTGTGGTCATCCTTTTTCGTCGGAAAAAATACTGACATGGAACCAACCACCATGTTGTCAATGCGTGGATCAACGAGATGCCATGTGCCACATGAACCAAGAGCTGCCATTTCTTACTCCATCACTAGTCGTTAATTGGAGTCATGAAGTGGCTCGTTGTGGTTACACGTGATAGCCATGGCTTACATTGGAACATCGATCCATCTAAAAGAGGACCTACAACGCAAAATGATAAAATTGGGGAAATAGGGTGCTTGGTACATTGTCTTGTCTCCTTTTTTAGGGCTATGTGGAGATCTGCTTATTAACTGCTTGGCTATCTTTTAACTTTGTTGCCATGTCCATGGAAGGAGAAATGCCTTCAATATGTAAAAACTGGGACATACCTTGGAAGGAGGTAAGCTTGGATCAAAAGGGGTGTGCCTTTACTGATACATGTTATGTACTTATCATCCAACGGAATGGGAACATGAATAGGAGCTGTGCCTAAGATAGGAGGAGGTGGAGTCACGTGTTCCGGACCTGGAGCAGAAAGGATGTGACTCAAAGAATGTAACACTTGCACTAATATAGTGTTTTTGCGATCTAGGATCATGGCAACGATATCCTTTCTGCTTCATGACATACCTTAAGATGCACATTTGACTACTTTGGTTGCTAATTTGTCGTTGCTGTGAATAAGGATATAAGGAAAGGTCACTGTACCCAAAAACTCTGGAACGAATGTGAAATACTCCTTTTTTTGGAAGAATACCTTAAGAGGATCTTGTTCATCAATGGAAGTGGAAGGCATACAATTGACGAGAAGTGTAACACTAAGGGCATGTTTGGTTAGTGGGATGGGGTGGGTTGGGGTATCCACTTGTGAATAGTAGGTATTTGGATGGTTATGAGGGTTGGGAGAGGGTTGGAATAAGGAATGTGATGTGATATGATCTTGATTTATGATGGATTTCCAACCTAGGGTTGGAGGGGGATACACCGGGGTACCTAGTTAACCGAACGGGCCCTAAGGATCACACCTCTCCAATATGTAGATAGAACATGATAGTCAGTACATAAGTTATGATCAAATATCAAGAATATGTTGATGTTGTTTGGGAATGCCATTCCGTTGAACACGTAGTTTGTTATATTACCCCTTAGTACAGAAAAATGACTGCCCATCCTATGTAAAGAGTTTTCTAATCATTATCAAATTTAAAAGTCTTGGCACATGCATCAAATTGAGTTAAAGCATACTATAATGTGTAAACATCAGATTTGTTTTTCGATAAAAAAGTCCACGAAATAAGAGGGAGGTCATCCACCAGATTGAAATAGTATCTATGTCCTAATCGATCAGAATGTTCCCCTTCTTCACTACTTGCACCAATCGCCTTCCCAATCAGTATGCTCCTAAAAATACAAAAAACGTCATATATGGATCGATAGTTGAGTTCCTTGTAGATCTAATTGATTGATAATAGGTTGATAGGAAACTCAATAGCAATGTTAAGCTTGATGCTAGGGGTGAGATGGGAATTCACTTTTCCTTGAATTCAGGAAAATCCGTCGTTTGCAACTTGAACATTTCATCATTGATGTAGAAGAGTCTATTTGCAACATACTTGAGTGGAGATACTTGCATCAACCAACGAATCTGTTTGTGCAAATTTTTTATTGGGGCCCACATAGATACCTATACGTATGACGACGATGGACTGGATGGTCACCTTTATGTGAGCAGGAAGTATTTCTAGGGTTAAACATGTTCAAACACTGCATTAGATAATCAAAATATCATTTCAAAACTATCGTGGACTGGCCATCACCCTTAGTGGCGACATCTCGAGTAGTAGGGGTTGGATACACATGTTTGTTGTTGTAGAGAACCTCACTATGCCCCATTTTGTTATAGAAGGTGTACTAGATAGTATTCCATCCTCATCCTGCCATGGAACGACCTTGGCTGCATTGGACTTGGTCATATCACGGTCTGGGTTAGGCCGTGGGTCGGATCAAAGGGCCGAGTCCCTTGTCCATATTCATGGACTGGCTTACCCATGAACTTCAAAGCCCAAGCCCAACCTAAGTCTAAACCGGGCCTGGCCCACCCATTTGCCGTACTTCAAAGCCCATTGATTGGGTTAGCCCACTGATTAACTCTAATTTATTTTTTATCATTTTTTTTACATCATTCGGTGATAAATAAAGATTTTGAACATCATCAAACTTTCTACATCTAAATAACTATTATATTTATTACTTAAAATGTGTACAACTCAATGCAATATTACACAATAATGTAAAGAAAATTTGAAGACATGTAAATTTATTTTTTTAGTACGTATTTTTTATTTATGTGGACTGGACCAGGCAGGGTTTTATTGTACATTTCCATGGCCCTCCCATTTAACAGGCGAGCCAAATATTGGCTCAGGTCTGTCCCATGAACGGTTGAGCTTTTCACACTAGGTAGGTCTAACTATGGCCCCTATATGAGACGTAATCTCCTGGTTGTGACAAAGCAACAGGAGCAGTGATCTTCCCTTGAACGTCTTCAGTATTGCTTGTCTGAGAGATTACAAGTCAATTTAGAGTACTACATGACTTCTCATGATTGGTAAAATGGCAGCGATGATCATCTGGTGGCTGCAACATAGCCTGGATCAAGTCCCTCAAGGAATATCATAATCACCATTTGTTATTAGTATTCCTTATGCACGAGATAGGTTTATCCTGTAACACAAACAACATAATTTTTAAATAGAGGTTTCTAGAACATCTTGCTGGAATTTGTCTCTTACCCATATATGATTTTCAAGGAATACAACATCTCGTTGCCTCTCACATAGTAGACCATTTCATCTGTAATACGATCAATTACGCTTACCATCCCATCGTCTTTAGCCCATGTGGCGTTCTTTCCTGCCTTGACCACAGGATCTGTCTCAAGCAAGATATGATCCATGTCATGTCCTCGTGCAATCATCAAGAACATCATCGACCATTTGGAATAACTAGTCTCGTCCAATTAGGGGATCAAGTTGAATGTGGGTAAGTGTGCACTCCCGCCCTCGTATCCATGGGTCATCACCTTGGATTCCGACATCTCTGTTTATGTTGCCAAGCCTCTTTGTAGAGCAATAAATTGGACAATATAGACTTGGATCATATAGTGATGTATCGGACCTCGATAAAAAACTTATGAGCAGTCTAATGAAGGAAAAATAGAATCTACGGAAGCCTACTGGTTGCTTGTAAACACACTATATAAACCTACAGGGGCTTGGTAGGCTCCTGATAGAGCCCGTGGGCCTGAGCGAATGCGAGAGGTTGGATGGTGGCAATGGACAAGTATTTGGTGGTTGCACAGAAGTGTTTCGCTCATTGGGGACAAGGTAGGCTATGTGGGGATGGGGATAGCTTTGGATGTAGGCGCGGGTGTTGGGATGGAGCTCTAAATGTGGCCGTGGGGATGCATGTCACTGCTGGAGCACGTGCCACCGCGTTGAGGGTTGGAGGATGCTGTGCTTGGGGGTTGAGGGGGATGAAGGAGCTTACTCTGGAACCAAGTTGAATGTAATGACTTGACTTGCTATGAGAACTTGATGTAACGTAAAGCGGGTAAATAGGGCTTAATTTATTTATGTTCGTCGTTAATTAGAGTCTAATTATTTTTACGATTAATCAAGTCATTGCATTTTTTATTTAAATAAAGAGATCGCATGCGATCTCAATTAGTGGTCAAATTAGGTAGTTAATCGGTTAGAGTTAATCAAGATAAATTAAGATTTGAATTTTATTCAAATCAATTAGTTAGTCGATTAGAGTCAATTTGAATTTTGAATTTGATTTCTTTTTGTAATCTCATCCCTCCTATATAGAGGGTATGATAGTCATTTGTAAAAACAGTTTAAGTTCAGACTCAATCAATTTTTGAGTTATCTCAATTATCTCTCTCTTTTTCTCTCCTCCTTATACGCGATATCCGTTATTTTTCTCCAAAATCCCTTGTTCTCTGACGAGTTTTCTCCTCTCAACTCCGTTTTCTTCTCCACCGAAATTTCCACCACAAAATTAATTTTTCTACGTTGCAAAAATCCCTATATGCATCAATTGGTATCAGAGTATGGCATTCCGATCGTCCTCACGATCTGACGATCTGTCCCGTCGTTCACGTGAACATAAATCCAAAGGATCTCGCTCCAACGATCGTGCATGGTGTGCTGAGATTAGACAAGCACTATCTAATATGCTCCAAGTTTGTGCCAGTATGTAAGCTTTGGCATCACAGATACGAGAGCCGCGAATTGTGGAAGCATTGACATGCCAACTAGAAGAGAATGCTGTCAAAATCGCTGCCAAAAGGACCGGTGAAACTCCATCTCGTGCCCACGAAGCCGCTGTCCAGGTTTTCCAAGAAGAAAAACAAGAAAGATTGCCGTCATCAACGATCTGCTTGCTTTCCGGGTCTGTTGACGCATATAAGCTATTTGTATCTCTTTGTTATTTTATTTTCTTGTTATTCTCTTTATGTAATTTACCCATAGGCTACTCTCCTATATAAGAGAGCCTAGGGCTATGGAATAGATCTATCTCATTCACGTTTGCCAACATGGTATCAGAGCGACGGTCCTAGACCGGAGTTCTCGAAACCTAACCCTAACCCTAACCCCACTCGCCGGCCTCTCTTCTTCCTCTCTCTCGAATCGGCGCCGCCTAGCCGATCGGCGACCATCTCCGCGCAGGCATCTCGCGCATCGCCTCTAGCGCCTGTGTGCCTGTGCGCGCATCTCGCGCCTGTGCGCGCTACTCGCGCATCACCGGCGCATCTGCGTGCATCGCCGCACGCCTGCGCATAGCCTCGCGCGCGCCTGTGCGTGCATCGCGCCCCTGTTCGTACAACACCGTGCGCATAGCCTCGCGCACCTCTGCGTGCGTCGCCGCACGCCTGCGCGCATAGCCTTGCGCCCCTGTTCACGCAGCACCGTTCGATTCTCCAGTTGCGCGCTCCAGTGCGCGCGTTCTCCTCCAGTTGAGTGCGCGCGTGCTTCCTGCACGTGCCCACGTGCCCTAAGCCCCAAAACACTAGGGCACACATCTAGCTCTACATGGGGTTAGTTGCTTGACGTCTACACACGCAACTAATCCCATCTATGTCATTGTAGACAGAGACTATATTCTCTCAGTCACTCCAGTCTTCCGTCTCCAGCATGTCAGAAAGCAAGGCAGATATCCCATCTATGGGCACATTTCGTGGTCCAGCGCCCATTGTCAAGATGGATGGTACGAACTATGAACTGTGGGCAATGCAGTTCATGAGTATGATGAAGTCTACAGTAAGAAGCATATTCTTACCGAGCCCGAGCCTGCAGAGAAGACTGGAATCTATGCCTCATGGGAGGCCGATGATGCATATGCCAAGGTGGGGCTATCAGGCACATTGGCCATTGAAATCGCCAATGACATTCTACATCAGCCTACAGCCAAAGACATGTGGGATATCCTAGCAGCGACATATTCTCAGGCAAAGAACGAGACGAAGATCCTGCAACTACAACATGATATATTCACGATAAAGCAGAACGGTCGTCCTTTGCATTCTCTCTATACATCATTGAGAGGGATGTTCGAGAAGCTCTATAGCTTCATGCCTCTTACCGCCACGCCAGAACAGCAGAAGACATACAGGAATGCTACGATGGTGGGTGTATTTCTCGCTGCACTTGATCCAGAGTATGAGGCAGCACGTTCACAGATTTTGGCGGACTCGACTATTCCTCCCATGGAGGAAGCTTTTCACAGATTGAGTAGGATCACAGTACCTTCAGCAGCCGCGAGTCAGAATCCCTCAGCTATGGCGGCCAACAGAGGCCGTGGTCTTCATCACCAGGGCCGTGGACGTACTCCTCGTGGAAGGGGTGGCCGCACTAGGCCAACATGCTCATATTGTCACCGAATAGGACATACCGAAGACACATGCTACTCAAAGCATGGATTTCCTGCATCTGCACGAGCCGCTGAGCAGATAGAGCCCCCGTCTGCAGCTACACTGGATCAACGATTTGATGATCTGGTTGCCCGTCTCAGGGGCATTATCCCACCATCTGGCCCAGCACCGACGACAGAGAGTCATACTGATGCTGCTGCTTCTGCTTCTGCCTCTACGAGTACTTCAGGTAGTACACTTGCACTCCACAGTAGTAGATCGGATACATTGCCATGGATCATGGACTCGGGCGCTACACATCATCTATGTGGCGACCAGAGTTTACTTTCAGGATATACTCAGATTCCTCCAGGACGGACAGTAGTGATTGCCAATGGCACACATTTTTTTTCCAATGGCACACATTTCAGATCTGCAGTCAACAAAGAAATCAACTCCAGCGCCATCCGCAACCCTTGCCCAGGTCCCCTCCACCACCCCCGCACCATTGGAAACCTTCCCAATGCCGTTGCAACACCTTTCCATCCCCAAAACCAACTCTGAAGCCGCTGTCCAGGTATATTCAGACCTGTAAAGACCATTTCCGAAAGCGTTTCCGGCAAAATCCGCCCCAGAACAACCCCTCCACCTCACTTTTGCGTCAACACCGATTCCTCCGCACCTCTTCAAGTCTCTCCCCAATCCATCGCCACTCGCCAACCCCGCTGCTGCGCCAACTTCATCTCCAGGCCCTACAATCCCGCTACAGTCCCCTCTCACCTATTTCGCATCTCGAGCGACCCCCTCTAACCTCACCACCCTCCCATCTTTCCTGTACGACATTGCCACCTTCCTCTCTCCCTTCTTCAACATCGCTCACCCTCCAATCTCGCACCCTTCTCTCATCGCCAACCACCACGACGTCGCATCCTCCACTTCGGCCCAGCACCGCTGCCAATTCCTCTTCCCACCCGCTTCCCCACTGCCCATGTCCCCCCCTCTTCTTCCCGATCCGATGCTATCGCACTCTTCATGAACGTGCATGCTTCAAGCGCGGCCGTGCCTATGCCTCCAGCTCTTGCACCTTCCTCACATTTTGTTGCCGCCACTACCGTTGAATGTGGAAGAAAACCCTAGTTTTCTTTTCATCTCAAGAAAATTCGTTTCTCATGAAAAAGGGAGAAATTGACTCATGCGAAAAATTATGAGGGATCCCTCCTACCAAAAGTAATTTACAATAAGGCCGAACTTGGAGAAAGAGTTAAAGGAATATATTTAAGTGAAAGAGTGGAAAAATTGCATATGCGCCCTCTAGTGGAAAAAAACTACAAACACAATGCTGAATTGTAGACAAATTGGTTCGAGATTGGGAAGATTGATCCGACGATTCCAAATAAATTCTCCCACGCCACATGCAAAACAAAAGCAACTCATCAGGAGATGAGTTTTTCAAAGCGACAAAGAGTTGATGCAACGTGAATCAAATAAATAGGGCTTTATTTATTTATGTTCGTCATTAATTAGAGTCTAAATATTTTTACGATTAATCGATTCGTTGCCTTTTTTATTTAAATAAAGAGATCGCATGTGATCTCAATTAGTGGTTAAATTAGGTAGTTAATTGGTTAGAGTTAATCAAGATAAATTAAGATTTGAATTTTATTCAAATCAATTTGTTAGTCGGTTAGAGTCAATTTGAATTTTGAATTTGATTTCTTTCTATTTTTGTATTCTTGTCCCTCCTATATAAAGGGGATGGTAGTCATTTGTAAAAATAGTTCAAATTCAAAATCAATCAGTTTTTACGTTATCTCAATTATCTCTCTTTTTCTGTCCTCCTTATACGTGATCTCCGCGATTCTTCTCCAACATCCCTCGTTCTCCGACGTGTTTTCTCCTCTCATCCCATCCGGTTTCTTCTTCACCGAAATTTCCACCACAAAGTTAATTTTTCTCCGTTGCAAAAATCCCTATCTGCACCAGAATCTTGGGGCTCCTTATATAGATGGAGATCTAGGGTTGGGGTTACAAAGGGAGATACTTCCCACTTGATGTAAAGCTAAGAGGGACCTTTTATACCATGTACTTTGCGTTCATCTTTCACCTTTGCCTCTCTCCCGCTCTCTCTCTCCCCTTCCCTTAACCTCTCAGCTTTAGATGTAGGGTGGAGTAGAATATATTTGTAAAAATGAAGTACCGGGAGATGCTTATAGGTCCCAACCTGTCTACGTGGTGTCCTACTCATCATCTAGTCATTAGGATGGGCACACCCTGAACGCTCCACTGTTTAATATGATGGCATGGCATCCTGATCATCGACAATTTTAAACTGAAAGCCATGGGTTTATACCTCTCCCCTGAGCTCTTTTTTATCACTTGTTCTATTCACGCAGTCTGTGTTGATGCAAAAAGAGTTCTGAATGTCAGCAAAGGCTGCGCCTAAACATGACGTGGCCACCCTCACTACACTTGCCACATGTTGCTGCTGGAGCCCTTCTAGCGCTGCACACTGTGGCCTGAACTCTTGCGTTGTTTCCAGTTCCCCTTTTTTTCAATGTCTAATTTTCTTGCATTTGATTAGTGTCAGTAAGTTTTTTTATGTTTTTTTTGTTTCTTTCAACTGATGTTGGGTTTGTTCACGTTTGTCGTGTGCCACACATAAGAATGCCATCTGCCATTTACTTTCTTTTTTATAATCTGGTAAGTTTAGTCTTTACATCTGGTTGCAGAAATTGTCATTATTTTATTGTTTTTTAAACTTCTATTTCATCAAATGCATTCTTTACAATTCAATGGTCAAATCTATATTTTGCAGGTTCTGGAACATACAACATTACTGCTATTCTTCTTGTGAGTGTTGCAGGGTATGGGTATGCATGGTGGAAGGTAATCTTCTCTCTCCCTTCATCGCTTTGGTCATTTTTCGAACCACTTTCTTTTGGGGAATCTACCATAATAATGACCATTTTTGGCTGTGTATAACTAATGGATGGCGGTTCTTTATTTTGTTTTTTCTAAGATGGAAGGGGGCGTGTTTATTAATTAAATAAATGTTATGGTACTTGCAATTACATAGTAGTCCCACATATAAATACATGCATACACATGCACTTGGGTTTACGTGTGCATGCAGCTATGCACTGAAAAGTTGCAGAGAGAGTAGCTTTCAAATGAAAGCCATGCTTTGTAAGAGAGTCTATGACTGAGCAGCCAAATGTTTGGATCTAGTTTGTCATTTTGGATAAGCAACCTGTAGAAGATTATTTCATTTTGAATTATTGTTGCTGTTGTCCTCACTGCAGGTCTGCTTTACATCGATGTTTAGATTGCTTGTAAGGGTGGATAAGAGGCTTGATGTATTGAGAAGATCTCAACGGAAGGGTCTGGTACTGAGAGTAGAGGCTGTGGGTTCCTTTGGTGTCTTCAGATGGGCGAGGTCTTGCCACATTTGTTGAAATAATACTGCACAAGTGTAATGAGGGATAATAGAATACAAATCGATAAAAACAATGGGAGTTACCGTGGAACCCTACTCCATAATGATCGAGATGAAATCACGGGAGAATGCCTCTCAACAATCGGATACTATGTTATTTCTCTCTCAAAGGTTACATATGATGTGAGACTTCTTATATAGCCCCACCAATAAGATCAAGTCGCATTTGACAGCTTGCGGATTGAATACACTCCAGGGGGTGAATGGAGTATAACAGATTAAAAACTTTTTCGTGGAAGCAGAAGACAAGCAATGAAATCCAATTAGAGACAACAAAGCAACAATCACACTGCACAATATGTTAAGCCTTCCTGACTTAGGATTTCCATTTAGCCGAGCCAACCAACTTTTCCACTATATCTTGAGATATTTAGATAGATAACTCAACTGATTACAAGTATGAATCTTACAATATTAGATTACACACCAAAGTCACAACTTTGGATCAAACACCAAAGTCACCACTGCAACTGAACTGACCACTGCAACTGAACTGACTGCAACACCACTTGAGGCTTCACCTTGAGCTTCCTGCAGAGAGAACTCCAAGAGTATCTACAGAATAATGTTAGCTGAACAAGATAAAATAATTATATGAGCTAACATGATAATATTAAGTAAAATTGTCAGTTCACAATAATTAGATTAACAGAGATAATATATTAACAAGATATATAAATACTTGATTCAAATATATATATATATATACACACACACACCTGTGTATCTAACAAGTGAAAGCTATATAATCATTTTTTCTAAGTAGCTTCAAGAGGATCTCTGACTGCACACATAGAGCTTGAGGAGCTTGCTACAGATCGGGTTTTTCAGCTTAGAAATCTTCTCTCTTAAAATTACTAACACTCAAGAATGATTGATAGGGGAATGCTCGAAATGAGGAGGTAGTGGTCTCATTTTGTAGTAATTCAATGAAGTAATCATCGGGGGTCAAAAATAGTTACTTTCAAATCTGGAACGATCGATCAACAAATGACAATGATCGTTCGATGCTTATATGATCGATCGGTCAACGACTCAAATACCCATGATCGGTCTGTTACAGAATTTAAAATTCAAATAAATGATCGATCATAAAAAGTAGAGTTTAATGTGGCTGCCCCGCAGGGGGAGCTAACTTGGCTCCCCCACCCCATTTTCCCCATTTTTTTTGAAAATTTCTTCCGTGAATATTCATCACTACACCCCTATATTATGCTATTAATTTCGTGCGAAACAAAGACTCCTACGGCCTCCATCCAGACAATCATTTTTAATGGTAACAGAATTGCTAAAAATGACCCCGTCTGGATGGAGGACGTAAGAGCCTCTGTTTCGCACGAAATTTTAATAGCATAATATAGGGATATATTGATGGAAATCCACGAAAGAAATTTTCAAAAAAATGGGGAAAATGAGGCAGGGGGAGCCAAGTTAGCCCTCCCTCAAGGGGGCAACCCCATTTTACCCTAAAAAGTAACTTACAATCAATAAAATGAACGGTCAAAGGTAGACAACATTCAAAAAATGATCGATCGGGAATAAAATAATGAGCGGTCATACCACTCACCATACAAAAAATGATCGATCGGTTCAAAGGTGTTCTTCTACAAGCTACAGATTATTGATTAGATTAAGTACAATGACCTATCATTGAATGATCAGTCAACGAGAATCGCAATGAGCGTTCAATTGATGGTCTGACTTGAAGTTGACTTTGTTGTAGAGCTTGACTTGACCAATATCAATACCGACTCTGTGTAGATCATGAAATATACAAGAATTGATTAATAATTAGAGTGCATTCGATAATTACACAATAAGTACAAGCCTACAAGGGAAAACACTTAACATTAGATAATATGAAAGGGAACTTCTGAAGAACTTCTGTTTAGGTCTTGAACCTATTAAATCAATACCCACATGCAAGTAAACCTAATGTGCGTGTTAGCTTTAAAATAAGAGTAACCAAGATTCTAACACCCTTCACATAGGATGTGAGACTAAACCTGTGGATGCAGTAATTAAACCTTGGATGAATCCAATTATCCATATGTAGACACATACTCTAACACTCCCCCTCAAGCTGGAGCATGCAATGCTCAACTTGGACAAAGAAAAAGAAATATCTCACTCACAAAATACAAGACACTTCGGACAATATCAACTCAATGCATACTCCAAGCCCAGGCTCTCTAGTGCCTACCACGCTCCTGATTTTCCTTTGAGCCTATTATCTATTCATAAGCTATGTGTTGAATTGAACTGTCCAGTGATTTTCGCCAAGTTATGGTGCTTTTTCTAGCACATCCGGATGATGTGTATTTTTGGTGGGGGATATGAGAAGAATGACCTTTACTACTTTGATATCTCTGCTGATTCTAGCTTTGCTGGTGTTGTCTCAGTTATGCTGACCCGTTCCTAACTTTGTTTGGCATTTGAGGTTCGGTCACCCCTCTACTAGAGTCTTTTCTCAGATGGTTCCCGAACTGTCATCATCGAAGTTGTTTGAGTGCGAATCCTACTAGTTCGATAAACATCATCGGGAGACTTTTTTCACTTAGGGCTTAGCATTATCGATCGTCATTTTTTAGTCCATTGTAATATTTGGCATTTTTGTCTGATTCGTCTTATAGGTGGTCATCGGTATTTTTCTATTTTTTTGATGATTATAGAAATTATTCTTGGTTTTATTTAATAAAGGAATAGTCAAATAGGCGGTCACATATTTTGCTATCTTTTAGATGATTATAGCGCATATTCTGTTATATTTAATAAATGAACTATTAGATATTAATAAAATTGTCAAGCTCTGCTTATTTTCGGATTATAAAGACTGATAATGCTTTTGAGTTCTCTCAACAAGAATTGGTGTCTTTCTTTGCTACTCAGGGATCTCTTCATCATTCGTTTTGTCCATATTTCTAATGGCAGATGGGGTAGCGGAAAGAAAACTCCGCTACCTTTTGGACATAGCCCGTACCTTGCTTACTCACATGAATGTTCCCAAAACCTATTGGAGGGATGCCATTCTTACTGCCACCTACCTCATCAATAGGGTTCCCTCTTTGGTTCTCAATGAGGTAACTCCTTTTTCCCTTTGTATACCGATGAGGAACTCTTTCTCTTCCATGGAAAATCTTTGGTTGCACTACATTTGTTCATAATTTTAAGACTACTAATAAATTGTCTCCTCATGTAATCAAATGTGTTTTCCTTAGCTACTCTTAAACCCCAAAAGGAGTATAGGTGCTATGACCCTAGTAGTCATTGATATGTTCTACTGATTTCACATTCTTTGAACAAATCGACTACTTTACTCTGTCTCTCAATGACATACCCTTGGAGCTTCCGCCACCTTCCATTATTTATAAAAGAAAATACATTGTTCATCCTGACTCTGTACCTTTACTTGTATGTTGATGAGCCCTCTTTAAGTCCCCCACCATCGTTGCTCTGGATGCTCCATTAGAGCTTCCTACAACACTGCGGAAAACAAAAATACAATGTACTATACATCCCTTGTCACATTTTACTTCCACCGATACTCTATCTAGTTGTGACAAGCAGTTTACAAATGCCCTTATGGCTTTTACTATTCCTCATGATCATCACAATGCTCTTCAAGACCATGGTTGGAAAAAGGCCTTGGATGAGGTGGTGGATGCGCTTACTTCTAGGGGCACGTAGGATCTTGTGTTGTGTCTTCTTAGCATTAAACTAGTTGCATGCATATGAGTCTTTAAGATCAAACAGTCTCATGATGGCTCCATTGACAAATTAGAGGCCATACTCGAGGCAAAGATATTTACTCAAACATACGACATGGAATACTTTGAGGCATTCTCATTGATTGATAGATTGGGTCAATCCATGTTATTATCTCTATTGCTGCGAATAGGATTTTACCCATATTCTAGCTCAATGTGAAGAATGCTTTTCTAGGTTACTCTGGCGAGGGAGATTGTATGGAAACTCGTCCATTAAGGCCATTTATGGCCTAGAGCAGAGTCCACGAACTTGGTTTGACATGCTTACCTCTGAGATCAGTTTACTTGGCTTTCACATGATAACATTTGATTATTATGTGTTTGTCAGATGAAGGACTTTTACTACCGTGATACTTCCCATTTATGTTGATGAGACATTGATTATTAATGATGATGAAGCATGCATTCTCGAGACCAAGACCTTCCTCCAGAAGGTGTTTGTCACCAAGAACCTTTATCAATTTTGATACTTCCTTGGCATTGAGGTGATACGTACTGCGGAGGGACTACACTTATTACAACAAAAGTATTTCTTGAACATTATTAGAGAAGCTGGCTTACTTGGATGTAAACTATCTGGCATCCTAGTGGACTTACAGAAACATGCTACATCTACTGATCCCGAGTTTGAGGATACTGCATGATATCGAAGCCTAATGGGCAAGTTACTCTACCTTACTATCATTAGGCCAGATATATCTTACGCTTTGAGCATAACAGACCAACACTTGGAGAAGCTTCACTATAGTCACTGGCATTATGTTCTCTAGCCTTCTACAAGGCAAACAATCACACTGACATCACCCCTTGATGAAGTAAGAAGCAAACCATTGTCTCTAGATCGAATGCAGATGCTGAATACAAGACGATGGCTCAAGCCACTTATGAGATCACATGACTAGTCTCATTTCTGCGGGAGCTTGGACTTCTTGCTGCTACTCCTATCCTTCTGCACTATGACAACACGCATGCTACTTATATTACCACAAAGCCTGTATTCCATGTGTGAGGTAAGCACGTTGAAGTTGATTCCATTTCATTCAAGATGTAATACGAGGGAAAATCACTACTCCACATATCTCCACGGACCGACAACTTGCTGATATATTCACAAACACATATCATGGCTAATTTCCAAGTTGGACATGATCGATGATTATGCTCCAACTTGAGGGGGACTATTGAAGTTATTTTAATTATTTTCCTTTAATTTTATTTATTAAGTCATGTAACCCTTTAGGGTCTTTTATGTAATTATCTCCAATTGTGCTCTAGGGTTTCTTGCTATTTAAGAAAAATAATAATAACAATGATGACAGACTCCATACGATGATACAAATCACTAAATCCCAATGTTTTCTCGTATCTTGAACATTTTCGTACATCTCTGCTTTGGAAAGCTCATCTCATAATGAGTTGATCGGTAATCAAGTCCTTCATGACATGACTTGTCTTTGATGCTGTTGAATCCGTGAGTGAAACACAAATGTGTTGTCGAGTTACACATCATACTTGAAGAACATATGTGGCACATGGAACGATTTTGTCGTGGAGTTTTCGGGAGTGAATTTTTCAGAAGGAAGATCATGGATATGGAATATCTTTTACAGCAGGCTTTTTATATTGGATGACCCGTGTACTTGAATCCCAAACCGCATTCTGAAATCCTTTCCATCTCCAATTGTTTTTGTCAATTTCTTTTAAACAATAGGTTGTAGCTGTAATTTTTCCACCTCTTCAATTAAAAGTCGCCTTCACACTAGGGTTCTCCAAACTCTAACTCTCATAAAAAAGGTTTTGAGAGAGGGTGAGGGTCTCCTTTGAAATTCTATACGGCCTTTTTTCTTGTGGGTTATAATTCCACAATAGATAGATGAAACCTCTGATATGGTTTAGCTGCCTTCAACCCAACAATGTTCGGAGAAAAGAATAAATAAGTTCTTTCCTAATTGCCTATTTCTTATACTATTGATGAACTCTCCCATTATCCATTCTATTCTCAGCTAGGTGTGTCCTTAAGGCTGGATCTTCTCTGAAGAGTTGGTCTTTACATGTTTAGGATAATACTGTCATTGGATGTTCTGATCATATCATCTGGTCATTCAATGTGGATGGTGAGACATCATTGTTGTTTGACTGACTAATCCAAGTAGGCCTTTGAAAATGCAGATTTGGCTTTCTACAAGAAAAGCTTCTTCTTACAAACTCTCAGAAGCCAGTTATACAGCAGGAGGGAATTATCAAACGATCTCAGACATAGTTCTTTTTTTGGTCACTGGACAAACTTTTGCGCATTCTATTCTGCTCATCAGTCTTCTTTTAAAAGGAGAGGAAGGAGATGATGCTACTGAACATTAAGGATGGTGCATTTGATTTGACCTAATAGTCGACACTTGTGTGCCCTATTCCGTCAATCATTAAGCTGATCCTCGCAGGAGGAGGAAGAAAATGAGAGAGCAACCAGTGGAGGCAATGGATTAAGTGGTCTGTGGGAGTTGATTGCTAGTGATTGGGGTGTAGCTTCCCTTGGTGGCTCAATGGTGTAACAAAACGGTTTTCTGAGGTGCTTGATGTAACAGGGTGATGCAGTGATGGTGGGATTGGGCAATTGCAGGCTGTCAGAGTGAGAGGATGGATTGTTGGCAGTGGTCGAGGGGTTATATGCTACTTGATGATGGAAGTCAGGGAAAGGGATATGTGGGTAGTGGGGTGGAGAGGGGCGGCAGTGGAATGGTGAAAGCAGTGATGACACATGGTGGTGTAGTGGTGCAATGGTCGCGGTTGCTGCTATGTCAGAGAGCGTGACTGTGCAGGTGTTTGGATGTCGCCACAGGTTCCGAATGGCTTGAAGATTGTGGTAGATTTGTAATCTGGATAATGATCATGATTTGGCTATTATATTAGATTTTGATGGTGGCGCGACTGTATTCAATGAGTCATTCTCATGGTGATTCAGATCTGGCTGGAGATTCAATCATCCTTTGAGGGCTCCATTTCTGTCTCTTGTATACTCAACTATCAGTGGTATCTCCAATGTGGATCTTATGCAATGATCGATGGAGGTTGGTGTTGAGCAGAGACAGCAAGAAAAATAGGAAAAAATGGAGGAGCAGGAAGACGAAGATCATAGAAGGAATGGAAGAGGCTACCTGGGATCTGAGGCTCGCGATGGAGGCTCTGGTCGTCGCTCGAGGGTCGGTAGCTACCCGAGCTCGAGCAGCTCATCGGAGGAGCTGCTACACGGCGAGGAAACGCCGTGGATCTCGTTGGAGGAAGTCGATCGTCTTCGCTCGATTTCACCCTCTATTTCTGTCACAAATGGAGAGATAAGAGCTCAGAGGTACCTCTCGTGGTGGCAGATGGCATATCTGAAAATGTCTTTTGTACCTCTGTGAATGGGTGGTAAATATCCTCCTGCTTGTGCTAATAAGTAAGCATTTGTGATCTCTGCATTTTATGTTGGTCTGCTTTCTTTGCGTGCTTAGTGTCACCAAATTGTGAGATGATTTGGAAGCATGCTCTGATACCAATTGATACGAAGGGAGATTGGGAGACGGGGACGTGGGAGAATCACGTGACAGGCCTCACAGGTTTGGAGCGGAATGGGGATGATGGGTTGAATCCCATGAAATAGGGGAGGAGAAAGAGGATTGGTGGATTCCATCTCCAAATTTTTTATTTCACAATCACATCCTTTTACCAAGCACTACGAGCCTCTTAACATGTGGGATTACAAAAGAAATAAAACTAAAACAAACCCAGCAAACCCTAATTGACAATATAAAGGATCTCAAATTCAAATGTATGAAATCAACCACCCAATAATCAGGGATCTCGCTATGCTAAATCCGTATGATTATGCCAGATCCTTGTTCCATTCTGAATCACACCATGTAATTTGATTTGATTTATGGACCATGCCGGAAATGTTGAAGTTATTTCTCATTAAAGATAAATAAATATATTGGTAAAAGGTCACCGACTAGATGCTTAGGTTTATGTATGGAAGGCATATTTTACGTTACAATGTATTTAGATTGTTGTATCCTGTTGCAAAATTTCACTGAAACCAGCATTACTATTTTTTGGCTCTAGTATATCTCCTATATTTTGAATCTCAGGAGGTGCTATTCTGGCCCAGTGGCTGACTTGGTGAAACTTTATTGTTCGCAAAACTCAGGGATGGAGAATTTCTGACATGATGTATGTGTCTAGGCGTCATTGGACTGATGCCCGTGACAGTGTTGCCAAACAAGTTGATCTGGTTTCATCATCTGTTACGGTGTGTTCTTTTAATTTATGTTTCTTAGCAGAAAACTGTTTAACAATTAATTTCACTTTATTTTTAGAAGTTTTATTTTTAACACCTGTTGGGCAACCATAAATATCTAATGTTAATCTGTGGCCTAAAGCATTCTCTCCTAGTGAAAATATGGAGGTATATTAATAGTGTGATCTCGTTGGAACTCTTTGTTTCTTGAAATACAGAATTATCCTTCGTTACAATTCTATAACAGGTGGGATAGAGGCAAGGTGACCCAAAGAAATAACTTATTGGGACTTAAATATCACCTCCCTCGAGCCGGAGTGCTGATGGCTGATGTCTCTCAAGATCCATTTTGAACTGAATTAGACATCCTGGAATCTAAAATCTCTAAACGAGTCTTTATATTGGTATTTGCAATTTGGTATGCAAATACATAATGAAAATGGTAAAGCATTAAATTTGATCATGGCTACTAAGGTCCATCATCGAGTCCTCAATTTTTTTTTCTTGTGCACATGTCTTCGAGTTCGCCCAAGTCACAAAATCTGAAACCCAAGGCTGAAATTCGACAAAAAATATCCAAAGAGCTTCTTTGTATTTTCATGGTTTTGACCGAAATGGACGAAATATTGGCGACATGTAACACATATTTCGTTTCTTGAGATTGGCAATATGCTAGCGAAATCAACATTTAACACCTTGCTTGAGCATAGGTGAACTAATGAAACACATTCAAGTAGAGGTGAATTAATTCATCTTGTTTTCAGATCACATTGTTTTGGTAGATGAGGTAAGATTTTGTTTTGACATGAAACTTCATCACTAAAGGGAGATCCTTGAATTAAGGATTTCCGACTAGGCAGAATGAAGGGAAATTATTGAAAATGTTTAATAGCGGGGCGGTTGTGGGGGAGGGGCAGGGGTAAAAACAGGGCTAAAATGATGTTTGGAACACAATTTAGAGGGAAGAATTTGCAATCTGAATTCTCCAGGAACCATGGATAAGGAGAGGACGAGCACATTAAGCTGTGTATAAGGAAGAGGACGAAGGGGTTAAGAGAAAGGGCACGGAGCATAAGAGAAGAGAATCTATAGGAAGGGGAGATGAGAAGCCACCGGCTATAACTATATTTACTTCATTTAAGCTTCTTCTTAAACTAAATGCCAGATTTATACAGAAAGACAATTCCAATTAAAATGGGTCCTCTTTTCAAAAGGCACAACTTCATCTAAAAACATTTGTAGTCCTCATAATTATAAAAAATATTATTACTAGGAGAAAGCAAAAATGAATTGAAATATGCATTGATTCTCCCCTTGTAAACTCGTCACATGATGAGTGGCCTGTGTGTATGTCTGACCTTATTCAAACTAGTTAAACTTATACCAACTCATATCTAACATTCCCAACCAAATATACAAGTCTGTTCAATCTTCCTCCCTCTATCCACCTATTCAGTTTCAATTGCCTTTTTGCATCTCTTACATATAGATATTCCCAACCCGATATAGACACCATCCTAGTTATGCAAGTCTCCATTATTTTCTGCACATTGCACCTCTTAGTGTCCTGTCATATGGCATGTGGCTGCTCCATTGTCCCTGCATATTGTTGTTTTTGACATTCCAATGCATATTGTTGTTTTTGACATTCCAATATGGCCATTTTATGATATGCATTGCCCATAAACCATGTGTCTACATGCCATGCATCTTCGACATCCTTGCATAAGGTGCATCTTCAGTGCCCTCAAACAATTCATGCTCCCAACTAGTTTAGATTGGCTTTATATTGGATACATGGGCAACGATCTTCTATAACTTGATTTTAATGTATTTCTCAAAAAAATGTAGTGTGCATTTGATTAGTTTAGGATTTGATTATATGTTTGATACTGGGGGAATCCAATGTGTGCAAAGATACGATTGGCATATGGGCACCTGCTAAAATTTTCTATCTAATAATTGAATGTGTCTGGATGATAGGTTTACAAATGCGTACATGTTTATGGTAGAAAATGACATTGTGGAAGCGGAATTAGAAATAAGAAATCAAACATAGACATCTTGATTTTACGTGGAACCCTACTCCGTAAGGAGCGAGGTGAAACCACGGAAGAAAGCCTCTAGGGCTAGCTATTGCATTATATTTCTCAACGGTTACAATGAGTGTGGGGCTCCTTATATTGCCCTACCAAGACTTCAAAGTCCCACAATCATCCCTATGGGACTAAAGAACTCCCACCATAGAGGCCCAATTACCCAAACATCTCAACACTCCCTCTCAAGTTGGAGCATATAATGCTTAGCTTGGACAATACACAATATATACAAGCCGAGAGTCTACTGACTGGTCTGCTGGTAGCGCGTGATGTCTACCACACGGGAGGCCAGTGTTCGAATTCCAGGGGGCGGGTATTGGATGATCCTCTATTGGAGGTTCATCTAATCTTTCAAAAAACAAACACAAGCTGAGTACATATATCAATTGCATCTTCTTACTCTTGCGATGTGGGGAATCTTCAGCTCTTGTTGCTGGGATCTTGAATGCTTTGGGTATGGAAGACTGAAAATGGATTTCTTCAACAGAGACCACTGTGAGCATTGCCATCGTATGATGATATGAAACAAATCATGAAATCATTGCAATAGATCTCTCTCAAGTTGGACCTTTCCGACACTGGCTCAGAGAACGGAATATGTACTCTAGAGTCCTTATGGATCTCTCCGTATCAAGCCTCTATCATAGGTTTCTGTCATACATGATCCACATGAAAAATCTGAGTCAAGTATGAGGATCTGTCCAATAAATGATCATATGTGCGTGCCTCAAACAAAACATGGTGGTATTCATGGGCACTCCTCCTATGTCCCATATTCATGTGGGGTCATAAATAAATACTCAAATTCTTCCCTTTTTTAACATTTTTTATATGATATCCTATTTTTCTCTCAATAAAAAAGTTCTCTTTCTTTTGTTAAATAACTGTTGGCTTCTCTCTTTTTTCTTGTATGTCCTTTTTTTTTTCAAAAGTCACTGCACAAATTGGCCAAAATGTTTCATCCCTCTATTTTTTTGCTGAACCTCAATTGGGTCCTGAAATAATGCACCACCCCTTTTTCCAATGCAAGAGAAGCAGACCAGACCTCCCCCTTTTTCTCTTCAAACTTGGCCCCTCAGGCCAAACAATAGAGCCCTCCTTTTTTAATACAATTGCCTACTTTAGCCCAAATATAACTCACTCTCCCTCCTTTTATTTTCTCAGTAACATCTAGTCAGATGCAAAATAAAATAATTAAAAGATTTAAGGCCCGTAGGGGTCGAAAGAACAGGGGCATCACCCCCCTTTCTCACGTAAGTAGGGTTGTCTGAAGGGGAGAACCATCGTCGCTGCCATCTCTGTGAAGCCACTCGTCGCCATACATGTTGGATGAGGAAGGGTTGTCTCTCGCATGTGGCGGTCGATGCGTGTTGGACTTACGATTGAGAGGTGGATTGATCGCGTAGAGGACCCATCTCGGCTGCCCTCAATCTCGAAGAGATGGCGCCCAATGGAGGTGCACGAGAGGGAGGCGTGCCATGTAGATTGGAGAGGTTCTGCTAGAGGGGTCTATGGGGCGAAAGGGGAGCCTCACTGTGGAGGAGGTGCTTCCTAGGGGGGGGGGGACTGTGGTTGCTTGGAGCAACAATGTATTCACATGTGGGAATGGATCACCGCCTGGAGAAAGGAGTCTTCGTATGCTAGGTCTGTAGGGAGCCATCATTCGATGATCGTGCACAACCTTGCACTTTTAATCATGTAGCCGGCTTCAATATTCTCACCTCCGGCCACCTGCAATACTAGTAAACTCATAGGAGACATGTTTGTAGAAAACCTTTAGCGACGATCGAGCATTGATTTGGATTCAAAAAGTTCCTACAGTGTCTCGTTTTTGCATGGATTTTGTTACTTTAACTTATTGAATTTTATTTTATTTTTTTTCCTGTCATGAACCATGATAAAAACAAATTATATTTTTATAAATCAAAACAAAAAATCACTTGAATTTATTTTGCACAATTTTGAGTTTGATTGTCCTAGATATTCGATATTTAGTAGGATTTGGTCATATATACGTATATTTGTATGTTGGTCTTTTGATAATTATATCTAAAAAATTTAATACACTTCTTCTTTCACACCATATTTGACGTGAATTTTACAAAATAATTACATTTAATAAATTTATTTATGCTAGGAACTTAATGCACATATATTTGGGTTAATATATAAAATATTTTTTTATTATCCATATCTTATTGTTATATGTTTTTAAAGATATGACTGCTCAGTTTTAAACTAATTAGGATAAATATTACACATAATCATATTCGTATTCGATCGACCTCCCTTCTCAAGAGTTGGCCTTGTAGAAGGTAGAGCAATGTGCAGATGCAACCATTGTAAAAAATGTTGACATGTGGCACTAAAGGGGAACACATCACCTTGATCGACATTTGCAACAAAAATGTTTGTACTACAAAAAACAAGCTGTAGTGGGCCTTGATGGTTCGAGTATGTTAAATTTTACCCATTTTGATTAAGACAGTTTACTTCCTACATGGAAATTTTATCAAGAATTCTGGCTATGCAACAGAGGTGATTTGGTGAAATGGATTATTTCGGGGAATCTGCAACCTAAATACAAAGTTTTATTTCACTTTACATTCGATCGAGCATTGATTTTGATTCAAAAAGTTACCGCAATGTCTCGTTTTTGCATGAATTTCGTAACTTTAACTTATGGAATTTTAGTTACTGTTTTCCTGTCATGAAACATGACAAAAAACACATTATAAATTATAAGACAATATGAAAGCTACGAATTCCATTGATTTTTTATATCAACATCTGCTTATTTCCCTTTCACAAATGAGACCTTAAAGAAATACTGACATCCACTTATTATCTATTCTATTCTCTGGTTGATGGTGACATGATTGAGTTTTTACGAATTAAAAAACACAAAATGGCAGAATATGCTCAATTAAACTATTGGGAAAGGTTTCCAAGTCATGTGGTTTCATTGATTCTTTTAAAAATTCCGCTGCAACGACTTGTATGACAAGTCTTGTTTTTGTTGGATATGATCCGACTCTCATGCTTCCGTGATGTGCGTGGCCTGATCGCCTCCCTTCAAGTGTACGGTGGAGTAACCGAAGGTTGTGGAATCTAGGAATGGTGTAGGACTTGATGACATTCCTATAGAAGTATGGAAAGTTTTCGGTGAATGGGGTTAGACTTGGCTCATAAATTTATTCAACGTTATTTGGCGAAACAAGAAAATGCCTGAAGAATGAAGGAGAATCATTGTGGCACCTCTTCAAAGATGATACTTGTGCTCCAAGTACAATATGATTAGAATTAATAAACTGATTATTAATTCATACTCCAAAAGCTGATCTCAAAATAAATCTATCCTCATGAATAACGAGGAAATGAGAGATCTTCCTTCCAAAATAAATCTGATCTCAAAATAAATCTGTTCTCATGAATAAAGAGGAAATGTGAGATCTTCCTTCCAAAATTGTGGAAAAGAGAAAGCCTCCTTTCCATAATGGTGGACATATCATCGAATATGATGTTCCAGCTTTGAGAAATTTGTTTGAGCTTATATATGGATTTATTTAGCTTGCACATTTTGCCTTCCTCAACTATAGAGTCTCGGGACTGCTCCATGTAGATATCCTCCTCAAGGTATCCATTGAGGAATACGGTCTTCATGTCCATCTACCAGTTCATCCACTTAAACTAAACTATGGTAGAAAATAGCTAAATCATACAAAAAAGTTCCAGACAAGAGAACATTAGATATTCGGATCAAGCATAATCAGATCAAACATTAAAAAGCCATAAACAACAATCAAACCAATAAATAACTTGAATTTGAAAAAACATAACCTAGTTGGGACACGATGTGGAGAGGAGTGAAAGAGCTGTAGAAGACCTCGTGATGGCCGTCGGGGCATTAGAGAACAACAACATGAGGCTTTGTTGACGGCGCTCAGCGGTGGAGTTGTCATCATCGTCAGGAGGTGGCGACAATTTGGTAGGGGTTTTGGGAGGGCTATCCCGCGAAGAAGAAATGGGTGGGGGCTTATTGTTGACAGCCCCACTTAAGAGCTTATTGGGTTTTCGGGTCGAGTCTAGGGGGTCTTATATCCTATAATAAAGTTGAATATATTCTCCACATGAACTCAAAATTAATCAAACTCACTTTCATGGCACTCAACATTAACTTATCTTTAAAATGAAGGTGATTTTATTAAAATCATTATTCATATTAATTAATGGCAAAAATGTGAATCACATTCACACTATCCTCAGATAATTATATCCATGATAATAACTTTTACTATCATAATATTTATATCATAATGTACGAGTCCTAATTCAATTGGGACTTGTGAGTAGCTTATGCATATACTTGGAGATATAATAACCATTTAGAGTTTTAGGAATGTAAAACATTTTTAATTTCTATAAATTTCCAATGCAACAACTAGATAATTGACAAAATCAATCTAATCGATTCACAATTTCTAATTGATTTGCACTACTTAGAGGAGCCTCAACTATCATATTCTACTTAGAGACAACCATCCTATTCACAACCTCCTTAATATCAGCCTACACCAAATATGCAATCTCAGATGTCAAAGTTGTAGAGATGGTGATGAGGTTGAAGGAAGATTTTAGGACATATATATATGAATATAAATCAAGTATATTCTAATCAATCTTAAGTAAAAGAAGCGAAACATAAACAACCAACCATAACTACATTGGTACCTCACATCAGAAACCAAGGCTGTACATGGGGCAAATAAGGCACATCGGTACGCCATGTAGTATATCCTTCGACCAATGACGTGTCTGGATGTTGGCCATTTAAGCTTTTATCCAGACCCCAAGGGTGCATGCCCCTCCATTGGTCGCGATACTCCATACTACCCCGGTGCCACTGAAAGTCAGATACTGTAGCATGAAATCGAAACTACAACGAGCGACTAATGTTGGAATTTGGTTTATTCCAATATCTCATGATGGAGCTCTTGACTTCCGGTTTATTAGTAAACCTATATGATCCCAAAAAGAGACCATATTGCCCATATGCCCTCATATGCTCACAAACACATCGATATGTAGATCTTGATTAGGTCATTAACCTAATGGTACATGGCTAACTAGAAAAGTACAACATGTAAACCCTACATGGGGCGTGGAAGGTTTTGATCCCTTTGTTTCTGGGGGAATAACTTTTCATGATATTGCAGCGGGCACATTGGGCATATTAGCGGGCGACTTCACTAAGGATAAAAACATGGATAATGCAAATGAAATTATGTGCGATCTTGTTTGGATTCCTTTAGAGATGTCTCTAATCACCAACGCCTTTGGCTGATCTCTTACATAGATAAAATCCTTGGGTATCCCATGAGAATCCTTATCTGAGCAATTAAATGTAAATGCGATTTACTTTTAGTATTAGATGGATGAATATGATTTATAAATGTCAAAGATCTATTTGCAAATGTCACAAATAATGTACAAATTATTTGGTGATATTTTGCTGATAAAATAATTTTATAAATAAAGATTTAATGTAATGAAATTACATTAAAGGAGATTGGAGAGACTCTAACAGACCTTGGTTGTTAACCCGTCGAGCGAGTGAATCAAACAAAAGGAGGTTGGTAGCTCCCACTATAGTTGAATAAGAGAATAATATTAATTGCTCTAGGCCTTGAATTTGGTTAGATCCTTATCGGCCAAAGACACTCTCCATTATCCTTGCAATGACTCTGCTGCATGCTGAAATTGGAATCGAGAAACCTGGAATTTTATAATTGTTCGTGTTGGAGAAAAATAAGATTCATACTATATTCTGTGAACCCTAGGCTCTTTTATATAAGAGAGTAGCCTATGGGTAAATTACATAAGATATTCATAAGTACAGGAAATTAAGAAACAATACGAAAACATGAAATAAATAACGTAAACAACTATATCTCTACACTTCCCCTCAAAATGGAGCATAGATCACGCTCAGCTTGGACGAGCACTTCTGAAAAGGTCCTCTGAGTAAGGTCTTGGTGAATATATCTGCAGTTTGATTCCCTAAGCTGACTTGAGATGTGGAAATAAAACCCTTTTGAATCATATCTCGTATATAGTGACAATCAACCTCAATATGCTTGGTACGCTCATGAAATGCTGGATTGTTTGCAATAAATATAGCAGCCTGATTGTCACAATCCAGTGCCATAGGAAGAGGAACCTCTATATATAGATATGTAAGAACAACACAAACGCACATCATTTCTGTACTAACCTATGCTATAGCCCTATATTCGGACTGAGCACTAGATCTTGCTACAACTGTTTGCTTCTTGCTCCTCCATGAGACAAGGGAGTCTCCAACATATACAACATATCCAGTGGTGGATTTCCTATCCTGTGGGCACCCTGCATAATCTGCATCTGCACATGCTGAGATGGTGACCTCCTTGCCTTTTCCAAACAGTAGACCTGTCCCTGTAGATGATTTAAGATACCTGAGTATCATATATATAGCATCCATATGGATCTGGCGTGGTTGCTCCATGAACTGGCTCACTCGACTAACATCAAAAGAAATATCGGGTCTGGTAATGGTAACATAAAGAAGCTTTCCTACCAGCACCCTGTATCTCCTCCTATCAACCTCATCAGTATCATTATCATATAGTTTTATGCTTGGATCCATAAGTGTGGTGGCAGGTCGACATCCAAGCATATCCATGTCTGTTGGCAAGTCAGTGACATATTTCCTCTAGGTCATCGCAAGCCCTTGTTGATTTCTGGCAAATTCCAGTCCCAGAAAATATCTAAGAGCTTCCAGATCCTTTGTAACAAATTCACGACCCAGAAGTTCTTTCGCCCTCATGATTCCTTGCATGTCATCTCCTGTAATGAGAATATCATCCACAAACACCATAATAGCGGCTATACATGTGGATGTTTTCTGTACAAAAAGGGAATGATATGCATTCGAACATTTGTACCCATGTTTCTCAAATAAGTTTGATAGCTTCTGTAACCAAGCTCTAGGACTCTGTTTAAGTCCATAAATCGAACACTCCCCCTTAACAGCAAATCCAGGTGGCTGTTGTATGTAGACTTTTTTTTGAAGGCCACCATACAAAAAATGCGTTTTTGACATCTAACTGAAACAACGATCATTCTTTAATGACAACAACAAAGAGAAGAATCCGTAAGGTGGAATGACAAGCAACAGGTGAAATGTATCAAGATAGTTTGCACAGTATGTCTAAGTAATCCCATGTGCAACTAGGCGCGCTTTGTATCTGTCGATGCTACCATCTGCATTATACTTAACTGTAAACACCCATTTACAGCATACTAGAGACACTCCTGTAGGAACTGGAACAAGGTTCCAAGTGCCTCTCGACTGAAGAGCATCCATCTCTTGTTTCATAGCCAAACGCCATCGACT
Organism: Ottelia alismoides; assembly: GCA_037367405.1. NCBI lineage: Eukaryota > Viridiplantae > Streptophyta > Magnoliopsida > Alismatales > Hydrocharitaceae > Ottelia > Ottelia alismoides. The sequence goes on from JAZKJV010000364.1 coordinate 704,516, forward strand.
GTCCTCCTGAGCCTCTTGATAATTCCTTGGAATTGCCACGACTGGTAATGCAACTGCAAAATTCCTAAAATCGCCAATCAAGCGATCACATGAGACCATAGAAGCTATAAGGTATAACACACAACTACGCTTCTGCTTACGAAGTGCAATAGGTAAGTCCAAATCTGCAGCCTCTACATCTGTGTCCTGTAAAGATTCCTGTTCAGGTAGACCGTTAGACCCATCACTAGAAACTGTATTATTAGAACATACCTCATCTGTGCTAGATGACGAGCGGTGACCATTTGCATAAGCAGGCCGTCGGGTATAATGGTGTGGTAATGATGGAACCGGGACTGTTATAGGAAGTGAAGGTGAGGAAGGAGGTGGTGGTGGTGGAGGTGGAGGTGATGGCGGTGGGGGCATTATCATTATGTGAAGACACCAACCGATTGCCTGTAGGTGTAAAATACATCACTGACTCGAAAAATGACATTGGTACTAACGTAATACTTCTTGTGCATTGGATCATAACACCTGTATCCTTTCTGTATCCTGGAGTACCTAATGAAGACACACTTGACAGCTCGAGGGGAGAGCTTGTCAATACCTAGAGAGAGCTGGTGGACAAAGGTGACAGACCCAAACACACGAGGAGTGAGTGAGAACAATTCCTTTTCAGGAAAAGCAAGAAAGAAAGGAATTTTCTCACCCATGACTGATGAGGGCATGCGATTAATAGGATAGCATGCCGTTAGAACAAGATCACCCCAAAAAGAATGAGGAGCACGATTCTGAATGAGAAGTGTCCTACATCAAGCAATTGAAGATGCTTCTTTTCTGCAATACCATTTTGTTGGGAAGTATAGACACATGTTGTTTGATGGATAATTCTCTTGGATGAAAAATAACTGGAGAGACTATTGGTACAAAACTCCAATGCGTTCTCAGTTCACACAATTTTCACAGAAGCAGAAAAAACATTTTTGGACTTCGGTTAGGATATTTTTGATAACATCTCCTACTTCATATTTATTCTTTAATTAGAACACCCAAGACAAACGTGAGAAATCATCCACAACAACTAGATAAAACATGTACCCCTGGTGATCAGGAACATGATTAGGACCCCAAATATCGATATGAAACAACTCAAAATTGGAGCTACTGCTCTGACTCTGATGACTGGGAAAGGCATAGCGATGATGCTTTCCCAACTAGCATGCCTTACATTGAAAGGTGGTGTGAGGCGAGATTTGAGGCAGAGCACGACACAATTTCTGGAGCGGGAGATGACCAAAGCGCATGTGCCAAGTAAATGATGAGACATCCAACAGATAGAGAGGAGAGTCCAGCATAGGGAGTTCGGATGAGATGATAGAGACCGCTCTGCTCACGGCCTCAACCAATCACCTTGCTTGTAAGGATGTCCTGAAAAACAAGAGTGGATGGGTCAAAAATAACTCGACAATGTAAGTCCTTTGTAATCTGACTAATAGACAATAAATTCATAGAGAAATCTAGTTCTTGCAACACATTCTATAAATGCGTAGATGGTGTCAAGCTAATCTCCCCCTGTCCAGTAATTGGAGAATGCGTCCCATCTGCTATAACCACAGTTCGTCCTGAGGGAACCTGTCTGTAGGCCATGAGTTGGCCCCTATCTCCACATAAATGATGTGTGGCGCCAGAGTCCATAATCCATTCAATAATATCATGTACACTACTGCTAGTAAATGCATAAGTGCTACCTGAAGTACTGGAGGAGGCTGAAGCGGCTACATCTGAATGACTCTCTAGGGCTGACAAAGATGTCATAAAGTCGGAAGGAGGTATAATGCCCCTCGATCAGGCTACAAGATCCTCAAACCGTTGATCTAGAGAGGAAGCAGTCGTGGGCTCTATCTGTTCAACCGCTCGAGCAGATGCAACAAATCCATGCTTAGAGTAGCATGTATCCTCTGTATATCTCGGATGATGGCAGAAAGTACATGGCTGACGAATGCGACCTCCTCTCCCCCTAAGTCCGCGACCGCGAAACTGAGAAGATCCACCTCGACCTCGGGAAGCCGCCATTGCTGAGGACGTCTGACTAGCAGTAGAAGATGGGACATTAATTCTGCTGAGCCTACGGAAGGCTTCCTCCATAGGTGGAATAGTGGAGTCGGTCAAAATCTGAGAGCGGGCCGCCTTATACATTGGACCCGAGGCTACCAAGAATACACCAACCATGGTGGCATTCCTATACATCTTCTACTGCTCATGAGTAGATATGAGAGACATGAAGCTATAGAGCTTCTCAAACATCCCACGCATCGATGTATAGAGCGAGTGAAGTGGCCTTCTATTCTGCTTGATAGTAAAAATATCATGCTGGAGTTGTAGGATCTTGGTCTCGTTCTTTGTTTGAGAATAAGTGGCAAAAAGAATATCCCACATTGCCTTGGCAGTAGGCTGATGGAATATCGCACTCAAATCCATTACCTAGGCGGAGATCTTGACGTTGGGTTTCTTAGACACAGAGCACGAACAGGATCCACATGCAAGGAAACCGTGCACGAGTACGACGGTAGGATCATGTGTTGCGACTTGCGAGGGGCTTGGCGTACGTGCGTAGCCGTGCACGCGCGAGGATCACGTGCGCAGACAGAGGCTCGACGCAGGAGTAGCACACACCGTGAGATGGTTCAGTGTACGCTACTGGTACAACGACACAGCTAGGGTGACGACGCCGTTGGGACACTGTTGGGGCGGCGACGCAGCTAGGGCGACGACACCGGTGGGCGGCGATGTTGCGTGGATGATGGAGCGGCGATGCAACTGGGTCACTGTGGTAATACGCGGGGAGAGAGAGAAGGGGAGGGGGAGGGCGGCTGGCAGGGTTGGGGTTAGGGTTTCAGATCGAGAGCTTCGGTCTAACACTGTCGCTCTGATACCATGTTGGAGAAAAATAAGAGTCATAGTATATTCTGTGAGCCCTAGGCTCTCCTATATAGGAGAGTAGCCTATAGGTAAATTACATAAGATATTCATAAGTATAGGAAATTAAGAAACCATACGAGAACATGAAATAAATGACGTAAATAACTATATCTCTACAGTTCGTAACTTGCTTCTTTTTTTCTTCTTTTATTATAATTTGTTCGTAACTTGCTTCTTTTTTTCTTCTTCTATTGTTTTTTTTAAATCTCTTATAACTATGAAAATGGCTAAATCTATGTATATATAATAGAGTGTTTTTTTGTAGGATTCTGTTGGAGTATTTGTTATGTGCGCCTATTGAGTTGTAGCAGGGTAAATGGATCCTGAAGAAGATCCATTTACCCCATCCAGTATTTAGTCTCACATTGTCCAGTGGTAAGATTTGGAGGCTCTGGAGAGGCTATATAAGGAGCCCCAGACCTCATGTATCCATTGAGAAAGTGCAATGCATAACATGCCCCTTTGACGGCTTCTCCCGTGGTTTCATCCCGCTCCTCACAGAGTAGGGTTCCACTTTAAATCCCGCGTTCTTCGTGTTCTTTATCTTTTTCCATGTTCGCTTCCGCATGTTTATTTCTTAACATGGTATCAGAGCAAGTTCGATTCTCGGGGTTTTCATTATATTCTTTGTTCATGATTCGAGAATCAATTTGAGAGAAGATTTGATTCTTGTTTATCGTTGGAGATTTTGTTTTCATTCATTCTGAGTCAATGAAAAGCATCAGGTTCTAGGGTTACGAAACCCTAATCTAGAAGCTGCGATCGTCCAGGCCTCTCCTGAGTACACGCGTCTCCAAGTTGCAATGTGCAGGAGACACATCTTGATGGGACATACTCCCGCATCTCAGGCAGAGTGGCGCACAACGTGGTGCGCAAGAAAAGATTATTGGCGTATCAAGCATAGGCACCGCTCCTCCCCTTCGGTCCAGGAGCATGACACCCACCGTGGGGCTCCTGTTCGTGTCCAGGACTGTTGATCACGTTTTCCTCGAGCTCCAGTTTAGGCCGCGAGGAGCCTCCAGGGCGGCGAAACCTACACCACCCTCGTGAGGCTTCTCCAAATATGCCGCTTCTCCCTTCAGCCGGTGAGGGCGCGTTCTCCTTCACCACTCTCACCGCAAATCGCCCATGTGGCCTCTCTCTCTCCACGCAGCATCGCTAGGTGGCGCCTCCTCTCTCCGTGTTGCTAGCGGAGCCTCCAGGTGGTGGCCTTTCCTTCTCTTCAGCGATTGGAGGAGACTCCAAGTCCCCACAGGGAGTCCCAACAGTGGCTGCGACTCTCGCAATCTCCTGCAGAGGCGGGCGGTGCTCCCTTCTACTCCCAAGGCATCGATATCTCGAAGGAAGGAGCCCCCTGGCGGCGGGCGTAGAAACGAAAGGCCCCCATCGGGGGGGGGGCATGGCTTTGATATGAAGGGTTCCAAAGGGAACCCTAAATAGATATGCAGTTTACCGTGGGTCCAATATTTTTTTTAAAAATGATGGCTCTTTTTGGGTCCTTTGGGCGTGTAATAGAAAGAGAGAGAGAGAGAGGAGATGTTTGTTAAAAAAAGAGGTGCATACACGAAAAAAAACCGTACGAGGAGATGAGAGAGACCCAGTTCTCATGTGGTATCATAGGTATACCATTGTAGTGTACTATTTTCTGTGCCAGATGGGAGAGACCCAGTTCTCCGAAGAGGAGACTTTTTCAGACTCCATTCTCCAGCGACCGTGGACTCCGACGAGGATTGCACAACCACGACCTCTTTTTCAGTTCGGCCCTTTTCAGAGATGGAGCAGTTGTCCACATTATTGTGGCGGGCTAGAGTACTCCGACGAGGAGACTCATTTTCAGTTGCAGTGACTCTGACAGCCGCTGTTCAGAGCACATGCTCTCCGATGAGGAGATTCAGCAGACTCACACTCCAGCCCGTTCTTCCTCCTCACCTGCACGACATGAGAAGCAACGTCCTCAACTGCAGCAGTTGTGCGTTGGGTTGATATTGTCTGTAGTGTCATGTAGCGTGGGTTGAGTTTCTTTCTGCTTGTCCAAGTTGAGCATTGCATGCTCCAGCTTGAGAGGGAGTGTTGGAGTATTTGTTATGTGCGCCTATTTAGTTGTAGCTGGGTAAATGGATCCTGGAGAAGATCCATTTATCCCATCTAGTGTTTAGTCCAACATTGTCCAGTGGTGGGACTCGAAGGCTCTGGAGAGGCTATATAAGGAGCCCCAGACCTCCTGTATCCATTGAGAAAGTGCAATACATAACATGCCCCTTTGAGGGCTTTTCCTGTGGTTTCATCCCACTCCTCACGGAGTAGGGTTCCACGTTAAATCCCGCATTCTTCGTGTTCTTTATCTTTTTACATGTTCGCTTCCGCATGTTTATTTCTTAACAGATTATGTTCTCTGTTGCATATTCGAGATCTTTTGTTTATTCCATCTGTTGGAATTTGATTTGTCCCAATATATCATCAGTAGGCTCATGTCTTCCGGTTTAGTAATGAAGCAGTATGATCCCTTTGAGAGGTCATATTATTCATAGGCCCTCGTATGTACAACAACTTACTGGCGTACAGATCTTGATTAGGTCATCAAACTAATGGTTTGTCTAATGTACATACCTAGACATATAGTAACACATCTGTCAGAACTTTTGTTTGTTCTGTATGTTGGAATTTTGTTTATCCCAATATCTCATGAGTGAGCTTATGTCTTTCGGTTCAGTAGTAAACCTGTATGATCCCTTTGTGAGGTCATATTACTCATATGCCCTTGTATGGGAACCACCTCACCGATGTATAGACCTTGATTAGGTCATAAATCCAATGGTGTACCTAATGTACATATTTAAACATATTAACACATCTGTCTCCGATCAGGGGATGCGTGTCTATACGTGACAACATATGATATATTTCTTAGTTTTCTCTGATTAGTTAAGTCAAAGAGGGATTGTAGAGGTTTACTACTAAATCGGAAGGCTTAAGCTCACTCACAGGATATTGGGATAAACTAAATGCCTCTCACATTGTAGAATGGTATTAATGTGAAAATAATGGGGTCTACATTATCGGCCCGTGTTAGATGGTCGTCCACAACAATATTTTCAGCTTTTTCTTCAATTTTAGTCGGTGTATCCAATTAAAACTATCGTAGATGGTTCAAACTTCTTGACGATCACATTGATACACACGAAAAAGAATAAGTTAAGCGTGCATTCATTTTTTTACAGTTATGACCGTTGCTGTGGAGGGAGAGATCATTGCCCTTAGATTCAGTCTTCTCTCCTTCATCACGATGGAGAGATTAGGGGCCTGAATCTGTTGTGATGTACGAGCTAAGGGGAAAAAGACTACGTTATCTATGTGTATATATGCCCTTCTATATGTATGTTTGTTTCTTGTGTGCTTGGTTCCTAACTATATATCTTTGTTTCTATATGTATAACTATGCACCTATCGAAGCATTTCGACCAATTCCCAGTTGCTGATGAAGCGAGAGCCAATCCACCTGCAATTACCATCATCATAGCTCTTTTGATGGCTCTGCGCGGTCAACAATATCTTCCTGGCAGTCTCCACAACTCTAGATATCTCCTCTATTGGCGTGAACAAGGTGTTGTCATCCACTTGCTGCCAACACAATGGAATGATACATGGCCTCCCATATAAGGCCTCAAAAGGCACCATGATAGCATACAAATTTAATTATGTGAATAATATTCACATGTCTTGAATATATATACACATCATACATCTTAATTATTATGAATTTATATTCATATTAATTAATAGACAATATATGAATCATATCCACATATTTCATATCCAAGATAACAACATTCTTGTGAGATCCTCCACTTTGTTGCATCTGCTGATGGGAAAATGCCAGCCCACACTTGGTCAGAATCAACAGGGAATCTGAATGACTGGTTCTTCAGGTCAGCCTCATCCTAGCTCGACAGAGCAAGCATGCTTTAGCGATTACCTGATGCTTAGCACCCATCAATAAGAGAGAGCGAGGGCTTATAGATTGTTTGAATACGTTGATTTTTGTATATTTAAGCGAGTTCTAGTAGGAATTCCTTCTCTGTTGTATATATGAGTGAACTTTTGTATGGTCCTTCTTATGCTATGCGGACAAGGGGATTTTCACATGAACATTCTCAACCTAAGATCTAGCAGATCTAAACACTGCATCATTTGTCCACAACCAACTTACATATTCACGTCTCGAATCAAACATTAATCTTTCGATTCATTTGGCGTGACTCGAAATGGATATCAATAATATGCGACATTTCTTAATGATCATTCGTGATACATGTTTATCTTCATATTACGTCACAAATTTGAAACATTTGAGCCTCCTAGTTGCATCAATTTTTGCCTTCAACACCCATAAGGTCTTATTGCCAGGGAATAGCCAGGGTTTGTTAAAGAAAGTAAGGTAGTTATTGTCAGTAAGGCATGTAAATGAAAGACTTTCGGTAAAAACACAATTTTCAAGTATATAATTCAAAGATTCAGAATCTTATTTTCTACAAGATGCATCAATTAGGAGTGTGATCCCCATATTTCTTTTTCTTGTAATTTATATAGAAGGCGAAAATTGTATTGTCCCCAAAAAAGTCTTTTGTTTATGTGCCTTATAGTGCCCCGGCAAGAAGATTTTCTGGGTGTTGAAGGCGAAAATTGCTGTAACTTTGTAAGTTGTGGAATTTGGTAGATTGGGAGATTCGTTCTTTATGTAAGTTTTGAAATTTGGACATGTAGGAATAGTCAACTTTTATCCTTTGCATAGGAATAGTGATTCAGACATGTTAGAATTGTGATCCTTTGCATAGGTTGATTACACCATCAACCTCTCTTCCTGCCAAGGTTTAAGCACCCCCAACATTCAGAACTAGAGTCAGCAACACCACCGTGATCAAGTATACTACTCAACTTTATCCCAATCTGAACATGAGTTCCTTTCGTTTGATAATGTTAACCATGTGTCCCTTAAGAGAGAAAGGATTGCGAAAGATTTCGAGCTATATTAAACTAACTAAAGCTAAATCAGGTCAAGATTTTGGTGAATAGGACTAGTTTCAGGCTTCTGACTAGGAGGAGGAGATGTGCTTCATGTAGAGACTTATATATGTTACGTTTTATTGTTCCGTAATTTCTATTTCTATTTTGTAAGACTCTGTAATTTACCCAAGGGTTTTCTCCCTATATAAGAGACCCGAGGGCTCTATGGAATAACACATCAGAGTATTGTTTTACTCTAACATGGTATCAGAGCCCTAACCCTAACCTAGGGTTTCCTCCACCCGCCACCCCACCCGTCGCCGCCAACCAGCCCCTGCCGGCTCCAGCCAGCCCTGCCAGGCCCCCGCAGGCCCCCGCCAGGTCCCCGCCAAGCCGCTGCCGGCCCTAGCCTCGCCGCCTCTTCACAGCCGAGGCTTCATTAGCCTCCCTACCATTCGTTTCGCTTCGGCCGGGCTCGGATTGATGATGGGTTCAAGTGCATAATGTCTACATGTGCACTTTAATCCTCACAAGTCGTGGTAGACACCTGTCTCTTGGTCTATCATCCCTAGTTGTTCTTCTCCGGCAGTATGTCAGATCAAAAGGTCGATATGCCCGCCATCGCTGCCTTCAAAGGTTCGGCACCTATCGTCAAAATGGATGGGACAAACTACGAACTGTGGGCTATGCAGTTCCTCAGTCTCATGAAGTCGTGTGGTAAGAAGCATATTCTTACCGAAGATGAACCGCCGGAGAAGACGGGAATATATGCCTCATGGGAGGCTGATGACGCGTACGCCAAAGTCTGGTTGTCGGGTACGCTCACAACGGAGATAGCAAATGATGTCCTCCATCAACCCACCGCCATGGCGATGTGGGATATTCTGGCCACGACGTACTCTCAGGTACGGAACGAGACCAAGATGCTGCAGTTGCAGCATGATATCTTTACCACGAGGCAAAATGGGAGGCCTCTTCATTCTCTGTACACGTCTCTTCGTGGAATGTTCGAGAAACTTTATAGCACAATTCCACTTACAGCCACGCCGGAACAGCAGAAGACGTTCCGCAACGCCACTATGGTTGGCGTCTTACTTGCTGCCCTTGATCCTGAATATGAGGCAGCACGGTCTTAGATCCTTGCTGATGCCACCATTCCACCGATGGAAGAAGTCTACAGACGGCTCAGTCGTGTTCTAGTTCCATCGAACACAACGACTACACCTCCCGCGGCAATGGCTGTCTCCAGAGGACGAGGTAGTTCCTCCTCATTTCGTGGCAGAGGAAATGGTGGACGTGGCCGTGGAGGTCGCATACGCTCTACGTGCTCATTCTGTCGTCGTACTGGTCATTCGGAGGATACATGCTATTCCAAGCATGGCTTTCCTCCTTCTGCACTTGTCGCTGATCATGTTCAGGGTCCACCAGCATCTACTCCCGATCACAGGTTCGAGGAGCTAGTGGCACGGCTTCGTGATATCATGCCACAATCATCATCAGAGGGTGCCGATGCGTCTGATGTTGCGGTTTCGGCATCAGCTAGTACATCTGCCTCAGCCAGTGCCTCAGGTAGTCCTTCCGTTTCATATCATAACACAGGATGGATTGTTGATTCTGGAGCCACCCATCATCTCTGTCGAGAGAAAGATATTCTGCAGTCCTATAGAGCTGTCCAGCCTGGTCGATCTGTACTCATTGCTGATGGCACTCATTCCCCTATCATCGGTCAGGGGGAGACGGCTTTGCTGCCTTCTATGCACTTACAGAATGTTTTACATGCACCAGAATTCTCTATGAATCTCTTATCCATTAGTCAGATTACACGAGATTTGCACTGTCGTGCCATTTTTGACCCATCGTCTGTTATTTTTCAGGACATACTAACGGGCAGGGTGATTGGTTGTGGTTCTGAGCACAATGGCCTCTATCGTCTTGTACGGAACTCTTATGCTGGCGTCTTACTACATTCCCAGGGCTCCGTGTCTCCGTATACCTGGCATCTTCGGTTCGGTCACCTGCCACTACAGAAAATGCGTCACCTCCTGCCTCAGTTTTCTCCGAGTTCATCCTTTCGTTGTGAAGCTTGTCAGTTAGGTAAGCACCATCGGTCCAGCTTCCCCAGTCGTCAGAATCGGAGCAGTCGCTCCCCATTTGAGTTATTTCACATAGATATATGGGGTCCCAGTCGTGTCCCAGATCATCAGGAGCACAGGTTCTATTTAGTTGTGGTCGATGATTTTTCTAGAGTGTCCTGGACCTTTCTTCTTAAGAATAAATCCGAAGCAGGAAGTGTTATTCAAAATCTTATCAATGAAGTTCAAAATGTTTTTCCGTCTACTGTTAAGTATGTGCGTACTGATAATGCATTGGAGTTCTGCACTCGTTCCCTTGATAGTTTTCTTTCTTCTAAAGGCATTATCCACCAAACCACATGTGCATACACATCCCAACAAAATGGGGTTGCAGAACGAAAACATCGCCATTTTCTTGACATTGCTCGCACATTACTTATTCAGAGTTGTGCCTCATTATCTTTTTGGGGGGATGCTATTCTTACAGCATGCTATCTGGTCAACCACATGCCTACAACTGTTCTTGGGGAAAAGTCTCCTATATCTGTTCTCTTTCCTGACAAAGATTTGTTTACTCTTACACCTCGGGTCTTTGGCACTGTTGCATTTGTCCACCGCTTGTATCCAGGACTTGATAAGCTTTCTCCTAGGGCTATCAAGTGTTTTTGTGGGCTACTCCAGGACACAGAAAGGATATCGTTGCTATGACCCAGTTCATGACAAGTACTATGTGAGCGCTGATGTTACATTTTTTGAACCCGTCATGTACTTCTCTCCTACAGGTGACAGATTGGTCTCCTCCACATCCACAGATTCTAGTGTCTATGTACCTCCACCTCCAAGCTTGGGTCAATCCTCTACTCCACCACCACCACCACCATCTCCAATTGAACTTTTTCCTAAGTTCTATACAAGGCGTACAGGACCAGCTCAAGCTACATGTCAACCATCCACCACGCCTCAGGTATGTTCTGATGTTATCACTAATGATGGGTTAGAAAATGCACCAGTGCAGGAGCCTCTACAACAGGACGAGGATCATCCGGTCGACACAATGATGGATGATCTGGATCGGCCCATTGCTCACAGGAAGCAGCGAAGACAATGTGCTTCGTATCCTTTTGCCTCTCAAGTCTCATTTCATCGTCTCAATGGGGACTTCCAGAAGTTTGTAGCTGCTGTCTCGTCTGTTGAGATCCCACGGACCTATCAAGATGCCATGAAGATTGATTGCTGGTGTCTAGCCATGGAAGAGGAGATGCGTGCTCTGCAGTCTCGAGGGACTTGGTCTCTTGTCCCCATTCCTCCAGGTGCCTCCGTGGTGAGTTGCAAGTGGATCTTTACGGTGAAATATCATGCGGATGGACGTCTTGATAGATACAAGGCAAGACTTGTAGCACGGGGATTTACCCAGACATATGGGGTAGATTATTTGGATACTTTTTCACCAGTGGCTAGACACTCCACTCTTCGCATCCTCCTATCTGTTGCTGTGGTACGTAACTGGACCATTTTTCAGCTTGACGTCAAGAATGCTTTCTTGTATGGAGACCTGCAGGAGGAAGTCTACATGCAGCAGCCACAAGGATTTGCTGCTGAGGGGGAGACTCAGATGGTGTGCAGACTTCATAAGGCTATCTATGGCCTCAAACAAAGTCCCCAGCATGGTTCCAGAAGCTTTCTCAGCTAATTGAACAACAGGGGTTCAGGAGATCAAATGCGGACCACTCATTGTTCATCCAGAAGACCCCTAGAGGTACAGTTGTTGTTATGATATATGTTGATGACATCTTGGTCACAGGAGATGATGCTCAGGGGATTGAGATAACCAAGTCCCTGTTGGGAAACCAGTTCATTACGAAGGATCTGGGCACGATACGATATTTTCTGGGGATAGAGTTTGCACGAAATGCACAAGGAATGGTGATGACTCAAAGAAAATATGTCACGGACTAGCTAGCTGAAGCAGGAATGACTGGATGCAGACCTTCAAGTACACCTATGGACCCAAGCATGAAGTTGTACGATGATGATACCGAGGAGGTGGACAAAAGAAGGTACAGAGAGATGGTGGGTAAGCTCTTATATATTACTATAACTCGACCGGATATTGCCTTTGCAGTAAACCGGGTGAGTCAATTTGTGGAGCAGCCAAGGCAAGTTCATATGGATGCCTTGTATATGATATTGAGATATCTGAAGTCTTTCCCAGGCACAGGGTTGCTATTTAGGAAAGATACGGATCTGTCTATTTCAGCTTGTGCAGATGCAGATTATGCAGGATGTCCAAGGGATCGTAAATCCACTTCTGGATTTGCTATCTTCATAGGAAGCTCTTTAGTTTCTTGGAAAAGCAAGAAACAGACTGTTGTGGCGAGGTCCCGTGCGGAATCCGAGTAAAGAGCCATGGCACAAGCAACTGCAGAAATGATGTGGGTTAGAGCAGTCTTAGAAGATTTGACTGTAGATGTCCCCTTGCCTATGAATCTCCAATGTGACAATCAGGCAGCATTGTTCATTGACAATAATCCGGCTTTTCATGAGAGAACAAAGCACATCGAGGTGGATTGTCATTTTACTAGAGACATGATTCAGAAGGGCTTCATTTCCACCTCTCATGTCAATTCAGAGGATCAGACTGCTGACATATTCACCAAGCCGCTGCTCAGAGGACCTTTCCAGAGATGTTCTTCCAAGCTGAGCATGATAGATATCTATGCTCCATCTTGAGGGGGAGTGTAGAGACTTATATATGTTACGTTTTATTGTTCCGTAATTTCTATTTCTATTTTGTAAGACTCTGTAATTTACCCAAGGGTTTTCTCCCTATATAAGAGACCCGAGGGCTCTATGGAATAACACATCAGAGTATTGTTTTACTCTAACAATTCACAAGTACTGCACTCACGACTGGAGACAAAGAACGTAAGATGGCTGCTGCATGGGGATGATTTAGGGTTCTAGTAGTGGAACCCTTGCCGTTGCATGCACAAAAGAGAACTGTTGCCTAGAATTAGGGTTTGTGAAATCCTAGAGAATTAAATGTGATCTAACATTTCATGATCCCAAGAAATCAAAGCATAATCTTCAATACACAAACTCGTTGAATAAACTCACATAAATGATCTCAATATTATGGATGACCACAATAATCAAAATATAATCGATTCTCCCAAAATCGACTTGCTTTGATACCGTGTAAAAAACGACAATGCGGATGCAGAATAAAAGTCAAGAAATTAGACATAAACTCCTTAATTTTACATGGAACCCTACTCCGTGAGTAGGGAATGAAACCATGTGAGAAAGCCTCTACGACTAGCTATTGCATTATGTTTCTCAATGGTTACAATGGATGTGTAGCTCTTTATTTTGTCCCATTAAGACATCGAAGTCCCACCACTCATCCATGTTGGACTAATCAACTTTTGCTCATAGAGGCTCTATTACATTTATATCTCAACATTTACAAATATTGGCACTTACTATGAACCCGAACCGGCTGACGTCCCTGAACTTAGACTTATGAAGTGGATTATTTTGGTACATTTTCTCTTATATATGTTTAGTACTATATACATTCTCTTGTTATTGCAATAGAGAAGATCTTAATATCTAATTATCTTGAGGTGGAAAACATTTTTTTATATAGAATATACATAATGAAGTATATATTAAGTATCCACGTGGTTTTGTGACTGAGGTGTCATATAATTTGCAAGCATCACAACACCATTTATGTGGAAGAAAATGAGAATACGATGGTATGCATTTTATTCGTGGGTGTAGTGTTTCTTATATGGCGTGGCACCCTAGAGCTCAAAACAGTGACATTTACATACAAGACCCTGAAGGGTTACAAAAAAAAATGAAACAAAAGGAAATAAGCAAATAAAAAATCTGACTATACAAGCTAATAACATCAACATTCTCCCTCAAGTTAGAGCTTACCTTGGAAGTCAACAATGTGTTCTTTAGAAGTGACTTGGTGAATATATCTATAAGTTGGAATTCCGTTAAGATGTGCAGAGTAGTGATCTTTCCTCCTCAAATACAGCTTGGATAAAGTAGTGAGGATTCTCCATAAGCTGGCTAGCTCTGCTCACGACATATGATATGTCTTGCCTAGTGATTTCAAGCGTAGGATGTGTAGAGATAGCATGTCTATATATGTAATATCTCTCTATAATTCTGTTGGAATATGTGATGGTTTGCATCCAAGTAAGCTAGCTTTTATAAAGATATTCAACAAGTGCTTCATCTGTGACAAGTATAGTCCCTTTGTAGTGCATATCACCTCGAGCCCAAGAAGTATTGGAGTTACCTAAGGTCCTTGGTGACAAAAACCTTACGGAGAAAGGCCTTGGTCTCAAGAATACATGTTTTATCATCCCCAACGATCACCTTATCATCATTATAAATAACATGTATCATCAACATAGGGAAATTGATGGAGATGTTACTCATAGAAGAAATGCAGGTTGGCTAAAGTGGAAAGGGGCCTCCACTGTTCTATGTGATAAGAAAACGAATGAAGGTTTTACAAAGTAGTCTTGAAACCTGCCAGTATTGTAAAAGTCGCTCGATTGACCCGACTAGTAGGTCTAACTAGTCTAGTCGGTGGGATGGCCAATCGAGTACTGAATAATTCCGATTAGGCATACTAGTCGACTAATTTTTGCTTGGTCTTTATGTTCTGCTTTTTTAAAAACAAACTTATTAAATTTAAATTCAATTACTTTTATTTCATTATGATAATATAAAAATGTACAAAATCTATGTAAATATATGTATGAAAAGGAGTTATATATTTTAAATAATAAAAAATTTCAAAGCCGATTAAAATTCAACAAAATCTGATTAGTTGCTCGTCTACCGATTAATCTTTAGTTAGTGACCCGATCGATCGAGTACCGACTACCGACTTTTGCAACCTTGATACATGCTATGCTCTATGGATTTGAATGTTGGCCTGCGAACAATAGACATTTGCATATAATAGCGGTAGTAGAAATGAAAATGCTAAGGTGGATGTGTGGACATACACATAAAGATCAGATTTAGAATGATGCAATCAGAAATAAAGTTGGTGTAGCTCTAATCGAGGATAAGATGAGAGAAAACCGCTTAAGGTGGTTAGACGATTTGCAAAGGAGGTCAACTGATGCTCCAGTTAGGAGATGCAAGTTTTGGGATGTTTAGACAGTTAAGAGAGGGCGAGGAAGGCCCGAGAAGTGTGGGTATGGGAATGAGACTATTCGAAAGGATCTTAGTTTTTTAATCTAAGCTCGAGAATGACCCAAGATAGATTTGAATGAAGGCAAAGAATCCATGTAGCCGAGCCTACTTAATGTGGGGAAAGGCTTTGTGGTTGTATCACAATGCATGAGGACCTCTATCTGACAACACAGAATTGATAGATGTCATCTTATCGAAACCCGAAGAGCTGATCTCTAAAGTGAGTCTGTCTTATCATGCTCGTGGACTCTATTTTATGTTGTAGATAGCCTTACGAAGTCAATTATATACTTCCCTTAGACTGGGTAACCTAGTGGCTGTCATAAAAAATCGTCTCGAAGTCACCATAGAAGGTGTTCTTTACGTCTAGCTGAGAGATAGGTCAATTAATGTTGGTCGCGATGAAAAGTATTGTGGGAATAGACCCCATCCTTGCTACGAGAGAGAATGTCTCAAAGTAGTCGATATCGTAGGTTTGAATGAAGCCTTTCACCACAAGTTTTGCTTTCATTCTCTTATTAACACCATCTGGGGCATGTTACGTCGTAAAAACCCATTTGCAAGCAAAAGGGGTCACGCTTGACGAACATGGAACAAGGTTTCACATGCCTCTAGAGGTAAGCACATCCATCTCCTCGTTCATAGTATGTTTCCAACCATGGTCCTGAAGGACAGTGTGATGGTCACGAGGAACAATGATCGCCATGAGAGCGAATGCAAAACTCCTAACTCAATTGGATAAACAATCTGTAGAAGTAAACATGTGGCAATGGGTGTGGAGTGCATTGCCTTCTGGATTTCACAACGTAATGAGGGTTTCTAAAGGAGCATCCATATTTGTAGTGGTGGGACCACTTGGAGAAGGTTCATCATCTTGCAAGTAAGGAACATGTAAAGGAATAAAGTCATGCTAGACCATGTGTTTCCTTTGCAGACAATAGATGGTGGATGAAGCTTCAAGGAAATATCAGTAACAGACTGAGTGAAGTAGCCAGTCTGTTCAAAGAAAGTGACATCATCAGATATAATTAGTGATGGCTAATAAGATCATAACATTTATACCCATTTTTGGTCGGAGAGTAGCCAAGGAAAATATATTAATTGCACGAGTAAACATTTTATTTGCAGTATGAAAGTATAGCAGGACATCAAAAAATCCTCAAGGGCAAAGAAAACAATTCCTCGTCTTCATACAAGAGTGAAAAGGAAGTTTATTGCGGATATGGTATGTGCCAGTAAGAACAACATCCCTCCAGTAGCTTTTGAGAACCTTCATGTGAGTAAGAAGGGTATGGGAAATGTCCAGATGGTAACGAGTTTTTCTTTTTCGTCACCTCATTCTGCTGTGAAGTGTATGAACATGGTACCTCGTGAAGGGTGCCCTGAGTAGCAAAGAAGGTGGTCTACTCTTATTGAACAAACTCAAGAACATTGTCAATCTTAAAAGTCTTAACACATACAGAGAAAGAAGTCCTTATTAACTGAAAAGAGTTGACAATTTCATTAATCTCTCACCGTTCCTTTATAAAATAAACTCGAGAAGATCTACAATAATCTATGAATGCAACAAAATACTTTTATCATCCTCTGTAGTACAGACTGACAAGGCCCCCGAATGTTACATTATACTTGAGAAAAAAGGCGAGGAGTGATGTGACGACTGCGGGATCCAGTTGTCCATTTAACAACATTCACATGTAAAATATTGATTGCTTGTACTAAGTTACAACAACAACAACAACAACAAAGCCTTTTCCCACAATTAAGCAGGGTCGGCTAAATGGATTCTTCGCCTCCATTCAGATCTATCTTGGGTCAATCCCGGGCTTATATCCATAAAACTAAGATCCCTTCGTATAGTTTCTTTCCAACACTTCTTGGGCCGTCCTCGCCCTCTCTTTACCGACTGAACATCTCAACACTCGCATCTCCTAACTGGTGCATCAACTGATCTTCTTTGCAAATGACCAAACCATCTTAAGCGGTTTTCTCGCATCTTATCCTCGATCAGAGCTACACCAACTTTCTTTCTGATTGCATCATTCCGAATCCGATCTTTACATGTGTGCCCACATATCCACCTTAACATTTTCATCTCTGTTACAATCATTCTCTGCACATGTCTATGGTTCACAGGCCAACATTCAGATCCATAGAGCATAGCAGGTCTCACAGCTGCTTTGTAAAACTTTCCTTTAATTTGTAAAGGAATTGTCTTATCACAGAGAACAACAGAGGCTCCTCTCCATTTTAGCCACCCTGCATTTATTCTATTAGTAACATCTCCATCAATTTCCCCATCATGTTGCAAAATAGATCCCAGATATCTAAAAAATCTCTCTTCCGAATGTTATCATCACCAATCTTTACCTCGATTCCTTCACCATTGCTTCCATCAAAGGAGCACTCCATATATTCTGTCTTAGCCCTACTTATAGGAAGTTCTTTACTCTCCAACTCATGTCTCCAATCCTCAAGCTTCTCATTTACTCCATTTCTAGTCTCGTCAATCAACACAATATCATCAACAAATAACATACACCAAGGTAACTCATCTTGAATTTGATTTGTCAACTCGTCCATAATCAAAGTAAAAAGAAATGGACTCAAAGCTGAACCTTGATGTAGACCAATGTTGATGTCAAAATAGCCAGTCTTCCCAGACGGGATCCTTACACGAGATAAAGCCCTATCATACATGTCCTTTATGAGGTTAATGTATAGGACATATACTTGTCTCTTCTCCAAAACTCTCCACAATATCTCTCGTGTGACAAAATCATAAGCCTTCTCCAAAACAATAAAGATCATATGGAAGTTCTTCCTTTTAGCTCTATAAATCTCCGTTGTTCTCCTCAGCAAATGGATGGCTTTAATAGTTGAACGACCTGACATGAATCCGAATTGGTTTTCTTTTACGTTTGAAACTTGCCTCAACCTTCTTTCGATCACACGTTCCCGAATTTTCATAGTGTGACTCATCAGCTTGATACCTCTGTAATTAGAACAATTTTGAATGTCTCCTTTATTCTTATAAAGAGGCACCACGATACTCCTTCTCCAATCTTCAGGCATTTTCTTGCTTCGCCAAATAACATTGAATAGATTCGTAAGCCAAGTCAAACCACACTCACCTAAAACTCTCCATACTTATACAGGGATGTCATCCGGTCCTACACCTTTCTTTGTACTAAGTTACAAAAATGAAAAAAAAATTGCGATTGAATGACATTCATACTTTATTTATCCATTCACCTCAGACCATTTGACATCGCGGAAACATTTGCATTTATAATCATATAGCATTACATGTATCATCGAGAAACATTTTCATTCAATACGTGTATGCCAAATTATAAGAGAAAAGAAAGAAATGCACACGAGAGTTACACTATCTATACATTGCTATAATGTGTACCGTCAAAAATGTATGAACCTTCGAAGCTAAAAGTCCAACTGTCATACTACTGTGTTGCAGGCACCTTCCCTACCATTTTTAGGAACAAGAGGATATCAACAAAAAGTCGAGTACAATCATATCTATTAAAATAAACAGTTATTTATATGTTTACAAAAGAGAGCAAGTAGATAGGTGATGACATTTACATTTATTAAGTTACTTGCATGAAATGCTGGTTTTCTAGTTGTTCCATATACGAATCCTCTTTTTCATTCACCACACCTCCACTCTCAACCTTTAATACTTCCCTTATTTCATTATAAGATTATGATGACATAAGTGCTCTGGATCTAAACTACGTTCAATTCCATTGTTTTGAGATGTCAGATGTGATGATGGATCTTATTAAATGTTGAGGATTGATGATTGATGATGATTTCCATGATTTAACCTTTATCCTCGCCAACACCTACTGGCGGAACAATAACCGCACTCAAGCGGTGAGGAAACCTCTTAAGAAACTCTTTCGTCTCGCCTTCCCAATGGAAGAGCGGTCCGGGAGAAGGCTATGCACACTCTAACTACACCTCTTCTATATGGTGGGAGAGACTCACCGGTTCGAGTCACTCCAGTCCGACCCGACTAGTGTAGGGGCAAAACGAGCTCTTAAAACAAAACTAAGGGTCCTCTAGCCTAGGAACCCTACTGAAAACAGGGTCACGAAACTAGTCAAACTAAAGCACAGGATACCAACGAAGCGTCAAAACTGCGAGTTCGCAAAAAGTCATATAAGGGACTGGGATCCTAGACCCGCACACTAGGCGGTCGCTGCCCTAACTGGGCTTTGTTTCTCCCGCCCAATTGAGGGTCACCGCACCCTCGTACATTCAGGTATAAGTCATCACGACCAACACAAATATCAGTCATCAGTGATTCACCATCATGCGGGCGTACTGGATTTACAATCCTTTCACAATATCTTGTGTGATTGTCTTTACATATCTAGGTATTTTGTTACAACTTATTTATAGTTATGTATAATTACCAAGGGATCAATTGATGAAGGTTATTAGTCACAATAATATCAGGAAATCATAGATTGCTTCAATTGTAACAAAATTATTTATTTAAGAATATGTGACCTCATGGATATTGGCATCCTAATGCTATTATTGGATGATGGTTCCATATGGTTCAACTGTTTGTTGACTTCTAAGAGAAGGGTACCAAATTTCTAATATTTTTATTTAGAACATCTTCTTTAAAGTCATGAGATTTGGAGACTAATAATTGATCTGGATTTAGAGTCCAATTCATGTAAGAACACCTCATTTAAATTCTTAAAATCATGAACCTGGAGCGTATTCTTAGGTCTGAATTTAGGCTACAATTGCATACTATTCGCCCTCAATTTCTCATCTTTCAAACATGTAATCTATAGTCAATTAGTGGTCTGAAATTAGTACTAAATTCATGCCAATTTACACCCAAATCTTTAAATTTTAATCATGAAATCAGAGCATAAACAATGGCTTGAATTTAGATCAAATTCATGCCAATTTAACCTCCAAATCTTTAATTTTTAATCACGAAATCAGAGCATAAACAATGGCATGAAATTAGATCAAATTCTTGCTATTTTAACCCTCAAATCTTCAAATTTAAAACAGTAGCCTGGAATTAGATCAAATTCATGCTAATTTAACCCAAAATCTTCATCTTTCGAGCATGCAATCTGGAGTAATTATAGGTCTGATTTTAGGTCTAATTGCATGTTAAACTCTTACATTTTTTGCCTTTAAAAACGTAAGGATCTAGAGCTAAAAAAGGCTTGGAATTTGGTTCTAAGTTACATAGATGGCAACAAAAGAAGGTTGGAGATTGTACCTCTTTTGGGTCTCCGAATTGAGGCTTGACCTTTTATGCTGCATCTCCAAGAGAGGAGGGAGCAGTAGCTGCAATTCTTCCACCTGCTTGGAAGCAGAAGCTTGCAACAGAGAGCCTCCAGCTGCTTCTGAGCAGCAAATCCAGCAGAGATTGAAGCAGTAACATCTCCAATGGGAGCAACTACAGCTCTGGAGCTGCTAGACAACAACTTCAGGACAGTGGGTAGGGCTGCAACTGGGGGGCAGCAGGGGCTTGGGAGAGGAGGAAATGGGCTCCCTTGGTGGGGATTTGGAGGGGATTTGGGGAAAAAGATGGAAAAAGAAAGGAGTGGGAGTGATATGAATAAGGAAGGGTAAGGTGTTAGGTGTTGCCAAGTGGAAATAAATAGAGGGCTACTTGTATGGGGCTGTGCTGTGACATTTGTTATTAATTTCTTTTTTATTTCAAATCCTTTATCCCTAACTTATTTGAAATATCAAAGCCATATGTATTTCCACCCTGAACTGTTGACTCGGATGAACAATAGCTCGTTTCGACTGTCTCAGAATGACGATCAAAATGAGTATAATATTCATATATTTCTGATCTAAGATGAATTCTGAAATTGTCGAGATACGGTTTTGATTTGTGATTAAATTTTGCGATTTTAAATGGTCGAGCGACCTCTGATTGACAAATGATCGACTTTGTTGGTTTTGTTTCGACGGTACGAATTTTATGATGGTCTCAGTTTATTTTTGCGATTCTGATCGTTCACGACTTTTCCGATGACACAAATTATGATGCAATCGATTTTTGATCGATTGATCCTGAACAAAATTTGATTTACGATATATGGATCGATTTAGATTATTTAATATCGATCGATATTTTTATCGGATCATATGGACCCTAATCTATGTACCCACTCAATGGTCTAGTGGTAGTACAATGTGTCTACCATACAAAAGACCGAGGTTCAAGTCCCACTCTTGCAGTGATTGCGTTAGGTAGTCGACGACTAGCGTAAAAATAGTCGAATCTTTCAACATGGATTTGAGCAAAAATCTTTGTTGCTGACCCTACTTATAATGGGAAAGGCTTAGTACATTTATATGGACCCTAATTCAACTGGATTCGATTTCAAATCCGAGTATTACAAATACGATCAATATGATTATAATATTCATATATTTTTGATCTAAGATGAATTCTGAATTTGTTGAGATACGGTTTTGATTTATGATTAATTTTTGTGTTTCTAAATGGTCAAACGACCCCTGATTGACGAACAATCGATTTTTTTGATTTTGTTTCGACGATACAAATTTTATGATGGTCTCAATTTATTTTTGCGGTTCTGACTGCATCACGATTTTTCCGATGACTCGAATTACAATGCAGTCGATTTTTGGTCGATTGATCACAAATGAAATTTGATTTATGATCTATGGATCGATTCAAATTATTTAATATCAATCGGTAGTTTTATTGGATCATATGGACCCTAATGAGGTCGGATTCGGTTCAAATCCCAATGTTACAAGTGACGAGGCTTGGTCATGTGAGGAAAGGAGGCCAACTGGTGCAAGATTTAAAATATCGATACCGGTATCGTGTTAATTAGTCTGAGTGTGGATATATTAGGGATATATAGAGATATATTGTAAATATCGATGAAAGCTTTGAAAATGACTTATAAGAATATTTTTCCGCGAAATAAAATCAACTTAGTTCTTATGGCAATAGATAACATACGATTACACTTATATAAACACGAAGAAGGTGTATTTAGCACATTAACATGTTTCACCATATATTGTGTATAAACAAAAGCATGAGCGATATCCAATACTAGACAAACGAATGAGTATAATAACTTTTCGATTATAGATGCATTATTCATGATAATTAAAAATTTGAAAGAAAAGAAGATATGATATTAGAACATATAATTTCTACATGAGTGAAAGGTAATCAATACCAAATGAATTGGATACATATCGATAGATTAATAAATATCTAAAAATCATAAATTTGATTATTTATTTGTATCAAATTTGTTTCCGAATGTGATTAATATAGGGAGTGGCTAGAAAATCCTTAACAAATCGACTTTTAAAGCTTCAAAAATAAAAATTACCTTCCAAGCTTCTTTCCTCGTAAAACATGTAACGACGTCAACTAACATGGATGATATCGATGATAAATCATTAGTATTGACACGGTGTCGATAATATCACTTAAAATGATGGAAAGCTTGAATTAAATATTTAAATTTTCATTGGTATCGATGACATGAGAATCGAGATGACATATCACCAATATATCGCTTGATATCGGCCATCGTCTAGGAAAAGATATCCAAGGTATTAGCATCATCCCTGACTTGTTGATATGGATAAATCACCGTATATAGGGATATGTCATTCCGTGTGCTGGTGTTTTTCGAATTGGTAGGCTTCACACTCAAAAGGCTCAACAAAGACAATTCACAAAACAACTGAGAAAGGGCTCTAGCAGATGGACGATCGAGATGGAGATGCCATAGGAATGTTTAACATAGAGTTTGACCACACTGACAAAAATAGAGTCAACAAGGATATCGAGATAATACATGCCATTCTTCTAGAGGACACACGAAATAAAGAGTTATCCACAGGTTGTAGAAGATGAACAAGAATAATCCATCGAAGCGGTGATAGGGCAGTCTAGCCACGTGAAGTTCGGCCTAGCAACGATACGAAGAGGCCACCACAGAGTGTGCAAAACCTAGCAGCAATGCATAAAAGCCGCGATGGAGAACCCGTGCTGGGTGGTGCCTGGTAGCGGCACACTGTTGGCCACGGTGATGAAGGGGATCCGTGTGGGGCCTACTGAGTAGGGAGGAGGCCAACTCAAAACTTGTCGATGGTGCATTGAGGCATGGGGCATGGCTGCATCCCGCCGAGGTCCACCCATGGCCTTGTAGTGGTGCGCGAAGGCACTGGAGGTTGTACGTGGGGTCGAGGGGAAGAGAAAAATGGGTTGGTGGTGGTGGCGCGGTTTTGGGTAATGAACTTTAATCTAGGATCGTCGCTCTGATTCCATTTGGAAGAAAATGAGAATGCAATGAAATAAATTTTATTAATTACCGGGATTTCTTATCTAGCGTGAAACCTTATAACCCGAAAACAATGTTTAATTACATAAATGATCGAAAGATTACAAATTGAAATAGAGAACATGTAAAGTTGTAAACAAATACAAGAGGAAATAAACAAATAAAAAATGTTCTTATTAACCAATAATGTGATTAATGGCCTTACGGACAGTCACAAAGCTTAGTTCCTCAGGCTATCTCATACGGATGAACACATGCAGTTTGTATGCTCAATTGCAAATTGTTCCCTTTTTTTCCGATCTTTATGTTGATGACAATTTTATTATCTACAATGATCCAATCAATGTCTCCATGGCAAAGAAAGTGCTAAAAGCATGGTCACGAAAGACCTTGCAGTGATTTCTTGGTATAAGTTGGCAAGCAAATCCAAACTCCAAAGAGCTAGTGTTGTCAATGTGAAAGTAATGTTCTTGACTATGCTAGTCGGAATGCTTGGATCTATGATGACCTTTAGTTCAATGGACTTGGGTGCCACACTACATGAGGATACCTCAAATAAGTTTAGATTCTATACATTATGGGCCCTAGTGGGCGAGCTTCTCCATGTGCTTGTCATACAAGGTTCAATAGCATCTGTCTAGTGAGCTGGGTCAGTCAATTTATGAGTTGTTCATTCAAGGCCACATGTTGGAGTGAACTCCCACTCATTATGAGCTCCTCTTTACAAATTGTAACAAGGCCACATCTTGGAATGAAATCCTACTCATTATGAGCTCCTCTTTACAAATTGTGAGTATTCAGTGTTGTGACTTGTGAATTTCAATATTTAGTTGGAACAGACATTGGTTAGAGAATAAATGGTATTCGGGCGACTTGTCATAAATATTCAGTCGGGCATCTTTAATTATTTTAAATATAAAAATTATGTTATATTATATATTTAAACATGCATGTCATTAAAAGTACTTCGAATTAAAATAAAAAAAACTGTGAAAAATCAAATCATGACAGCAATATATTATTTTTCATTAGTTGGAATTTGATCTTTTGCATGTAACTACTGGAATTTATTTGTTGTGGGTCATGATTCTTTTTGACCTGCACTTTTTTCCCATTTGGTACTTGAAGTAATGACTTTTTTGCTATTTAAGACCATTCCTCGATCTTTTCAACTGTTTCGTGGAGAAATTCCAAGTTTCAAGTTTAGTACGGTCTAGCTTATGGCTTCCCTGCTATAAGTTGCTGGCATTGAGCTTCTGAAGCTCCTATCTCTTATGAGCAATGAAAAATCCTTGTCTTGATAAGTACCTTGTCGCCCACACTTGATAGTATTAAATCTGCAATTTACTATAGTGCAACACATATTTTGCATTTTTACTCTATTAAAAAGAAGCCAAAAAAGGACATATTTCATAAAATTGATATTCGTGACAGGCATGACAGTAATATTACTTTTAACTGCATGTTTAGTTCATTTATACCCTTTGGATTGAATGAATATCTATTTTTGCCTATGTATAAATAATTTCTTCACTAAAAACCTATGGTTTAATGCATAGACTACTAGAAGGGATTTGTCTTCACGAATTCAGCAAGTAAGTTGCTCCTTAGAGGATTGTTTGGAGGTCACCACTGCGACTAAAGAGGAGGTGACTGAATTTTGTGTATATTTTGAATTCTCAGTCTTCGGATTGTTTTTTTAAATCATTTACATTTAGGCTAGTGAGCTCCATGCAGACATAAGTGGGTTTCATGAGGAAGTTGAGTCAGTTCAAAGAGCTGTTCAGTCATTGGTAACTCTCTCTCTCTTTACATTAACTGTCAGCAAATATGAACTGCAACTAAAATTCCTATTTTTTCATGGAGGGGTCAAAAATTGTTCAAATTGAAGGGATCCAGGTACGTCACTTAACATGGCATTTTACTTTTCTTTGGGAGGAGACGATTTTCTTTGTTTTTTTAATTCACGCCTTTCTCTACCTGTATATGATTGTTTATGCCTCTACCTCTAGACATATCTAAGCACGATACATTTCAGGATTTTACAACCAAGGGAGTTAATCACCTCTGCCAACTTACTAAGAAACTGGAAAGCAGAAAACTCGAGAATCCTCCTGTGAGTTAATTTGTTCTGTTTGCCCTATTTTCCTCAGAAGTCACTGCTTTAACATAAGGACATATAAGGGATGAATACATATGAAGGCAACTATATGAATGTGGTTAGTGAATGGATCTAGATATTATGCAATATCTGGAGCTTTGGAAGTAAAAAGATGACGATTTATTTTCAGAAATGTGGAAAAAAATAAGACACCTAATATGCCTTAATAAAACTTCTAGTATAGGACCCTATATATAGATCCTATTTGTAACTCTCTCACAATATGTGATGCAGAACTAAACAGATGACCACATTCTATACAATAAATGATATTCAACAATACTATTTTTAGAGTATGTAATAGATGGGTAATTGATTCTCTCCAAGATTTAATTACCCCACTCATGTTTTAGTCCCATATCTATTATATGTGGAACTCTGGTTTGTTTGTGGGGCTATATAAGGATCTACATACCCCATGCACTCATTGAGAAATCCTAATAGAAGATCCGGCTCTTTGAGGTCTTTTCATGTGGTTTTACCCCGCTCTTCACGGAGTGGGATTCCACATAAAATCTGAGCATCCACTTTTATATTTTATCTTTTTTGTTCTTGATTATCGATTTTGCTACCGCGTTTATATATCAACATGGTATCTTAGCGGTTTGATTTTGGGTTTATCTTGGAAGATTAGATTTTATTATTGACTCATCTTTATATTCTCTGGAGTTTGTATTTTGTTTGATTTATCGTTGAGTTCGAGATAGCTAGGGTTTCAGGAACCCTAGATTCTACACAACATCAACACCACTTCCAACAGCAAGGATCTGTAGCACACTACTCTCAGGCGTGATTCCCTAGATGAAAATTTTCCATCACCAAGTCATCCCCTTATCCACTTTAGCCTCTCGAAGTAGATGGGAACCATCAGAGCAGGTAGTGATGGTGGTTCCCAAATTACCCTCCGATCGTCAATCAACAGCGGTGGTGGTTCCCACTTGGAACCATCAGCATCATCTTAGGCAAAAAAGCTCCCGTGGCGGTTCGATTCCTGAAGGGCCATCTCGCGGACGAAGAAGATAAGGTTCTGGAGGAGAACCCATGACGTCACGCCGTGTTTGGAATAGGGTTCGAGGGATGTACCATCATGGCTTTTGTATTTAAGATCACCCCTCGACAACATAGATCCATGCCCAGTTCCCTACATTGCTGCAATGTCGATCTCCTTGCAGCCTCAATCTCGCACCCGATCAAGCACCCTCTCTGAACCAACGGCTGCGACATGGCTCTATCATTCCTCCAGGTGGTGACGACAAGCTCTTGTAAGGCCTCATCGGGAGGGGCGGCCTATTTCTGTGAAAATATGTTCCCATCAAGAACCCTAATTACGAGGAAGGGATGTTGAACCCCTTATTAATTGCCCCCCACCTTTTTTTCTTTGCCCCTCCTTATTTCTATTCAAACCCTTATTATGATATGTTAGGCCGAATATGGAACGGTTCTTTGATTGGGCCCAGTGGTTGGGGGGTGTACGTCACTTAGGAATGACCAAAAGAAAAAGAGGAAGCAAGGTGCTTGATTTGCAAAAATAAAGTCGGAAGAAGGAAACATCTACGTAAAAAAGAGAGAAGTTTTAAAAAAGGATGGTCATAGAAAAAGTACAAAACATAAAGATGAGAATAACCGGAAAAAGAAGACATCAACAAAAAGAGAATGATTTGTGCAAAAAAGCACAAAATATGCATGTTTTTGTTTCTCCCTACTTGAGATATATGTTCTTATTCTATCAAGTATGGAGAAAAGTGGGCGTAAGAGTATAAAAGTATAGTCTTCTTCTTGAGATTTATCTATAGGACTTCTACTGCCCGTCTACGACTGATAGACCGAGTCTCGACTATTACTTCTATCAACCGCCTTCACCGAGCATGAACTACTTCATCGAGATGTCTTTATCCCTGTCTACTACTCCACGTTGGATTTCTTACTTTACAATGACACTACTCCAGGCATGACCTGGTTGTCACAACGAGTACTACAAGCACGACCGATCTTTCTAGTGACCTGATTGTCGCAGATCCATCCCCAAGTGAGGTCTTCTACCAGCAGTAGTTACTTCAAACGAGGTGTCTCTATCCCCATCCGAGGGGGTTTCTCTATCTTGTCTCTCCCAGATGTATCGAGTGAAGATGTGTTGTATATTTTCTTTTTATTGTAATCAACAACATTTTTAGTTCTAGCTTGAGGGGGAGTGTTAAGAGTATGTGATAGATGGGTAATTGGACCTCTCCAAGATCCGATTACCTCCACTCATATTTTTGTCCCACATCTATTATATGTGAGACTCTAGTCTGTTTGTGGAGCTATATAAGGATTCCTACACGTCGTGTACTCATTGAGATATTCTAACAGAAGATCCGACCCTTTGAGGCCTTCTCCCATGGTTTCATTCCGCTCCTCACAGTGTGGGGTTCTACATAAAATATGAGTGTCCACTTTTATATTTTTATGCCTCATGTTCTTTAATATCGATTTTTCTTCTGTATTTTTATTTCAACAAATGTATTATCCCAATTGAACCCATGATTCACTATTCTCAACACCCTTCCTCAAGTTGGAGTATGCAAAACTTGGCTTGCCTGAACTAATAACTTGCTATGCACTTGTACGTGCAATATGTGACTACACCGACTATACTTGACTTAATGCATGCTCCTTTGTGCCAATGACGATGATGATGCATCTTGATCATGCTGGTAAAGAGGAACTAGAGGGTAGTCATTTTGAATAATGATCAATTGAGCAAGTTGGGTGTCTTGGAGATCTTTGGCTGACATGTGTCCTCAACAGAAGCTGATTCTATCTCTATCAAGATAGAAAAAATCTCAAGAATGTCGATGCAAAGATCTCGAAAAAATGAACCATGTTAGGGAGCTCAGAATGAACCTCTACAATATAGTTTCTTAGAGAATGAGGCTCACATATAGGGACCTTGAAAATTTGATTCTCTCAAAAACCTCAATGATTTCCTACTGGTTACCATTATAAATGGAGGATGAAGTCTTAGCATTGCCTACTCCAGATGGATTGGGATCTCTCTCATTAAAATTCAAAATGAAGGTAGAGTTTAAATTTTTTGTTTTGTTACTCCCTATTTCTTTTATACTTGTCAGATATGATCAAATTGGGAAGAAATATGCTATCAAGCGAAAATTCCTCACCTTGTTTGAACCTTTTATTTTTACCATTTTCTCATTTTTCATCTATTTTAATTTTTTCCCTTTTTTTCTAAATATACATTTTTTTGCCTTAGGGTTGGGAGGGCATTGTCTATTCTTTTTAGCATTTTTTACTGTTTTGTTTTTATACTTTTTACAAAGAAAAATTGAGGTTTGTTGGGCCCATACAAAAGCAAACTTGCTTTAAGTCCATAAGAGAACCAACGGGGTCCTCGACTCGCTCAACTTGCTGATGCCTTCCAACTTGTCTAGGGTTAACCATTTGATGATGCCAAACCACGAGCCTCAGCATCATTGCCCATACTTGTTGATGCTGATCCATTTTTTGTGCTATTGTATAGCTCTGGATCGCCGCCTTCCACTTAATGCTGCTAAATTGAACTGAATCATTCGAATTCTATTAGGATTCGTTCGATAAAAGTTCGAAAAAAGTTCGATTCAAAACCAAATGAACTAAATTTGAATTTAACTTGTGGATTCGATTCCCAAATGAATCAAATCTGAATTATTCTGAATTCGTTCGATAATAATTCGATTCGATTTGGTATATAAATGCATACATATGTGTCCATGTATTTATACACACACACTACATACATATACATGCATATAATACATACATATTTACATACATACATGTAACAACCACTATGGGTTGATTTGGATCT
This sequence comes from Ottelia alismoides, assembly GCA_037367405.1. Lineage (NCBI taxonomy): Eukaryota > Viridiplantae > Streptophyta > Magnoliopsida > Alismatales > Hydrocharitaceae > Ottelia > Ottelia alismoides. The sequence goes on from JAZKJV010000364.1 coordinate 734,162, forward strand.
TTTCTGAGTGTACAATATAGCATAATTATATCAAAAGATTGACATGTATAAGTAAATAGACATAAAACAAATATCTGCATGTCTTAAAAAAGTTATTACATTTAGTTTACATTGAAAGATTCAGCAGTTGCATTATATCTCTAAACATATCATGTATAAACAACTAAAGATACTCTCAAACCAGCTTACTGCAATGATTAAGTGGTTAATTTTAAACTTCTAATCATATCTAGTCTCCATTGATATGATTTATCATGTGCAACATTCACCGCTATGATTTTCATACTCCTACGCTACATCGACATGACTTGTCAATGCGTGACGTGTATATGCAACATTAACCCAACCTCCCTCTCCCCTAATTGAGACCCTATCTCTTTCCTTTCCTCTTTATAATTAAATTCAAGTGGTTTGACTGCAAAATATGTTATGAGTTAGAGATGTGAGTCCTTCATGCATCGATTATACAAAACATTTGAGTTCATGTATTTACTTCTTATTTTAGTCTAGTGACGATAGCTTAGGTATGCATTACTTTGTATAAGTACAATATCAATCTTAGTATGCTATTCAGAAATTTTGAGACATTAAGTGGATGCACAACACTCTAAACCATACCCAATTTAATATGCATATATGTATATATAATCATATTAGCTAAATACTAAATATTGAATATAAAGCGAGTAAAAAATATTAGTTATAAAATCTAATAGGAAAGATCAAATGTTTAATATTGTTATTCTAAATCCTCACCGGCTCACCCGCACATTTATTTTCATGTTCCCACATTCCTTAGACTGCCTTTTCCATTCTCCCTTTCATTATCTACCAAAGATCATAAAAACCCATGGTAGATTATGTAGCTTTTTCCTAGCACGTGAAAATGATGGTTTTGCTACTTCGAGTTCCTCCTTAACATTTGCCATGATTCGAAATTTATATAGATATATTTCATTTGCTTTTTTGTTGTTTTGATTTTCCTTGCATGTTAATCTATGATGATTATCATTGTCAAGGTGAAATTTATCATCACATGAATACTATACAAGTTCTTCTCACCATAATGTAAATCGTTCCTTTGTACATCAAAAACTCATATATCTCATTTTCATGGCTTAGATTTTTGATATTGAAGATCCTTACGCATGATGAAGAGGTTTTATCTTTCTACGTTATTTTTTACTATTCTCATTATTTCAAGTAATAATATTAATTTGTACCAACTTTCTATATAAGTTTGATCTTTCGTGCTTTAACACGCAATGGTAATTAAAATGTATTCAGCTTTTTCGTCAAAGATATTCTATCTCTTTGATAGGCTCTTATAATTATTTTGTATGTATACATTCCTTCATCATAGAAAAAAGAGTATGTTAAGATTGTAAAGGACACATAATAATTATAAAAATTAGGTACTTTTATTCATTGTATTGTATTGGTTTGTTATTTTCCTTGATTTTATAGTTTTTTTCAATTATCTTAGTAATATACTATCAAAATTAGAATCATACAATAAAATATTATATTATATTATTCTTCATAAAATATTATTTATATAATCTCTAAACTAACTGTAGAGATAGTTCGTAGCATTATTATCTCTTTATGTATCTGTTTGTTATTTCATTATCTTTGATAGATCTCTCTGTAATTTACCCTTAAGGTCTCTCCCTATATAAGAGAGCCTAGGGTTTTCTGAATAATTATCGAAGACTCATTTTCTTAACATGGTATCAGAGCTGCCCTAGGGATCTCCACCCGCCGCCCCTCCCTTCCCCACCCGTCGCCCCTCTCTTCTAGGCGCTGCCAGCAGCTCCAGCCACCGCTCCGAGCACAGCCGAAGGCCACCAGGGGGCCCACCGCTCCAGCCAAGCCCCGACGGCCTCCCCTCCAGCCGCCCTAAGCCCCCAGCGGGCTACACCACCTCCCGACGGCCCCTCCTCTTGCCGCCTTAGGCCCCCAACGACCTCTACCTCATCCCGATGGCGCCTCTTCCTGCCGCCTTACGCCACCAGGCCGCCCCGGCGGTCTCATCTACTGTTGTAAACCTCCAGCAGTCCCCAGGCGGCAGTCTCTAGCCGCTTCAAGGGCTGTAAGCTTCCTTCGAGGCGTGCCCTAGCCCTCTTTTTCATCCGATATATGGGTTTGAGTGCGTAAACGTCTACATACGCACTCAAATCTAATGCAGTTGGTGTAGACATTCATCACCGTGTCTATATCCCTTGTTCTTCTCCCCGTAGCAGTATGTCAGAATCGAAAGTCGATTTGCCCTCCACCGGCGCCTTCAAAGGTCCTGCGCCAATAGTGAAGATGGATGGGTCTAACTATGAGCTCTGGGCTATGCAGTTCATGAGCCTCATGAAGTCTAATGGTAAGAAACACATTCTTACCGAGGATGAGCCTGCAGAGAAGACAGGGATCTATGCCTCATGGGAGGCTGACGACGCTTACGCAAAGGTCTGGTTGTCTGGTACTTTGACGATGGAGATAGCTAACGACGTCCTCCATCAGCCCACTGCCAAGGCAATGTGGGACATCCTTGCCGCTACTTATTCGCAGGTGCGAAATGAAACAAAGATGTTGCAGCTTCAGCATGACATTTTCACAATGAAGCAGAGCGACAAACCTCTCCATTCCCTATACACATCCGTAAGAGGGATGTTTGAGAAGCTATACAGTACCATTCCGCTTAACGCTACTCCTAAACAACAGAAGACGTTTCGAAATGCCACCATGGTGAGCGTTCTACTTGCTGCTCTTGATCCTGTGTATGATGCTGCCCGGTCCCAGATCCTAGCTGATGCAGTTATTCCTCCAGTGGAGGATGTTTATAGACGGCTCAGTCGCATTCCCGTCCCCTCCAGCTCTTCTACTCCACCACCATCAGCGATGGCAGTCTCGCGTGGGAGAGGTGGACCGCATTCTGGCCGTGGTCGTGGACGTGGCCGTGGACCCCAGGGAAGGAGTGGCCGCTTCAATCGAACATGCTCCTATTGTCACCGCACAGGACACTCAGAGGAGACATGTTATTCTAAGCATGGTTTCCCTGCATCGGCACGTGTTGCCGAGCATTCTCAGTCTCCATTATCCTCTACTGCAGATAGTCGATTTGACGAACTTGTGGCTCGTCTCCGAGATATTATGCCACAGTCATCTGCTGATTCGTCTGGTGGCTCTTCAGATATTGCCGCCACTGCCTCTGCCAGTTCATCCGCTGCTGCGAGCACTTCAGGTAGATCTCCTGCATTCATAACACCTCATGATATATCTGACTGGGTTATAGATTCCGGAGCCACACATCATCTCTGCCGAGATAGAGGCAGATTACATGCCTACAGGGATATTCCTCCCGGCCGTTCAGTTCAGATAGCCGATGGTACATATTCGCCCCTGGTTGGACAGGGGGAGGTTTTTCTATCCTCCACTATGCAGCTCCAGAACGTCCTACATGCTCCTGAGTTCTCAATGAATTTGCTATCTATTAGTCAGATTATCAAGGATTTGAATTGTCGTGCTATATTTGACCCGTTTTCTCTCATCTTTCAGGACATACTCACGGGCAAGGTGATTGGTTGTGGCTCTGAGCAGAATGGCTTATATCGACTGGTTCGGGATTCTTATGTTGGCGTCTCATCTCTTTCTGCTGGACCAGTCTCTCCGTACATTTGGCACCTCCGGTTTGGTCATCTTCCGCTCCAGAAAATGTGTCATCTTCTGCCCCAGATCTCTCCTAGTTCGTCCTTCCGATGCGAAGCGTGTCAGTTGGGAAAGCATCACAGGTCGAGCTTCCCACGTCGTCCGATTTGAAGCAGTAGCTCCTCTTTTGAGTTGTTACATATTGATATATGGGGTCCGAGTCGTGTTCCCGATCATCAGGGACACAGGTTTTATCTTGTGGTAGTGGATGATTTCTCGCGTGTGTCATGGGTCTTTCTTTTGAAAAATAAATCTGAAGCAGGAGATGTGATTAAGAATTTGCTTAATGAAGTACACAATGTTTTTTCTACCTCTGTCAAATATGTTCGAACGGATAATGCCCTTGAATTTTGTACACGCTCACTTTCTTTATTCCTTTCGTCAAAGGGTATTATTCATCAAACCACTTGTGCGTATACCTCACAACAAAATGGTGTGGCAGAAAGAAAGCATTGCCATCTCTTGGATATCACTCGAACACTGTTGATTCAGAGTTGTGCTCCTATTTCATTCTGGGGCGATGTTGTTCTTACTGCCTGTTATCTGCTTAACCGAATGCCATCCTCAGTTCTTGGTGATAAGATACCTATTTCTCTTATTTTCCCAGACAAGGAGTTATTTTCACTACCTCCACGTGTTTTTGGTACTGTGGCTTTCGTTCATCGTCTATCTCCCGGACTTGACAAACTCTCTCCTAGAGCTGTCAAGTGCATCTTTGTTGGTTATTCCAGAACTCAGAAGGGCTACCGGTGTTATGATCCTGTGACTAAGCGGTACTTTGTGAGTGCTGATGTCACTTTCTTTGAGTCGGTTATGTATTTTTCTCCTGCAGGTGACAGAATGGTACCATCCACTACCACTGATGATATCTATGTTCCTCCACCACCCACAGTGAGTACTCCTGAGTTGTCTCATGTGCCCGTCTCCACGCCAGCACCACCACCACCACCTCCACCTATTCCACGACCTATCGTATCACCGTTACCTAAGTTCTATACACGCCGTTCAGGTCCTGCTCAGACTACACAACAGCCAATCATCACGCCTCAGGTATGTTCAGATGGCATTACTACTGACGGGTCAGGTTTGGTACATGTGCAGGATCCTTCAGTACAGGCAGACACTAGCCCATCCAGTACGACAGATGATGATCTTGATGTTCCGATTGCCATTCGGAAGCAGAAGAGGCAATGTGCCTCTTATCCATTTGCGTTACAGGTATCTTTTCACCATCTCACTGGTGATTTTCAGAGGTTTGCCATAGCCTTGTCTTCCGTGGATATACCACGGACATACCAGGAAGCTTTGAAGAATGATTGCTGTAGATTAGCAATGGAAGAGGAGATGAGGGCCTTACATTCTCGTGGCACATGGTCTTTGGTTCCTGCACCTTCTGATGCATCAGTTGTGAGCTGTAAATGGGTCTTCACAGTCAAATATCATGCAGATGGCACGTTGGATAGGTACAAAGCACGCTTGGTCGCCCGTGGGTTTACACAAACCTATGGTGTGGATTACATGGATACATTCTCTCCAGTGGCGAGACACTCTACTCTTCGTATTCTCTTATCCGTTGCTGTGGTCCGTGATTGGAGTATATCTCAACTAGATGTCAAGAATGCCTTTTTGTACGGGGACTTACAGGAGGAAGTCTACATGCAGCAACCACCTGGGTTCACTGCTGAGGGGGAGAAGCAGATGGTCAGTAGACTTCACAAGGCGATATACAACCTCAAACAGAGTCCGAGAGCATGGTTCCAGAAGTTGTCCAGCCTAATTGAGCAACAAGGATTCAAGAGGTCAAATGCCGATCACTCATTGTTTGTCCAAAAGTCATCGGCAGGTACGGTTGTCATTATGGTTTATGTGGATGATATTCTTGTTACAGGAGATGATGCTCAGGGCATAGAGAGGGCGAAGGGATTACTAGGACGTCAGTTTGTTACAAAGGATCTTGGGACCCTAAGATATTTTCTGGGGTTGGAATTTGCAAGGAATGCACAGGGCTTGGTGATGACCCAAGGGAAGTACATTACAGACTTCCTAACTGAGACTGGTATGGATGGATGCAAACCATCAAGTATTCCCATGGACCCTAGCATGAGGCTGTATGATGGTGATACTGAAGAAGTAGATAAGAGGAGATATAGAGAAATGGTGGGAAAACTCCTCTACATTACCATAACTCGCCCAGACATTCAATTTGCAGTTAGCAGGGTGAGTCAATTTATGGAGCAGCCAAGACAGGTTCACATGGATGCTATACATATGATACTGAGGTATCTGAAATCCTCTCCAGGGTCAGGGCTGCTATTCAGAAAGGGCACAGATTTATCCATCTCAGCATGTGCAGATGCAGATTATGCAGGATGTCCTAAGGATCGGAAATCAACCTCAGGGTTTGTAGTTTTTGTCGGAGGCTCTTTAGTTTCTTGGAAAAGCAAGAAACAAACTGTTGTGGCAAGGTCCAGTGCCGAATCCGAGTATAGGGCCATGGCTCAAGCCAGCACGAAAATGATGTGGGTTCGGTCAGTACTAAAAGATCTACATGTAGCAGTGCCCCTACCTATAAAGCTTCAGTGTGACAATCAGGCAGCATTGTTCATTGCCAATAATCCAGCTTTCCATGAAAGGACCAAGCATATTGAAGTTGACTGTCATTATACTAGGGACCTGATCTAGAGAGGATTGATATCTACTGCACATGTGAGCTCAGGAGATCAGACTGCAGATGTGTTCACCAAGCCACTGCTCATAGGACCTTTTCAGAGATGTTCATCCAAGCTGAGCATGATAAACATCTATGCTCCACCTTGAGGGGGAGTGTAGAGATAGTTCATAGCATTATTATCTCTTTATGTTTTTGTTTGTTATTTCATTATCTTTGATAGATCTCTCTGTAATTTACCCTTAAGGTCTCTCCCTATATAAGAGAGCCTAGGGTTTTCTGAATAATTATCGAAGACTCATTTTCTTAACAATAACAATGGACATTTCAAATTCAAAATAAAATGAATCGAAATTGAATATTTGAAACTCAAAATGAATTGAGTCTGAATTTAAGCTAGTAAATTCATTTGAAATTCAATTCGAGTTCGGATTCAAAACTTTTATAATGAATTGAATCAGAATCCTAGTGGATTCGAATGTATTCGATTCGATTAGCACCCCTACTTCCACTCACATGATCTTTGTCTGTGGTTGCTTCATCATGAGGTGCACATTGTTTGTGCTCCCCTGCATTCTCTTCTTATTGTTGTGCTTGATGTGGCATCTGGTTGCCTATGTCGGATAGTCGCTAGTAGGGGCCTTCAAATATTCGTACTACCCAACACCTCTCATGGCCTCACTTTGATAGTGGTGGTTGGATCTACGCCTAAATGCAGCGACATCCATAAATCACACAACTCGCTTTCACAATATTTTTGGTAAAGACCAGGTACATCCATCAATTATTGCCATCCTCAAAGATTCACATGGACAAAAATAAAAAAAAATAAAATCAAAGTTTAAATTTATGTCCTCAAACCTTATTTCTCTGATATAATGTTCAGATCTGAAACAGAGATATTCATGGCCCTTAGCAATATAAGAGATTTCTAGGGCTCCCTCATTATTTGCTTCTTTATTCAGTCACATGGTATTTGAGAGACGATCCTAGACTAAAGTTCCCGTACCCCATGCTGTAACCCTACTCGTTGGCACCCCCTCCCCAGAGTCGCCGAGCACCCTCTCAACGCCACAGTGGCACCACACAGCACTCCGAGCACCACTGCTTGCCGCACGCGGTCCCCAGCACCGTTGCAAGGCATCGCGTGCCTTCCAGCACCGCCTCCAGGCGATTCCTTGTGCCGCCGCACACACTCCAGCGGTGTCAGTAACCACTTCTCGCACCGTTGGCGGCGACTAGGGTTCTGCCTAGGGCTTTCGATCTTCCCCTTGACATTTATTCATTGTTCGAAGATCATCTCTGATCTGATTTTGATCGAAGAAAGGTAATTTCAGACCTATAAATCTCCTTTCCAGCCCGCCTTAGTACGAATCCAGAAATGAAGGGGGTAGTTGTTATATGTGTCTACACATATGATTAATCCCCTATATGTTCGAGTAGACTCATTCAGATCGGTTTACAACCCCACTTGAGTTTCATTTCGACCGTCTTATCATCATGTCAAAAAACATGGGTGGTATTTTTCTTCATCTAGTGCCTTTAAGGGCTCGACCTCCATCTCATCGAGATGGATGGGACCAACTATGAGTAATGGTCCATGCAATTTTTGGCCCGATGCATTGCCTTAATGAGTACAATCTAACACGGTCAGAGTCGAAGGATAAGACCAGGGAGAATGCTTCATGGAAATAGGATGACGCATATGCTTGTATGTGACTCCCAGGAGTCTCATCACAGAGATGGCTAATGATATTGTGAATCAACCCATTGCCATGGAAATGTGGGTATCCTGACAACCACATATTGTCAAGCGAAGAATGAGATTAAGATTCTTCAATTGCAGTTTGACATTTTCACAACCAAGCAGAATGGTCGTCCTCTACACAACTTCTACTCTTCGCTTTGTGACATGTCTGAGAAGCTTAACAACTTAACCAGATGGTGCACATGAATGCCACGATGATTGTAGTTTGTTGGCTGCCATAGACCTTGAGTATGAGGCGGCACGCATACAGCTTCTTACGGGTGCGGCAAATTTGGACATCCTATGGAGGAGGCTTACAACTGTCTCAACGGGATCATGGTCCCATCTGCTGCCACCACAAATAACTCCTCAGTGATGACTGCATGTCGTGGTAGGGGAGGTGTTTCTAAGTTTAGAGGGCGTGGTGCTTGTAGAAGAGGAGGCGGACGTCAACGTAGTCCATGCACTTATTGCCATCGTCTTAGTCATTTTAAGGATAGATTTAGAAGCACACATCTCCCGCTTCAGCTCGTATGATCGAGCAGGTTGAGCCCACTACCGACTCGATTCCTATTATAGATTAGAGGTCAGATGATATTATCCCTTGTCCGAGGGAGATAATGGCTCCTGTTACCGGCACTATTGGTGTACCTACAAGTCCTTAGATGTTGAGCCACTACCAAAGCATCTTCTAGTTCCTCAGGTATAGCCTATGCTTTACTAGTTGTTGTATAAAAGACATGACAAAGTTGTCATGTATTCTGGTCCATCCTACCATTTGTGTGGAGAAATGGCTAAGTTTATTTCTGTCCCTCCATGTAAATCAGTTGTCGTTGCAGATGGAACCCATTCTCTTATTACACGACAGGGAGAGGTCTATTTGATGTTGTTTATGCGACTGCAGAATGTACTACACACAATAGATTTTTTGATTAATTTATTATCTATTAATTAACTCAATAAGGACTTGCATTGTCGAGCTATTTTGACCCCTCTTCTCTTATTTTTTAGGATATAGTCATGTGCGTGGTTATTGGATGCGTTCGTGAACAAGATCTTTACTTACTAGTACATACTTCATATGTTGATGCTTCTTCTATTCCTACTGGATCAGTCTCATCTTACATGTAGCATCTACATTTTGGTCACTGATGAGCCAAAAATCCTACTAATCCAGATCAGGTAAAAAATATCACACTCGGTTCGTTGCGACCCGGATCAATAAGAATTTCGGCTCAATCAAGAAAATTAAGGTTCAGACCACCAAAATCAGATAAAATCAAATAAACATAATAGCGGTCCTGGCTATTAGATTAGCCTGGTATAGCGACCAGGGTCGGACTCAGGGAGCACGTGATGGCCTTGCGGCCTACGAAGTAGTCAAAAAATAAAATACAAATGTTTTTGGTGGATTTTTAATTTTTATAGATTTTTTTGGATTTTTGATTAATAAGGAAAATAAGAAAACAAGTGAATAAGCCAAATACAAACAATTATTAAAGCACTCAAAACCCAACCAAAAATTCAAATAAAAATGTTTTTATGTCTTTTATATTTTTTACTGTTTCTAGTGAATTTTTGGTATTTTTCTGATTTTTATTTAATTTTCTAAAAATTAAACAATGCAAGAAAACAACAACAATGTCCAGCCGAGCTTGAGGGACTTAGATAAAATATCTAAAAATCCCTAAAAAGCCTAGAGGTAATTTTCCTGTATAGTAGAAACTACAAAGAAAATTCGAGCACTGGAATTATTATTTTTGGATTTTTAAAATAATTATTAGAATTTTTATAGGTTTTTAGGTGTTTTTCAATTTTTATGAGTTTTATATAATGAAAAATGACCAAAATTGGTCAGAAAATCAAACAAGACAAAATACACAGTAGCTAATTTTTTTGTAATTTTTAGATGAGTTTTAATATTTTCTTGTGAATTTTTAAGTCAGACAGTAAAGAAAATGCGTGTTTTTGAATTTTTAAAAATAGTAAATAAAATAAAAAATGTCCCCAAAAATTCTAGAAAATTTTACACCATGGCAGGAGCCATGTATCCAATTTTCATTGAATTTGGAGTTAGTTTGATATCTTATTAAAAATCAAAACCAAGGTAAAGTGCACAGGGACCTAAACGCAATTAGTGAAAGTTCCAGGGGGTCCGGTGCAAAATTTCCAAGGTTGCACGCGCGAGGCGTGTGACCTGGGCACACAGGGACCTAATTGCAATGAAAATAAAGTTCTCGGACTAATTGGTAACATGTACCAAAAGTCTGAGGGCCTTACTGTAAAATACCCAAAAATATAAGCACATGCACAAATAAACCATGCACAGGGGTATATATGCAATTACTTAAAAAGTTTCATTATATCAGTAACACCCTAGAAACACAAGGCTAAACATGCAAATATCCCAAATAAACACGTGTCGACGCACGTGACTCACTACAGGCAGGGGTATATATGCGAATAACAGAAAATACAAGGTCCAAAATGCAATTTACCTAATGCAAATAAAATCCTAAAAATATTTACAGGACTAAATAATAAAAGCAAGAACTAGAGGGGCCTAAGAGCTATTTACCCCTTTATTAAATGTCGACGGCTGATGTAGCGCCACGTAGCAGATTTAACGGCTGGGAATAAGGGGCGCCTTTAACCAAGAAGCACGGGCCTGATCGAACGGATGAGGGTCCACCACGTGGCAGATCTGACGGTCCTCGTACGCTGTGGTGAAACCCTTGGTGAATCGACGGCTGAGAAGATGACATGTGGAGATCGGACGGCTCAGGAATCACAGGTGCCTCTTCATCTGATCGTGCGGCTCAGATCGATCCTCAGAAGGATCGGACGGTGGCGAAGCTACGAAAAGGGATGGCTGGGATCTAATCTGGAGCGTGAGGATGATCTGACGACTCGCGAGGGTCCTGGAGGAACTGACGACCGGCGAGCTTCGCCGGGCTCGTGCAGGCGCCGGACTCCTCCTCGAAGGCCACTAAAGATCGGAGAAGATGCGTGCTGGCCTTCCGCGTCGAATGGCGGTCTCCGATGGAGCAACGGAGCTCTGAGGAGCTCGGTCGACTCCGACGGAGGGGAAGCTCCTGGGCTCGAGTTAGAGGACCTCAGGCAGTCCTCTTTGTACCTGCAAAAGAGCACCAGAAGACTCGCGGGTCGAGGGCAAAGTGCCTCGACCCTGTGAGTGGGGGTGACGGTGATCGGTGAGGCGGGGCGGTCGAGCTCCGGCGATGCGACAACGGAGGAACTCGAAACCCCAGCTCCTGTGCGAGCTGGGTTGAATGGAGGGGCGGAGAACGTGCGTGGGAAGAAGGTGATCGTGATGGTACGGTCCGATGATCGAGGCGAAGGGGGAGGTGACCAGAATCAGAGGTGAATGGCGACGGCGAGATTTGGGCGAAACTAGAAATTAAAGAAAACGGGAAAGAACTAAGGCTACCTGGGCGTAGGGATCGACTGGGTGTGAGCTTGGGAAGCTCTGGGTCGTTGTCTCGCGGGTCGTCGAGGCCCGAGGCTCGAGCTCCTGCTATGGGCGGAGCACGGCGGCGCTAGGACGCCGGATCAGTGGTCCGGGCACCCTCTCCTCTCTGCAACACCGCTAACGGAGAGCTGTCACCTCAGGGAAGGCAGTGGAGGTCACGGGAATGGAAGGTGGGGAGCCAAAGATGATTGAATCGTGCGGCGGAGCTGCGGCTATATAGTCATAGGGGTCCGGCTAAAAGGTGGTCGGGCGAGACACTCGGAGCACGGACCTCGATGCTAAACACCGGGAGCGGATCTCGGATGATCAGGGAATGATTAGGACCCGGGGTTTGCGGAGTTGGCGGGCGGATCAAGTGGGTAAAAATGGGAGAACTCGGGTCGACAGCCCGATCCGCGAAGGAAGGGTCTGCGGGGGAGAGTTGACCGGGGGTCAACAATCCCCCGTGGACCAATCAGATAATTTCATTTTTTAATTATTTATAAATTCATTTAAAAATAGTAAATGACTTATTTTCGAAAAACTTTAAACATGAAAAATATTTATTTATTTTCAAACTATTTTTTAGTGATTTTTTTTATTTTTTTGAAATATAATTTAGGTATTTACAAAACATTATTATTATATACATGTATATACAGAGAAGTGATCCTATGAGAGCCAAAATTTGTGAGAGCATGAGAGGAATGATTTTGGACCACATGATTCACCCAGGAGAGAGAAGAGCAGGAGAGAGAAAACAGAATCATGTGGTCCAGAATCATTCCTCTCATGCTCTCACAACTTTTTGCTCTCATAGGATCACTCCTCTGTATATACATATGTATTTTTAATTTTTAATGTTTAATTGTTTATTTTTGTACAAATTATCCCAATTTTATATTTTATTTATTTATAGGATAAAATTTGAAATAATATGGTATTTTTATTTTATTTTTATCTATTATGTACATGGTTGAAATAAATAGTTTTATTTATATCCATGTATGGTATATATACAAGGTGGCTTTGGTTTTTATTTTTATTTCTTTTTGTTTTTATTTAATTTTTGTGATTTTTATTTTCTTTACTTACACCCTAAAATATGGAATATATACAAATTTTTTAGGGATTTTTATTTATTTATTTATAGGGATAAATAAATATATATGTGAATTTATGTACATGGTGGATATACAAGGGTGAAGGTATTTTTATTTTCTTTTTAGTTTTCTCATTTTTATTTTTATTTTATATTTACAAATATTTACAAATAAATAGAAACCCACTTTTATTTTTGTTTTTAGAGGAAAATATATTTATTTTATTTATAGGTTTATTTACACACCTGAGCACCCTATCTCTCTCTACTTTGGCTTTTATGCGGTCAGGCCCATGCTGAGCCCTCCCTTGGAATTAGGTTGCTCAATATTTATTCTAAATATTTCCCTCTTTTTCTTTTGTCTCTTTATTCTTTTATTTTTGCACAAAAACATGCTAATTATTAAACTTTATACAATCCATGCTTTTGATAATTATTTGTATTTACATGAATATACATGTATTTGCAAAGGTTTTTGTAGCTAAAATATAAGAATAAGGAGTGATGAATGGGTATTCATCACCCCCTTATACTTAACTTTTGCTAGTCCCTTAGCAAACACTTATTTGAAAAAGAAGTGAAAAAGAAAGAAAGAAAAAGAAAAAGAGGAGAATATACATGGATTAAGGCTGATTATTAAACTCGCCTTCATTAAATTGAAATATAGAGCTCGATCAGATCTTTGGATTATTAATGTGTCGGAACCTTATTTGGACTTAAGCTTAAAACTCAACAACCTCTAAGTTCCACCAATCTATGGACAAGACTCCTCAATAAACCAGATCAGAACAAGTCTACATACACAAACTCTAATGACCATGAATCTTTCATGCAATGTAAGTGATATGTAGCTCCCCACCTCAGAAGTAACAAAGAAACATCCTCCCCCAACCTGGTAACTCTAATGCATCGGTCTAGCAACTCTTTCCTCGAGAAGCGGGGTATTCCCTTCTAAATTCAAGTGCAACCGGCTCAAGAAGAGGGGGAAGAAGATGAAGAATGGACCATTGCCAGTGTAGCCATGTATCCCGGGAAGCCTAACCAGTGTAACTAAGTCTCCCGCTGCAAACTTCATGAGATGTAACATGGATACCATAAGCTTTTGCTTTATTTGACTATATACACTCCGGTGGGGTTATTAACTTTTCAAACCGACCCACCACTTTTTTGGAGTTCTTTTCTTTTTGCACACATTTTTTTCATGTGCAACTGTACGGCATATCTACATGGTGCAGCATATATACAAGGAATTTTTCCTCTTGAGCCAGTAGACTATCCCTCTTTTGAAGCTTTATTGCAACCCACGTCTTCTGTCTTTAGCCTTCATCACCACTAGACCAAGTTGAGGCGCACTTCCTTCAATTGAAGAAGAAGAGAGGTTTTGCCTAGAAGTACTACCCTCATATGCTACCCCAAGCCAAAGGAAACTGCCTCCTCACCACCTCATCCGTGGAGAGCTATTGTGTAAAGTGCTGGTGCAAGTCAAGCCATTGTCTCTAAGAGTCATGCGTGTGTTGTTAAGTGCTCTACTTAGGCTCATCAAGATGACATATGCTCATAGCCTAGTGGACTCAAAGAATTAAGTCCTAATGGACCTGAAAAGCCTTAACCCTAAGCCCTATAAGGTTCCTCTTAGAATTAGGTGGATTAAGATCTTAATCAAGCTCCATTTCCCAATTTAATTCCAGGCTAGTTTAAATGTCAACTATGATCCAGGAAAAACTATACAAATATTTAAAAATATGCTATCTACAAATATTCACAATCATGAAAAATTTTTGCAAAATATTTTGAATCATGAATGGATGAGTGCATGAAATGCAAGTTTTGCAAAAGTATTTACACACATTTACACAAGATTTTTGCAAACTTTTGATTTTCAAAATATTTTGGAAAAATTTTGTACTATATACCTAATTTTGATAAGAAAATATTTACACAAACTTTACACAAAAGATTTTTGAAAACATTTTTACAAAAATAATTTTGTACCCTAGCTATGTATGTGCAAAATGAATCTTATATACAAGGGAAAAAATTTTAATTTTATGGAATTTTTTAAGGTTTTTAGCCATTTTATTTATTAACACACTCACACAAAGTACGAGTTATGGCTAAAGTATATATGAAATATATACACACCCCCCTATACTTAGCTCGAACGATGTCCTCATAGTGATCAAGAGCGATGAAGAAGACATAACTCGTGCTTAGTAAAGGGAAGTGAAAAGGAATGAATAGAATGAGGAGAACTCGGTGGTTTCCCCCTATACTTAGGATCAAATAATCCTAAGTATAGGAAGCTGTATATGAAGGGAAATCCGAGTGAAGGATGTACAGAGTCTGTCCCCCCTATACTTAGGGTAAAATATCCCTAAGTATAGGCAACAAAACAGGGGTAGAAAGAATGAAAAGAATACCCGAAGGTCCTACATCCCCCCTATACTTAGGGTAAAGTACATCCTAAGTATAGCATAATCATAAGATGAGAAAAGGGATGTGGGACTAAAGAATAGAGTGATATGGACAACCTGGATCTATACAGGTCGGAAGAACAGTGATAATCAGGCGTGAGATGCAATAGATGTGAGTCAAGAGACCACATCTCACGCAAAGTGAATAGAGGCAACATCAACGACCCGCGGCTCGTGATCTAGAAATGGCTTGAGCCGCTGGCCGTTCACTCGAAAGGTACTCTTAGAAGACAATTCAGATATATCAATGCTCCCGTTGTCGTGTACCTGTCTCACAAGATAAGGTCCCTTCCACTTGCTCTGTAGCTTCCCTGGAAATAGACGAGGCCTAGCATCAAACATCCATACTCTCTGTCCTGGCTCAAAATGCTTGTGGCTGATATGAGAATCATGCCACTCTTTCACTCTCTCCTTATACTGTAGACTGTTTGAGAAGGCGGTATCACGAAGCTCCTCCAGGGCTGCTAACTCTGCCCTCCTCTGGTCTCCTACACTATCTGGATCTAAAAGAATATCCGTGACTGCCCAAAGTGACTTGTGCCTCAACTCAACAGGTAAATGGCACGACTTAGCATAAACTAGGCGAAAGGGAGATGTGCCCAATGGTGTCTTGAAAGACGTCCTATATGCCTACAAGACCGAGTCCAAAAGCTGTGACCAATCCTTTCGGTCAGGGCAGACGACTTTCTGCAATATAGTCTTGATCTCCCTGTTCGACAGCTCAGCTAGACCATTGGTCTGTGGATGGTATGGAGTGGTAACTCGATGGTCTATGCCGAACTCGCGAGCAAGTGCCTTCACCTGGTCATTGATGAAATGAGACCCCCCATCTTAAATCAATACTCGAGGTACCCCGAACCGCGTGATGATGTGCTTCCTCAAAAATCTGCAAACTGTCCTCGCATCAGCGGCTCGGACGGGGATGTCCTCAACCCAACGACTAACATAGTCTACGGCCAGCAGAATGTGCTCAAATCCCTGACTCTTAGGGAATGGACCCATGAAATCGATGCCCCATGCGTCAAAAACCTCACAGAAGTGAATGGGCTGCATCGGCATCATATCACGCTGTCCACAAGTGCCCATCCTCTGACAGTCAGTACACCTCTTCACGAACTCATCAGAGTCCTTGAAGAAGGTAGGCCACCACAAGCCGGATTGGAGCACTTTCTGTGTCGTTCTCCTCCCAGAGTGATGTCCTCCTGCCTCAAGCTTGTGGAAGTAAGTGAGGACGCTATGGTGCTCCTCCTGAGGAATGCACCTACGCCAGACGCTATCCCCTCCTTCGTAGTAAAGGATGGGATCCTCACAGTGGTAAGACTTGGCCTTCGCGAGGAAGGTCTCAAGCCTCTGCCTGGGCCAACCTTGTGGGACTTTCTTAGCAACAAGAAAGTTCACAATATCGACATACCACGGGAGTGAGGCGATAGCAAGGATCGCCTCATCTAGGAAGGTCTCACAAATGGGATCAATCTGCTCAGACTCCTCAGGCTGCTCTAAACGGGAGAGATGATCCGACACCACATTCTTGACTCCAGGTTTATCCTTGATCTCAATGTCGAACTCCTGGAGTAGAAGGATCCATCTAGTCAGTCTGGCCTTGGCATCCTTCTTTGCCACGAGGTATCGGATGGCGGTATGATCAGTATACAAAGTCACTATAGATCCAATGATGTAAGATCTGAACTTATCTAGGGCGAACACTACTGCTAGCATCTCCTTCTCTGTGACTGTATAATTCCGCTGGGCGGAATCCAAGGTGCGGCTAGCATAGTGGATAGCAAATGAGACTCCATCCCTCCTCTGTCCTAGCACAACCCCCACGGCAAAATCGGAGGCGTCCGTCATGATCTCGAATGGGAGAGACCAATCTGGTGGCTGAAAGACAGGAGGCTCAACAATACAATGCTTGAGAGTTTCAAAGGACGAAAGACACTTGTCATCGACAAGGAACTCGGTGTCTTTCGTCAGCAGGTCAGTCAACGGTCGGGCAACCCTACTGAAATCACGAATGAATCGTCTGTAGAATCCAACGTGCCCAAGGAAAGACCGTAACTGCCGCAAGTTGGACGGTGGTGTGAGTTTTCTAATGACATCAACCTTGGCCGCATCAACCTCCATGCCCCTGTTGGAGATGATGTGGCCAAGCACCGTCCCTTGAGTCACCATGAAGTGACTCTTCTCCCAAGACAGAACCAAGCGAACCTCAATACATCGCTGAAGTACTCGGTCTAGGCAGTCAAGACAGGAGTCGAATCCATCGCCGTAAACTGAGAAATCATCCATGAAGACCTCCAAGCACTCCCCTACTATGTCCGAAAAGATCGACAGCATGCATCTATGAAAAGTCGCAGGGGCATTGCATAGCCCAAATGGCATGCGTCGGAAGGCGTATGTGCCGAAGGGACAGGTAAAAGTAGTCTTGTCCTGGTCCTCAGGAGCGATGGCCACCTGGTTGTAGCCCGAGTACCCATCCAGAAAACAATAATGGCTCTTCCCTGTCAGTCTCTCAATGATCTGATCAATAAATGGCAGGGGGAAATGATCCTTCTTGGTGGCCTGGTTGAGTCTCCTGTAGTCAACACAAACCCGCCAAGAAGTGGGTACTCGTGTAGCAATCTCCTCTCTAGACTCGTTAATCACTGTAGTGATGCCCGTCTTCTTGGGCACCACATGCAAAGGGCTGACCCACTTGGAGTCGGAGATGGGATAGATAAAATCGGCGCTCCACCATTTCGAAATTTCCTTCTTGACAACTTCTCTCAGATTTGGGTTCAGCCGTCGCTGGAACTCACGTGACGGCTTCGCCTCATCCTCGAGATAGATGTGGTGGGAGCACAAAGCCGAACTAATCCCCTGGAGATCTGCTATGCTCCATCCTATCGCCTTGCGGTTCTTTTCAAGAACCCCCATCAAACGGGATTCCTGCTCTCCAGTCAAATCGGCTGAGATAATGACTGGGTACATCTCATGCTCACCCGCAAGGAATCTATACTTCAACGACGCAGGAAGTGGCTTCAGCTCTGGACAATTGGGTACTGGCAAATCCGGCTTCGAAAGAAGTCGCGTGTATGCTGCCAAATCTGCCCGGGAGAATGAGAACGTACTCTCGCAAACTGGATCTAAAGAAGGCTGCTCAACTGAAATATCTCTGATCTGCTCGGCATCTACCTCCTCCTCAGCTGTAGGCTCAGTGGAAATCAGGTCTGGCATATAATCCTCACAATCTGCCAATTAGACTCTGACTCCGAGGGATCTACATCATCTGCGGTGGCATCAGTACCACCATCATCACAAAAATCTATGTCGCGGTCGAGAACCGGCTCTGCTGCCTCGGAAGTATCCTGGACCAGGAATGTGCTCTCCAAGCTCTCCTATGTTATCATCTCTGCATCAGCGGTGTCTGAAAATGAGAGGATGGCCTGTGCTGCTAGGTCTGCCCAAACTGCCTCATCGTCTGTGATCACAAAGTCACAGTCCTGGTGGATGTCTAGCCCGGCATCTGTCAGCTGCTCTGTATCTGAAGTGGTCTCTGAGCATGATCTCTCTCTGGCTCCGTTGTCCTCGACCGTCTCTATTTGTACACTTTCTCCCTCGACGCGAAAGTATACCTTTCCGCTATCATGATCGGTCACCGCCTTGGCTGTGGCCAAGAACGGACGACCGAGAATGATGGGGGTATCGGTCACTGAATCAGGGATCTCCATGTCCAACACTACGAAGTCCACGGGGAATTGCAGGCCCTGAATAGTGACGACAACGTCTCGTAACAACCCCTTCGGCCTCTTGACAGATCTATCAGCAAACTGAAGGACTGTCCTGCTCTGTCTAAGAGTGCCCAACTCGAAGCGGTCGAGAAGGGCTGCCGGAAGGAGGTTGATCGACGATCTGCTATCTAATAGAGTACGGTCGAACCTCTGCTCACTGATATGGCATCTGACATAAGGGGCTCCTGAATCTGGCCTCTTGGTCGGCAGACGGTTCTGGATCGCGAAACACGTGGCTTTTGTCAGCACATGGATCTCAGAGTGGTGGTTCCTCCTCTTCTTCCTGACTGTGGTCCTGTCTCTTAACGAACGCTGAAGAAGGGGGTTGTGCTGCAAAGCCTCCTGAAGAGTTAGCTGTATGTGAAATCGATCTATCATCTGTTGGCTGAACTCTTCCTGATCTCTCTTTTTAGGATTTTCTGTTTTCTTCCCCTTCCCCATCTGAAGGGCTCTAGGGAAGGGGATCATTGGGTCCTTCTCAGATGAAGGACTAGGAAAAGGTCTAGACGGCTCGACGGCCGGATCCGCACATACATCAAGCACCACAGTGGGACCAGAAAAAACCAAGCCTTTTCCTTTATTCACAACAGAGTTCCGAGATACATCAGAAGTAGGAAAAACAACAGGTCTCTCAGAATGAACACGGGTGGACTCAGTACCACCATCGGCTGGATCGGCTGGAAGACTCACGTCCTCAGTACCGCGCTCTGGCTCGGCATCGTGGGTGGCATTAGTACCACCTCCTCGAACTGGTGAAACGGCGGCCTCAGTACCGCCGGTGGAATCAACATCCTTGGTGGCATCAGTACCACCGTCGTCATCCTCCTCGTCGGGCGCTCTGGGTGGATCCTCATGATGTAGCTCAGACGAGGCGCCGCCTGCTGGCATCATACTGCTCCTAAGTGTGACAAAATCAATATCAAACAGATATCCAGTCATATCACCAAATGCATCACTAGCAGTGGTATACTCAGTACAAGGTACCTGCTCAGATTTCCGCTTCAGGCTGTTGGGGTTCGGCTCAATCTGGGCAGGGATGGCGGCCTTCCCTCTCACAATGTCCCGCATCTCCTGGCGGAACTCGTCCATCTCCCGTCGAAAAGTAGCCTGCTGATCTGTGAGAAGGCGGGCTATGTCATCCAAGACAGGGATGTCATGGGAACCCGACGGGTAGCCTTTCTGGTAGTGAGGCTGCTGGATCTGCTGCTGTGGTGGTGGGTATGGGTGATGCTGCTGCTGCTGCTGGTGAGGCTGCTCACGCCTCCACGACTGTCCCTGCTGATAGGGATGAGGACCATAGGACGACTGCTACTGCTGTGGTGGTGGGTACACTGGGGGCTGCTGCTGCGGCTGGTGCTCTCTCTGATGACTGTACTGGCCACCCTGTCCTGACGGCTGCTGCTGGGGCTGGGTACCTCCGGTCCCCCATCGGAATCCAGGATGGTCTCGTCGGATACCGGGCTGAGGGCGGTCATACCAAATCCCGTTGACATCAATCAACGGCTCTGCATCGTACTGGGCTGGCGGGAGTACTGCCAGAGGCTGATCCGGCTCGTATACCATCATCTGCAAGTCTGGATATGGTGGTGACTGGTAGATGGGCTGCGGCTGCTGGTACGACTCCTCCTGTATAAGGTGAACCTGTCTAGGCTGCTGGTGTGAGCTGGAGCGCTGGGACGAGCTGCTGCTGCTGCCGGAGTCGCCTCGCGACTGAAGACGGGGCTGGGAAGCCGTCTGTGCCTCCTGAAGACACATGAGCTGCGTCTTCATGTCGCTCAAAGTCTGTGCCATCTGCTCCATCTGAGTGATGCTCTGACACTGCTTCTTCTCAATCAGCTCCATCCGATCCAACTTCTCGCTAATGATGCCCATGTCCGTAGCTGATGACTCTGCCTGTGCTGCTGCTAATGCGGACGAACTGGAAGGATCAGCATCGACCCGTGCTATCCTCTGGTCCTGCACGGGTCCTGGCTGCTGGGGTCTGTCCTGAGTGTACAATCGGGTCTGGGACATCATCATGTAATTCTCGACCATCTCCTCGTAGATGGCCCAGACATGGTCGTGATCCTTGGCGAAGTAAGACCCGCCACAAGAAGCGTTCACCAAGCCCTGTAGCTCTGGTGTCAACCCGCTGAAAAAGCTCTGCACGAGGTTCGGCTTGGAAATGTCGTGGTGCGGGCATCTATCAGTCAACTCTCTGAACCTCTCCCATGCTTCATGGAATTGCTCGTTGGGGAGCATGGAGAAGTTGCTGATCAGGGCTTTCGCGGCATTGGTCCGGCCGAGTGGATAGTACTTATGCAAGTACTCGGCACGGAGCTGCTCCCAAGTGTATACAAACTTCCCCAGATGCTTCAGCCAGGTGGCTGCTCTGTCTGCTAAGGAAAAGGGGAAGGCAATCATCGGTATGGTGTCCTGGTCCACCTGGCGGTCGTGGACAGTACTGCAAATCATCTCAAACTCCTGTAGGTGGAGATGAGGCTCCTCTGTGGCCAACCCATGAAATCGGGGTAGGAGCTGCAAAGTGTTCAGGGGGAACTTGAAGTCCCCCACAATGGCTGGTAGCACCACCCAACGGTGCGTCAAAGTCGATCCAGGATTGTGGTTCTCCCGCATAGGTCTCGGTGGTCCTGCTTCTCTTGCTGCGGCTGCTGCTGCTGCGGCTGCCGCATCGTCGGGTCCTCCTCCGCGGTTCTCGCGGTCGGCTCTCAACTACTCAAGCTCTCTCCTCATCTCGATCATAAACGCTCCCTGATCCCTCAACTGTTGCTGCACTGACTCGAGGGAGGCGATCAGGATGGAGTTGATCGAACCCTGGTCCAGAACAAAATGCTCCTCATGCGGACCTCTGGGGCGATCATCAGAACTGTCGGTCATTGTCTCTGAAAAATCAAAACAACCGAACTCAGGTGCCGATAAATTATCTGTCTGTCTCTCCTCTGGCACTGGTATCTCGGTCTCAGAAGAAGGGTGGTCGAGGGGGAACATGGCGGAGTCATACTCGGGTTCGGAGAGCGGGTCTGAGCTCCCACGAACCGACCTAGATGAGTGGGTCGGAGTGCTAAAAAGCGGTGCAGCCAGAGGCTGCCTAAGAGACCTCATGTCCATCATCGTGATCTGGCGAGTAAGGCGGATGAGATCTGGAAAAACTATGATCACAAACAAACCCCCAGTTCACCAACGCAACGCGAGCTGAAGACCGTAAAGGTTCGGTCAATTTATCTTATCAATTTTTATTTTGGTGAACAATCAAAATATCAGAGCGATTACGTGACCTGCTGGGATACCCGATACTCTCTCTACCGACTGTCCCGCACAGAAGAGTCGGTAATCAGTCGAGAAGAGTACCGGAAGGCTCTACCTAGTGTACGGGTCACTCTCTCGCACAATCAAACCAAATAATGAGGGGGTTGCTCTCCCCAAGACAAATTTTTAAGTCAAGTGTCTTTTAGGGTCAGTAGTTTTAGCAGTCCCGAGTTTATTGTTTTTCTTTTTTAGATATTTTTAATACAAGCAAAAATGCCTAACGAATTTTTCGGTTCTCCTGGTTATTAAGTCAAAAATAGGAGGGAGAAGACGAAAAAGCCGATGCGCGATAAATCAATGATGCATGCAAAGATAGAAATGCGTACCTGTCTCCAGCACTCTACATGCAATATGATCCGCGCAGAATTGAAAGACAGAAAATAAACTACCTATATGGTGCAGCGGAAAAACTGAGTCCTAAGCAGGCAACTTCTACTCGAAAGAACCGTCTAGCTGGTCACCAGCCTTCGATCCAGAGAGTCCGGTCTAAACCCACCCCTCCTCTTCTCGACAGGTCGAGTTCAGGAGTAGCACTTGACGGGGCAGGCTCGCGGCGCGTAGGCTCGAAGTTGGTGAATCAGCTATTTTTATTAATGTTTTATTAGTTGGTCCAATTATCGATCTATAGGCACAAGCAATCTATTAGGTGTTTGGATTCTACTGAGTACGGCACAGTCAACCAGAAAGTCCTAAAGGTAGGAGCTCGAGAAAAACCGCGTAAAACCGTAAAAGGCAGCAAAAAATCAAGAAGCCGCAAAAAAGCCGTGAAAAAATCTAAGCTAGCTAAAGGGTCTCCCGAGAACACCGGTGCTCGGCGAAACAGACCCCGAAAGTCCAAGTCTCTGTCTGAGTGTACCTGTATTATTACAATAATTCAAATAAGTAGGAAATAATCTTAAACTACTCCTCTCTCACTCAGCTACTCTCTTGCTCTCTCCTGCGGCTCCGTGCAGAAGGGAGCCGCCTCCGAATCCCGTGGTTGCGCCGGCTCCTCGAAAGTCGCCTCCTCGGTCCTCGGGCCCTCGCAAGAAAGTAAACAAGAGTGATTAGACCAAATTATTTTATAAACAATGTCAGAAAAATATATATGCAAAAATCTATACAATAAGTCGCGAAAAGAAAACCGCGGGAAAAATCGAAACTGACTAATAAGTCGTGCTCCCCGGCAACGGTGCCATTCTGATGAGCCAAAAATCCTACTAATCCAGATCAGGTAAAAAATATCACACTCGGGTCGTTGCGACCCGGATCAATAAGAATTTCGGCTCAATCAAGAAAATTAAGGTTCAGACCACCAAAATCAGATAAAATCAAATAAACATAATAGCGGTCCTGGCTATTTGATTAGCCTGGTATAGCGACCAGGGTCGGACTCAGGGAGCACGTGATGGCCTTGCGGCTTATGAAGTAGTCAAAAAATAAAATACAAATATTTTTGGAGGATTTTTAATTTTTATAGATTTTTTTGGATTTTTGATTAATAAGGAAAATAAGAAAACAAGTGAATAAGCCAAATACAAACAATTATTAAAGCACTCAAAACTCAACCAAAAATTCAAATAAAAATGTTTTTATGGCTTTTATATTTTTTACTGTTTCTAGTGAATTTTTGGTATTTTTCTGATTTTTATTTAATTTTCTAAAATCAAACAATGCAAGAAAACAACAACAATGTCCAGCCAAGCTTGAGGGACTTAGATAAAATATCTAAAAATCCCTAAAAAGCCTGGAGGTAATTTTCTTGTATAGTAGAAACTACAAAGAAAACTCGACCACTGGAATTATTATTTTTGGATTTTTAAAATAATTATTAGAATTTTTGTAGGTTTTTAGGTGTTTTTCAATTTTTATGAGTTTTATATAATGAAAAATAACCAAAATTGGTCAGAAAATCAAACAAGACAAAATACACAGTAGCTAATTTTTTTTTGTAATTTTTAGATGAGTTTTAATATTTTTTGTGAATTTTTAAGTCAGACAGTAAAGAAAATACGTGTTTTTGAATTTTTAAAAATAGTAAATAAAATAAAAAATGTCCCCAAAAATTCTAGAAAATTTTACACCATGGTAGGAGCCATGTATCCAATTTTCATTGAATTTGGAGTTAGTTTGATATCTTATTAAAAATCAAAACCAAGGTACAGTGCACAGGGACCTAAACGCGATTAGTGAAAGTTCCAGGGGGTACAGTGCACAGGCGTGTGACCTGGGCACACAGGGACCTAATTGCAATAAAAATAAAGTTCTTGAACTAATTGGTAACAGGTACCAAAAGTCGAGGGCCTTACTGTAAAATACCCAAAAATATGAGCACATGCATAAATAAACCACGCACAGGGGTATATATACAATTACTTAAAAAGTTTCATTCAATCAGTAACACCCTAGAAACACAAGGTTAAACATGCAAATATCCCAAATAAACACGTGTCGACGTACGTAACTCACTACAGGCAGGGGTATATATGCGAATAGCAGAAAATACAAGGTCCAAAATGCAATTTGCCTAATGCAAATAAAATCCTAAAAATATTTACAGGACTAAATAATAAAAGCAAGAACTAGAGGGGCCTAAGAGCTATTTACCCCTTTATTAAATGTCGACGGCTGATGTAGCGCCACGTAGCAGATCTAACGGCTGGGAATAAGGGGCACCTTTAACCAAGAAGCACGGGCCTGATCGAACGGATGAGGGTCCACCACGTGGCAGATCTGACGGTCCTCGTACGCTGTGGCGAAACCCTTGGTGAATCGACGGCTGAGAAGATGGCACGTGGAGATCGGACGGCTCAGGAATCACGGGTGCCTCTTCATCTGATCGTGCGGCTCAGATCGATCCTCAGAAGGATCGGACGGTGGCGAAGCTCCGAAAAGGGATGGCTGGGATCTAATCTGGAGCGTGAGGATGATCTGACGGCTCGCGAGGGTCCTGGAGGAACTGATGACCGGCGAGCTTCGCCGGGCTCGTGCAGGCGCCGGACTCCTCCTCGAAGGCCACTAAAGATCGGAGAAGATGCGTGCTGGCCTTCCGCGTCGAATGGCGGTCTCCGATGGAGCAACGGAGCTCTGAGGAGCTCGATCGACTCCGGCGGAGGGGAAGCTCCTGGGCTCGAGTTAGAGGACCTCAGACAGTCCTCTTTGTACCTGTAAAAGGGCACCAAAAGACTCGCGGGTCGAGGGCAAAGTGCCTCGACCCTGTGAGAGGGGGTGACGGTGATCGGTGAGGCGGGGCGGTCGAGCTCCGGCGATGCGACGGCGGAGGAACTCGAAACCCCAGCTCCTGTGCAAGCTGGGTTGAATGGAGGGACGGAAAACGTGCGTGGGAAGAAGGCGATCGTGATGGTACGGTCCGATGATCGAGGCGAAGGGGGAGGTGACCGGAATCGGAGGTGAACGGCGACGGCGAGATTTGGGCGAAACTAGAAATTAAAGAAAACGGGAAAGAACTAAGGCTACCATGGCGTAGGGATCGACTGGGTGTGAGCTTGGGAAGCTCTGGGTCGTTGCCTCGTGGGTCGTCGAGGCCCGAGGCTCGAGCTCCTGCTTTGGGTTGAGCACGGCGGCGCTAGGACGCCGGATCAGTGGTCCGGGCACCCTCTCCTCTCTGCAACACCGCCAACGGAGAGCTGTCACCTCAGGGAAGGCAGTGGAGGTCACGGGAATGGAAGGTGGGGAGCCAAAGATGATTGAATCGTGCGGCGGAGCTGCGGCTATATAGTCCTAGGGGTCCGGCTAAAAGGTGGTCGGGCGAGACATTCGGAGCACGGACCCCGATGCTAACCATCGGGCGCGGATCTCGGATGATCAGGAAATGATTAGGACCCGGGGTTTGCGGAGTTGGCGGGCGGATCAAGTGGGTAAAAATGGGAGAAGTCGGGTCGACAGCCCGATCCGCAAAGGAAGGGTCCGCAGGGGAGAGGTGACCGGGGGTCAACAATCCCCCGTGGACCAATCAGATAATTTCATTTTTTAATTATTTATAAATTCATTTAAAAATAATAAATGACTTATTTTCGAAAAACTTTAAACATTAAAAATATTTATTTATTTTCAAACTATTTTTTAGTGATTTTTATTTATTTTTTCGAAATATAATTTAGGTATTTACAAAATATTATTATTATATACATGTATATACATATGTATTTTTTATTTTTAATGTTTAATTGTTTATTTTTGTACAAATTATCCCAATTTTATATTTTATTTATTTATAGGATAAAATTTGGAATAATATGGTATTTTTATTTTATTTTTATCAATTATGTACATGGTTGAAATAAATAGTTTTATTTATATCCATGTATGGTATATATACAAGGTGGCTTTGGTTTTTATTTTTATTTCTTTTTGTTTTTATTTAGTTTTTGTGATTTTTATTTTCTTTACTTACACCCTAATATATGGAATATATACAAATTTTTTAGGGATTTTTATTTATTTATTTATACGGATAAATAAATATATATGTGAGTTTATGTACATGGTGGATGTACAAGGGTGAAGGTATTTTTATTTTCTTTTTAGTTTTCTCATTTTTATTTTTATTTTATATTTACAAATATTTACAAATAAATAGAAACCCACTTTTATTTTTGTTTTTAGAGGAAAATATATTTATTTTATTTATAGGTTTATTTACACACCTGAGCACCCTATCTCTCTCTACTTTGGCTTTTATGCGGTCAGGCCCATGCTGACCCCTCCCTTGGAATTAGGTTGCTCAATATTTATTCTAAATATTTCTCTCTTTTTCTTTTGTCTCTTTATTCTTTTATTTTTGCACAAAAACATGCTAATTATTAAACTTTATACAATCCATGCTTTTGATAATTATTTGTATTTACATGAATATACATGTATTTGCAAAGGTTTTTGTAGCTAAAATATAAGAATAAAGAGTGATGAATGGGTATTCATCAGTCACCTTCCTCTACAAACGTTGTGTCATGTCCTCTCACAGATATCCTCTCGGTCCACCTTCCAGTACAAAGCTTGCCAGCTTAGCAAGCATCGCCGGTCTTCTTTCTCTGGTCGTCGGAGTCATAGTAGTAGCCATTTTCTTGAGTTAGTTTATTTGACATTTTGGGTCCCAATCATGTTTCTGACCATTGGGGGCATGTGTTCTATCTTGTAGATGTAGATGCTTTTTCTAGACTATCATGGGATTTTCTGTTGAAAAACAAGTCTGAGGTTGGGTCTGTCATTTATCTTTCAATATTAAAATAAAAAATATTTTTCCTGCTACTGCGAAGTATGTCCGCTCTGATAATACCTTGGACAACTTTTTAAAGTTCTTCATGTCTCTTGGCTTCTTACACGAGATCTCGTGTGCATATACTTTTCAGTTGAACGGTGTTGTTGAACGCAAACACCATCACTTGATGTGATCATAACCCTCCTATATTCGGGTCGTACTCCTCATTCTTTCTGGGATGATGCGTTTCTCACTACCTGTTACTAGGTGAACCACATGCCATCCTCGATTTTAGGAGAGAATGTTCCTTTCTTGATTGTGTTTCCCGAGGACATGTTCTCCCTTATATCCCGTGTCTTTGGCTTTGTGGCATTCGTACACCACCAGACTCCTCCTGGTCGTGTCAAGCTCTCTCCTAGAGCTGTCAAGTGTATCTTTGTTGGCTACTCTCATACCCAGAAATGGTACTGTTGCTTTGATATGGTTAGACAAAAGTAATACGTCAGTGTTAAGAGTCTATCATGTATTTTCTCCTACAGATGACAGATTGACTCCTCTAATACTGGAAAGGAGGTATACGTGTCTCCTCCTCCTATGTCACCACCGCCTTGAGCTCCAGTAGCTCCATCACTTTTACCACCACCACCACCTCCTCCGTAGTGGCTCCTCCACCCTGCCACCCAGTACATTGGTTCAGTTTTTACCATTCTTTTACATTTGCTTGCCTCCCACTATTCCCCCTACTCGTGGACCTTTTCCATCATCCAGCACGCCTCAGGTACGTTATGAGCACATTGTTCTACTGACGACACTAGTAATTTGTCTATGCAGTAGGCCGAAGGAGGTCAATCGAAAGAAAAACAATTGGGAGTAAGGTAAACTATGAGATAGTTGTCTTGCAACAAAGCAAATTTGGTTATTTGATCGGTGAAGGCATGGAATCTGGAGGACATAGGATGAAATCTTATATGGTGCATCGTGTTTTTGTCGAAAACTAGATATTCACAACCACCAATGAATATGCAAGAGTCTAATCCTTGTTATAGCTATTATTATGTCATTATCTCTTGCATTACACCACAATGAGTAAAGTTACAATTGCATGGCTACCAGAAGACTATGTGGGATAGTTAGTGGTGTCTTATCATAGAAGAGATGACCACGTTACAATTGCATGGCATATAGAGCCTTGTTACAACTCCTACAGAAGCATCTGTGTTGTGATGCAAGTGGATATTCACTGTAAAACACCATGTAGACGACAGTGTTAGCTGTTATAAGGCGATGCTAGTGGCTTGTGGGTTCACGTAGACGTATGAGGTGGCCTTATCGAGATACCTTCTCTCCAGTGGCTTATCATTCTGCACTGTAGATCATTTTCTTAGTTGAAATGATACAAGATTGGTCCTTATCTCTGTTGGATGTGAAGAATGCATTTGTATGGTGACTTGCAAGAAGAAGTCTACATGCAACAACCACCTGGATTCGCTGTTGAAGGGGAGTGTTAGATGGTTTGCGGACTTCATAAAGCGATCTATGACCTTAAGCAGAGTCCCAGATCATGGTTTCATAAACTTTCGGACTTGATAGAGCAACACGGATTTATGAGATTGACTGCATATCAATCACTATTTGTTTGGAGGACCTAGATATGTATAGTTGCTATACTGGTCTATGTTGATGATATCATTGTTACATAAGTTGATGTCCATGGTATTTGTGTGGCTAAGGAGTTCCTTGGACAACAGTTTGTCACCGAGTACTTTGTGGATCTACGCTAGTTCCTAGGACTTGAGTTTTCCAGGAACCAACTGAGTCTTTTTATGACGCAGAGGACGTATGTTATTGATCTTCTCTTTAAGACATGTATGGTGGATTGCAAGCCTTCTATTAATCTCATGGACCCCATCGTGAATGTGGAAGTAGGAAATGAAAAGTTATATTCATTGTAGCCCTAGAGCTCTCTTATATAGGAGAAAAGCTCTTGGGAAAAATTACATAGATAACCGACAAAGAGAAGAGACGTTACAATAACATATAGAGAGATATAAATATCTCAACACCCCCCCTCATGCTAGAGCATAAATATCTATCATGCTCAGGTTGGAACAACAATGGTGAAAAGGCCCCTTTGCAAGTGCTTTGGTGAACATTTTAGCAACCTGATCGCCTGAAGCAACATGAGAAGTGAATATAATACCCTTTTGAATCAAATCACATGTGTAGTGACAGTCAACATCAATGTGTTTTGTTCTTTCGTGAAAGGCATGATTATTTGCTATAAACAATGCAACTTGATTATCACATTGTAGACTCATGGGAAGAGGCACCTCTACAGTTAGGTCAATCAGGACGGACTTGTCCCACATCATTTCTGTGCTCCCTTGGGCCATTGCCCTATATTCTGATTCCACGCTAGATCTGGCCACAACTGTATGTTTCTTGCTCTTCCATGAAACTAACGAACTGCCTATGAACACAGTGATACCTGAAGTTGACTTCCTATCCTTGGGACACCTACCATAGTCTGCATCTGCACACTCTGACACAGTCAGAGTTGTGTCTCTCCTGAAGAGAAGTCCTGCACCTGGAGAGGACTTGAGATACCTCAAGATCATGTTGACTGCATCCATGTGAGATTGCCTAGGCTGCTCCATAAATCGGCTAACCCCACTGACCGCAAAAGATATATCAGGCATGGTAATGGTGACATGCAACAACTTCCCTACTAGCTCTCTGTATTGTCTCTTGTCCACTTCTGCAGTGATGTCATCATATAGGCGAGCATTGGGATCCATTGGAGTAGTAACAGGTCTACATCCCATCATACTCATCTCAGATAGGAGGTCAATGACATACTTCCTTTGCGCCATTACCACTCCCTGCTGGTTTCTTGTAAATTCAAGTCCAAGAAAATACCTCAGCTTACCAAGGTCCTTGGCCACGAACTGTTGTCCCAGAAAATCCTTGGTTGCATGAATTCCTTCGCTATCATTGCTTGTAGCAACAATATCATCCACATAAACCAAGATAGCAATAGTATGTTTCTGGGTTCTCTTAACAAACAGAGAGTGATCTGCAGTAGATCTGGCAAAGCCTTGTAGTTCAATCAACTTTGAGAGCTTTTGAAACTAAGCCCTTGGACTCTGCTTAAGGCCATATATGGCCTTATGAAGTTTATACACCATAGTAGACCCCCCTCAGCAGTAAACCCCGGCAGCTATTGCATATAAACCTCTTCTTGCAAGTCACAATATAAGAAAGCATTCCTTACGTCTAATTGGAAAAGAGGTCAATCCTTTACCACAACAACAACAATCAGAATGTGGTGTACAGTGATGCACCACAGGATAAAAGGTGTCTTGATAGTCCACCCCATAAGTTTGGGTGAATCCACGCACAACCAACCGGGCCTTGTATCTGTCCATCGAACCGTCAGCGCGATGCTTAATTGTAAACACCCACTTGCTGCCCACCACAGAAGCACTTGGGGGAGCGGAGACGACACTCCACGTTCCTCGAGTCTATAAAGCGACCATCTCTTCTTCCATAGCAAAACATCAAGGACCACTCTGTAAAGCCTCCTGATAAGATCTTGGTATTTGAACCGCTGACAGGGCAACAACAAACCGCTGAAAATCATCAGATAGCCGTGCCAGAGAGACGTGAGAAGAAATAGGATGCATCGTACATGCACGCCTCTTCCGTCGTAGAGCAATAGGCACATCTAGGTCGACCGTATCTTCAGAAGGAGTATCGGCAACAACATCCTACACACTCAAATCACCAGTGCCATCAGAGGAACTCAAATGTTCAGAACATACCTCGGGCGTGCTGGATGATGGTGGAGGCACATGAGCACAAGGCCGGCGCTGGTAAACCTGTGGAAAGAAAGGAGTGGCGGGAGATGGAGGAAGTGGTGGCGTTGGAGGAGGTGGTGGCGACGGTGATGGTGACGGAGGAGTAGGTGGTGGCATATAAACCTCTTATCCATGTTCTGACAAGATGAGCTTGTCATCTGTAGGAGAGAAATACCTGATGGATTAAAAAAAAGTGACATCTGCACTAACATAGTACCTTTGTCGAGTAGGGTCAAAGCAACTATACCCTTTTTGGGTCTAGGAATACCCAACAAATACACACATGACTGCTCTCGAAGAGCTTGTCAAGATCTGGAGACATCTGATGGACAAATGCAACACATCCAAAAACACGAGGGGTAAGAGAGAAAAGATCCTTCTTGGGAAACACAGTCAAGAAAGGAATCTTCTCCCCCAGAATAGATGAAGGCATACGATTGACCAAGTAACACACAATGAGAATATCGTCTCCTCAGTACGAATGAGGAGCACAACTCTGAATTAGAAGGGTCCTGGTGATATCCAAGAGATGACGATGTTTCCTCTCATCTTCCCCATTCTGTTGGGATGTATAGGCACGCGACGTCTGATGCACAATACCATAAAATTTAAGGAATTGGGAGAGTTGTGTACTACATAATTCAAGTGCATTATCAGAGCGTATATACTTGACATTTGCAGAAAAGACATTCCTTATTTCATTAATAAAAGACTGAATGATAGAACTAGCATCAGACTTGTTCTTAAGCAGAAATAACCATGACAATTTAGAAAACTCATCAACTACAACAAGATAAAAACGATGGCCCTGCAAATCATGAACCTGATCGGGATCCCAAATATCCAAATTAATCAACTCAAAGAGACCATGGCTACTTTGACTCTGATGACTTTGAATTGTAGACCTATGATGCTTCCCAAGCTGGTAGGCCTCACACTGGAAAGTAAAGCGAGTAGAAATCTGAGGAAGTACATGATGCAACTTTTGTAGAGGAAGATGACCAAAACGTAGATGCTACATGTATGGAGAGACAGATCCGGTGCGAAGAGAGGAGACAACAACATATGAAGATTGCACCAGTCGGTATAAGCCTCCTTGCTCACGGTCAGTACCAAACACCGTGCCCGTTAGAATATCCTGAAATGCAAGAGCAAATGGGTCAAATATGGCACGACAATGCAAACCCTTGGTGATTTGACTAATAGATAATAAATTCATAGAAAATTCAGGAGCATAAAGACCATTCTGAAGTCGCATTTCAGGGGTCAACTGCACCTTCCCCTGACAAGTAATGGGAGAGTGCGTCCCATCAGCTATCACCACTGATTCGCCTGACTTAGTTGTGCTATAGGTACTGAACTGTCCTCTGTCACTCAAAGATGATGGGATACCCCGGAATCCATGATCCACTCTGACAAGTCTGCCCTATAACAGCTACTAAAAGCATATGTTGTACCTGAAGTGGATGCAGTGACAGAGGTTATTGTCTCCGAAGATCCCGACTGTGAGCTAGTCGACCCAGGGGACGACATGATCTCCCTGAGCCGTGCAACTAGCTCTTCAAACCTCTGGTCCGATGCGCCAGACGAACTACTGCCCTGTTGAATATGTTCTGCCACACGTGCTGAAGTGGGGAAGCCATGCTTAGAGTAGCATTTTCCTCTTAATGGCCTGACCTATGGCTATAAGTGCAGGACTGACGAGGAGGTCTACTGCCTCTCCCTCTTCCGTGACCATCTCGGCCATGGAACTGAGTGGTGCTTCCCCTGCCACGAGATGTTGCCATGGCTGAAGACGTCTGAGACAAGATAAGACTGCCTGAAGATATGGAGAGTATGCTCAGTCGGTGATATGCTTACTCCATCGGAGGTATAGTGGCATCGGTAAGAATCTGTGCTCTCGCTGCATTATGCTCAGGATCTAGTGCCAGTAGAAAGACTCCAATTATCACGGAATCCCTAATGCCTGGAGCTGCTCAGGAGTAGCAGCCAAGGGAATGTAACCATGGAACTTCTCAAACATACCCCTCAGAGAAGTGTAAAGGGTATGAAGAGGACGACCATTCTGCTTCGAAGTGAAGATGTCATGTTGAAGTTGCAGGATCTTTGACTCATTCTTTGCCGGAGAATATGTAGTGGCGAGAGTGTCCCACATAGCCTTTATCGTAGACTGACTCAGGATATCATTAGCTATCTCCATGGATACTGTTCCAGAGAGCAATACACGTGCATAAGTGTTGTCTGCCTCCCATGAGGCATTAACCCGAGTCTTGTCGACGGGTTCCTCCTCTGTGAGGATATGCTTCTTGCCATTGCATTAGACTCATGAACTGCATTGTCCACTGTGGAGATAATAGGAGAAGAATATTGTGTGTTTATTCTGTGAGGTCTAGGGGTCCTTATATAGGACTAAACCCTAGGGTGCTCAGGAGAGAGCTTACACAAATGCCCCTGTGGGGTTACAAAGGGAAACAATACAAAAGGAAACAGAGATGCATAGGGAAACAATGCATAAGGAAACAGAGTTAAATAAAGCAACGACCATAAACGATAATCTCTAACAAATCTCTAACACTCCCCCTCAAGTTGGAGCATATTCATCAATCATGCCCAACTTGGAAGTTATCCAGGAAAGCCGCTTCTTAGAGACCGCCTTAGTAAAGATATCAGCAAGTTGAAGATCTGTTGAAATGTGCGGCGTGGTTATCTTCCCTCATCGTACAGCATCTCTGATAAAGTGACAATCAATCTCAATATGTTTCGTTCTTTCATGGAACACAGGATTGGTAGCAATGTAGGTAGTTGATTTGTTGTCACAGTACAAGGGAATAGGAGTGGATGTAGCAGCATTTATTTCTTGTAGAAAAGTGAGCAGCCATGTGATCTCACACGTAGCCTAAGCCATTGCTCTATATTCAGCTTCAGCACTAGATCTTGAAACAACTGCTTGTTTCTTGCTTCTCCAACTTACCAGGTTTCCTCCTACCATCATAGCATATCCAGTTGTAGATCGACGGTCTTCAGGAGAGCTTGCATAATCGGCGTCAGCATATGCAATCAGATTTGTGTGACCATTTACCCCATAGAAGATTCCTCGTCCTGACGAGTCTTTTAGGTAACGAAGTATTTGAAGTACATCTTGCCAATGGTTGTAGCATGGTTTCTCCATATATTGGCTGGCTCTGTTAACAGCATAAGCTATATCAGGTCTAGTGACTGTAAGATATAGAAGTTTGCCAACTAAGCTCCTATATCGTGTAGTGTCTTCAAAGAGAGGATCATCGGATGCAGAGTGTTTTCTAGGCTCTGTTGGAATTCCTGAGGGTTTGCACCCGAGTAGTCCAACCTCAGTTAGTATGTCAAGGCAATATTTCCTTTGCGACATATGTAAGCCTTTCTTAGTACGTAGGGCTTCTATGCCTAGAAAATAACGAAGTTGTCCAAGATCCTTGGTGACGAATACTTTCTGCAAGAAAGCCTTGGTTTCTAGTATTCCTTGGTCATCGTCTCCAGTAATAATCATATCGTCTACATATACAGCAAGAATGACAATACCAGTCTGTCGTTTCCTGACAAAGATCGAATAATCAGACGTAGTCCTCTGAAAACCCATAGTGCCAATCTCTGTACTCAGTCTATCAAACCAAGCTCTTGGACTCTGCTTTAGTCCGTAGATGGCTTTATGAAGTCGGCATACATACTCCCCCTCGACTTCGTAACCTGGAGGTTGTATTATGTAGACTTCTTCGTCAAGCTCACCATATAGAAATGCATTCTTGACATCTAACTGAAACATAGGCCACCCTTTGTTGACAGCCACAGAGATGATAGTTCGTATGGATCCCATTCGAGCCACAGGAGAGAATGTTTCGAAGTAGTCTACCCCATATGTTTGAGTAAAGCCTTTTGCTACAAGTCGTGCCTTTAAACGATCAATGGAGCCATCAGGGGATTGCTTTGTAGTGAAGATCCAGCGGCATGCAACATGTTTACATCCAGGAGGGCGTTTTACAAGTTCCCATGTTTTTTGGGACTGTAATGCCTCCATTTCATCATTCATTGCCAATCTCCATCCCTCATCTTGTAATGCAGTATGATGATCTTTGGGAACAGAAATAGACATTATGGCATCTGCATATCTTTTGTTAGAGCAAGATAACCCATTAGTAGAGGTGAAATGAGATATTGGATGAAGTGTACATTGCCTCTTTGTTCTTCGTAGAGCGATTGGAAGCTCCTGGAAACTATCCGGGGCAGCCTTGGTGGGAGCACTTGAGGATGGCATAGTTTCCTGCAACAGTGGAATAGGTAAAGGAACATGAACCGGATTGGATACAGTTCTTCTTTTGTACACAATTGGTGGAGGAGGAAACTGTAGTGGAATATCGGATACTGGCTGAGTGAAGAAGCTGTTTTGTTCAAAGAAGGTGACATCAAGAGAAACGTAATAACGATGTTCGTTGGGATTATAACATATGTACCCTTTTTGAGTTTGGGAATACCCTAGAAAGACACATTTGATAGCACGAGCAGATAGTTTATCAGTAGTATGAAAATTATGAACAAAGGCTGTGCATCCAAAAATCCGTAATGGTAAAGGGAAAGGCTTCTCCTTAGGATAAAGTAAGTTGAAAGGAGTGGCGCCATGTAGAGAAGCAGAGGGGACCCTGTTTATAAGATGAACAGCAGTGAGGATCGCATTGCCCCAATATATCTTGGGAACATTCATATGAGTGGGTAAGGATCGTGCAATATCAAGAAGGTGTCTCAGTTTTCTTTCAGCCACTCCATTTTGTTGGGATGTATATGGACAAGAAGTTTGATGTATGGTTCCCTGAGAGGCAAAGAAGGTTATCAGGTCATTCTGAGTAAATTCCAGAGCATTATCAGAACGAAAGATTTTAATAGTAGTAGAGAAGAAATTTTTGACATAATGGAAGAAGTTCTTGACAATGATATTTATTTCTGATCGTTCCTTTAATAGAAACGCCCAAGAGAGACGACTGTAGTCATCCACAAAAACAGCAAAGTACTTATGACCACTAATAGTTTTGACCGGACAGGGTCCCCAAATATCACAATGAATTAAGAAGAAAGGAGTAGTGCGACGAGACTCAGTTCTAGCAGGAAAGGAAACTCTATGATGTTTTCCGAACTGACATGCTTCACACTCAAAGGGTTTTAGGTTAGATAGTTCAGGGAATATCATAGAGATATCCTTGGCAGAGGGATGTCCTAGACGATGATGCCATAGCAGAGGGTCTTCAGAGATGGAAGTAGCGCCAGCAAAGTTGGAAGTAGACGTGTTGTTGAGGTAATATAGGCCATTCCTCTCATGTCCCCCACTAAAAATCTGCCTCGTCCGGATGTCCTGAAAATAGCAACATAATTCATCAAAAATAACACGACAATGTAGCTCTTGACATAGCTTCTGAACCGATAAAAGACTGAGTGGGAAAGCTGGAGCACAATGCACATCTGTCAGTCGTAGTTTGTTGGAGAAGTCAATAGTTCCGACAGTCATGTCTTTGGTTGATGAAGCAGAATCATTTAGAAGTTGTCGTAGACGAGTATATTCAGAAGCAGTGAATGGAGTAAGTAGTCCGTCTGTATTCTGATTAGTTGAATCATTGTTTGTTTCATGTGGTTCGTCGTCATAAGTGTTATGAGCACTTGGTTGCTTTCCAAAAGTAGCCCGTCAACGCTCAGAAGGATGATTCATGCGACCACAGTGAATACATGCAGGGTAACGACTGGTGGAGAAATCACGACCACGACCTCGTTCAGATTCACGTCCACGACCAGAGTCACGGCTGCGGCCACGACCTCGGCCTCTGGGATAGGAATGACGTCCTCTTTGCCCAGATGAATAGTGAGCTGCTGTCTCCGTAGAAGGATGAACCAGAGAAATTTGAGCCGGAGCTTCTAGTTCCTGTAGTCGACCAAATATGGTTTCGATCGTAGGTAATTTATCTGCCATAAGAAATTGATCTTTGGCTATTTTGTACTTCGGATGAAGCCCTGAGAGGAACCTGTAAACTTGCCACTCAGCACGTTCGCCTACTTGCTTATCACAACATGCAGGTTGAAATATGAGAAGTTCTTCAAACAAGCTTGAAAGTGTTTGATAGTATTCAGTAAGGCTGGATTCTTCTTGATTAGTAGACCAAATTCTTGTGTATATATCAGAAAGACGAGATCTGGTAGTTTTCTGGGAATATGTGTGCTCAAGATTTTCCCACATGGCTTTAGCAGTATCTTTATATAAAAGATTGGCAGCAATATTTGGATCTACACTATTTGTCATCCAAGTAATTACCTGGCAATTGTCGACAAACCAGCTTTCATAATCTGCATCAGTGATAGACGGAGGAGTCTTTGTGAGGATGGCACTCTTTCTTTGGCCACCAATAAATATCTTGAAGGATCGAGACCAGAGAACATAGTTTTCGGACCCTTTTAATTTGATAGATGTGCCTTGTATCATCAAAGAAGAAGGAGGATACATAGGCTTGGTCTCGATTGACGTCATGATAGCGTCTCTAGGTCAAGAAAAAGTGACCCAGATGCAGTTGTAGTTAATATGTAGAACCTCTTTAGTTGCACATCTTTGAAGGATCTACGCCCTAAACCAAGATAGAACAAGAAGTTTAGGGCCGCACCGGTAGTT
This sequence comes from Ottelia alismoides, assembly GCA_037367405.1. Lineage (NCBI taxonomy): Eukaryota > Viridiplantae > Streptophyta > Magnoliopsida > Alismatales > Hydrocharitaceae > Ottelia > Ottelia alismoides. The sequence continues at coordinate 772,121 of JAZKJV010000364.1, forward strand.
GCCTCGAGGACTGCAGAGGCCCTAGCGCAGGTGTACGGGGCCCTAGCAGGCACAGGGGCGTGTACGGGGCCCTAGCAGGCACTGCAGTTCCACGGCGCACCCCTGGTGCACCACTGGCGCACCCTGGCGCACCACGGCGCGTGTACGAGGCCCTAGCTGGCGCACCCCTGGCGCACCACTTCCACGATCACCGCACTACTGGCGCTGAATCGCCCTGGCAAAGGAGCACTCAGGGGCGGAGAAGCCCTCTGGGGCGGAGAAGCCCTCTCGCTATGGAGAGGCACATGGGCGGAGACGCCCTGTTGCGCGCTATGGAGAGGCGCAGGAGCCCTCAAGCCCACGCGCTATGGAGCCCTCGTGTGTTGGAGACGCGCGATGGAGAGGCACGAGGAGCTCCTATTGCGCGATTGAGAGGGCCAATGGCTTGAGCCCTGGAGTGATGGAGCCCTGGAGTGATGGAGAAGTCACGCGAGATGGAGTAGCGCCTGAGGGGCACAAGCGTGCAGAGGCGCAAGGGCTCGCGCGAAGCCCTAGTCGAGAGCGCGAAGAAGCACTGGAAACAGCACAGGAGGAAAGGGGTGGCTGGTGGCGGAGGGATACTAGGTCAGACCACCGGTCTAGGACCGCTGCTCTGATACCATGTGGAGATAATAGGAGAAGAATATTGTGTGTTTATTCTGTGAGGTCTAGGGGTCATTATATAGGACTAAACCCTAGGGTGCTCAGGAGAGAGCTTACACAGATGCCCCTGTGGGGTTACAAAGGGAAACAGTACAAAAGGAAACAGAGATGCATAGGGAAACAATGCATAAGGAAACAGAGTTAAATAAAGCAACGACCATAAACGATAATCTCTAACAAATCTCTAACAAATTCAGAATTAGTTTCGTCCTTCTTTACAATGGGTGTTGTACCTTTGAATGCACCAAGAGACGGAATATCTGCTTTGTTATCTGTCATGGTGACAATAGTTTCTCAAGATTGGGGTTGCGAACTCGGACAAGAAATGTCTACGCAGACATCTAGGGAGATAGTTGTGGGTATAGACTTATACCACAACCACTCCCATGCCTTGAAACCTCCTTTGGAAAGAACTAGATGATGAAGTTCATGGATATAGGGAGTCGCTCACACGGACTGGACTGCATAGGCGCACTGGCGCGCAATGGCACATGCGCACGGCGCGCATGATCAAGAGATGCGCAGCTGCACAGGACGGAGGGATATGCAAGAGCGCAGGCGCACGATGCGCAGGTGCAACGGCGCGATATGCGACGTGAGATCGGTGATGTGTGCGCTAAGTCTGTAGTGAGCGCAAGTGCAACGCAGGGGTATGCAGCCTTCGCAGAATCGCAGGTGTAGCGTCGAGGCAGCAATGCGCGCAGCGGCGCGAGGATGCTGCTGGAGAGTAGATGGCGTGAGGGTTTTTTTTGTGGGGGCTAGAAATTAGGGCACAGGCTCCGGTCTAGGACCGTCGCTCTGATACCTTATGGAAGTATGAAATGAAAAGTTATATTCATCGTAGCCCTAGAGCTCTCTTATATAGGAGAAAAGCTTTTGGAAAAAATTACATAGAACATATAGAGAGATATAAATATCTCAACAATAAAAGTAAATGATGAAGGTACAAAGGAGGTAGACAAGAGGTTGTAAGGAGCCCATTAGGAAGCTCCTATATGTGACCATCACTAGGTCATATATTTCTTTTGCAGCGAGCACCATTTACCAGTTTATGGAACAACCTAGACAGAGGCATATGGACGTGGTCCATATGATTTTGAGATATATGTCCTCTTCTTGGTAGTGGAACGTTCTTTAGCAAAGGGACATCCCTCGCCGTTACAACATGTGCAGATGGAGATTATTCAGGATGCCCAAGGACATGAAGTCTACGTCGGGATTTGCAATATTCATAGGGATCTCTCTAGTGTCATTGAAGAGCAAGAATTAGACCATGGTTGACGGATATAGTGCAAAGTCAGGGTACAGAGCTATGTCACATGGGAGTACTGAGATGACGTGGGTAAGATCCGCTCTCACTGACCTAGTAATTGAGACGCCTCTTCCCATGCAGCTACAATGTGAAAACCATGATGCTTTCTTCATTGCCAACAATCCTGCCTTCTATGAGAGGACCATGATTTAATTGAGCTTATCTTTATTTCCCACGTCAGCTCAGGGGAAACAAACAACAAATATGTTCACCAAGCTAGAGGGTCATTCCAAGCTAGAGGGTCATTCCAGAGGCGTTCCAAGCTGAGCGTAATTGATATTTATACTCCATCTTGAGCGGGAGTATTTCTTTTCTTTTTTTTCGTATTTCTTATGTAATTTGCCTAACAAGAGTTCACCCCTTTGTATAATAGAACTCTTGGGCTCCTCATTATTCAATTCATTATTCATTTTCCACATATATGTATATGACATAATATATCCTGGTCAATAGTTACTTGGTTATAGAGGTTTTCTTTCAGTTTATGTTGATCTAGTAACATTTGGGTGATCAATACTAAATTATGTATTTGATAATGACAAAGTTAATATCAGACTATACAGTATAGAAGCTTCACACGGATAAGATGTTTTGTCGTCGAGAATGAACCTATTCCTTATTTTAGACTAGAAAACTCCAGAACACACCAACTTAAAAATTCACGAGTTTCATATCTATATTTTTGTAAAAATTAGGAACCTCACATATAATCAAACATGTATTGAGTTGCATTGATGCTGATAACGGGAGACAGAAACAAGAAATGAATAATTATTGTGAATTGGTGTCTTAGGTCCTTTATCTAAAAGTCTCGTTTTTTGGATCATCAGCAGGTCTTGCGATCGAACTCGGCCGTGCCTTCTCTCGAACATCATCAAGTTACTCACATCAGTAGGGTAGGTATATTGGTCAGTTATTCCTAATTCCGGATCTTGAGTTTTTATTGCTTGTCTTATTGATTCATCAGGTGGCATCTTTGCCTCCTATTTCTGTGGCGGAGCCTTCTTCACCGTCTGATGTTGAAACTCCGAGGGTAAAGGAATTAATGCTTCTAATGTTGTTGGAAGTTTACCTGCAACACCTGGCATTTTAATGTGTAAAATTTCAGGTCTTGCAATCATCAAGAACAGCTAGAGCAAAATTTTTCAAGGTTAGGACATGGCCTTTTCCTTTTTATCCTTGCTCCTAGCCTTTATTTTCATGCTTTAGTCATCTTTCTGAACCAATCCTGTGGTTTCTCTTGGAGACTCGGGTGATTGCTAGCTAAACATAATTTTTGATATTTTAGATAAGCTAGTAATGATTATCACCCCCTTCCAAATGACGAACTGATTTTTTAGGAAGTGCAAGGGCTCATTTCTGTAGTAAGGCCAGAAAGTGCTGCATCATGTTCGACGGAACCGGGAGCCTCCACTATATCTAATGGAACCTCTTTGACCTCAGAGGAGCCCAGAAGCTCTAGTGGAGGCTCATCAACTTCAGTCCGGCTAGGGTGGAGATTGCCTGGTCTAAATATCATCTCCCGAACTTGGAGTTCCACAGATGCCTCTTGATCTCATCTTTACTCCGATGAAAAAGTCCCTTGCTTTTTTTGATTCTTCCTTGCTTAGAGCCATTAGACAAGGGATCGATCGGTTTGATAGTGGAGGAAAATGCAAGGACTGGTTTTACAGTTAAAGGTTATAGATAGGTTCTGGTAATTATTTAGTAAATGTATACACCCTTCTGTCAGCATGTGAAAATTGTATAGATGGACTTTTGTAAAGTACTGCAGATGTAGCCCAAAATTTTGTAGTGTTACATTTCCAGCTCGGATGTTAATTGCAGAGGTTCTTCGGGAATGATCTCCAAGTGAAATTGTATTTAACTTGTTGAACTACAATCTTTTTATATTTGACTGGCATTGATTCACGAATTGTTGTGTCGTGGACGTCATGATTATTTGTATCGACATGTCTCATATCGTGGACCTCGTGGTTATATGAGATCGTTGTAGCACCTATAAGTATGGCTAGTCAGCATTCATTAGGACACCCCGGTCCATGGTCTCTGTAGCAGTTTATTCTGCTTCCGACTTAAGTATTATTGGACGAATATATTGCTCGCGAGTTGCATTAGTCCAACTAAGCATGGTTGTAACGACTCATGGATGCAAGATGTAGTCATGTCAGAATATTTGAATGCATAAAATAAAAAAAATATGAAAAATATGCAGTAGACAGGTTTTACAGCAAGTAGCACCCTATGATGAGGGCAAGAAACGGCTTCACGAAATGGGCATTCACCTAAGACCTAAAGACTATCCCTAATGTGATATCTAGGCTCATTGTGCGCCTCTACTTCCAATCCGATATTGGACCTAGATGCTCAAGTCCGAGAGGAACTATGAGAGGGTTGAGATGCCTTCAATATTAGTCCATTTGTTTGATCTGATGTGTTGCAGACTTGAATTTTCTAACCTCTTCGCATGGACCCCTAAAACTAGGTGGATCTGTAAAATCAAAAACAAAAAAGAGATCTAAAAACCAAATATTGTTTCAGAAGCATCCATAATCCCCCACTAGGTGGGCATGCCTTTTGAGGGAGAACCCCTTCTGCGAAGATATGCTTCATCTTGCCCACCTAGTGAGGGCTTATGGATGTTTCTGAAACAATATTTGGTTTTTAGATCTCTTTTGTTTTCGATTTTGTAGATCCACCTAGTTTTAGGGGTCCATATATACGTGGATGTCATAGCTGATAGCCCTGTTGGGTTGATCACGTTTCGCATTTATATCATCTGTAACATTATTTTGTTTTCATGTTAGAGAAAGATTTATCGTCGTCATGGGTGACGCGTGATTCTTGCATGCTTTCTCGTTATTTGTGCTAGAGAGAATGCATACTCAATGGTCATGTTGTGGCTAGGAGAGATCATTGAAGTCACACCCAAATAAAGGACGAGAATGCTACTTTGATTTTATTTATTTTGCTTCCATGTTAGTCATTTTAAGTCAACTTGCAAGAAATAACCCTAACAAAGATCTGCTTAAGTTCTCATGCTCTCGCAACTTCGTTGTATGGCTTCTATAAACCACGTGGACACGTAGATGAATATATGATTCATCTATTTTTTTACTTTAAATTTGGTCCAAACTCCTAGACAAATAGCTATAAAGCTCTATAAAATTCCCTTCTTACGCAAGTATATGCTTAATAAAAACCTTTTTTAATAATACAAAAATAACATTAAAAGAATAAACAAATAGAAAAACAATGAAAATACCAAAAAAGGAAAATACCAAATGGATGGCATTATCGGGTTCTGATTGTGTCACTGCTTCTACCTACCCTGGAGATGATACGTCACTATAATTTTATTTGACAAATGCAATTTCCTTTTGGAGTTGGTTGCAAGAAGACAATAGATCATTGACTAAGGAGAGACAAAAGCTCCTTTCGTTTTGGATGGATGACCGGAAGGATAGAGGGTCCCTTTCGGACCGATTCATTCATTTATTTCTATTGGACTATCATTGCGGTATGTTGGTTTCAGAAGCATAAGTGGATGGTAAATGGTTATTGACTTTTCATTTTGCCCTCTTAAAGCATAGACTTCTCAATTTCATGGAACTTATGGAGATTCCGAACTCCTTTAACGGCCCTACATTGAGTCGCGACCACTAGATGTGGTGAAGAGGAGACTAGTTTATGAAGAGCGCCCACCATGCTCTGATTGCGCTACTGGTCTACCTAATCGAGAGATGATAGGTCACTATGATTTCATTTGGCAGATGCAGTTTCCTTTGTGGCTCAAGGTCTCCCGTTGGTTGCTGCTAGACACGATATTATTAACCAATGAGAGACATACAAGATTTTTTCAGGTGATGATGATAGTTGCTCACTTTGGGGTGCTGAGGTGGAATCAGTGAGCCATATTTTCCTCTTTTATGGAAGGGCTAGAGAGGCATTGGCGAAGGAGGATATCTTGTAGTTCGAGTTGTTTGACATTGGAATTTTTCGGGATCTTTCTTGAACGTGATATTCATAACTACTAACGTGTAATTGATACATGTGGATGTTCTTTCACTATCTTGTAATGTTGTTATTTTTCAATTAGAATGATTTTATGCAAAGAATGACTTTTTCCTAGCTAAGACTCTCGTTGAGTTGTAGTTAACTCTATACTTATTACTATATTTGTGAGATGGACATCTCTGTGTATTTTCCCATTTTTGACAAAAGCAACCCTTAGTGACTTTCTCTTGTGGTTTCATACCTTGTCTCAGGGAGTAGGGTTAAACATGAAATCATGTTTGTTCTTAATTTATGATTTCACCTTCTTCTTATATATATATATATATATATATATATATATAGTATATCTTTCATATGAGACTTGGTCCTTCCATTCAATTAGAAGGCCAAGCATCCCAATCGTTGGATCGGATTTAGAATGTTATCAACGGCTTATAACGAAACCACCTTCCATAACCAAAACCGCTATTCTAATTAGGGTCGTCCCATTCATATTTGGAAAGATGAATTTTGATGGCAACTGTATCCGCAAATCATGCGATATTAAAGGCAGTACTTTTGAGAATACGCGTCATTTACCCTGTGCACATTTTAATAATATACGTATTCACAATAATATGGTTAAATTTAATGTGTTTGCATTTACAGGGCTATTAGTTAATTTATTAAAACGAAAATACGTATATTATTAAGATTATATTTTGTATTTTATATCAAAACATGTATTTTTATTGTCTGATTTTGTATTCCAAAACATCATTTTGTATAATATATCCTTTCTATTACTAAATTGAGTACGTCGAATGTAATATTAAAACGTGGATTTCCACTGTTTAAATTCCATGTAAAATAATACATTAATTATAATTGTTGTTTGTTATCATTACTTTCAAAAACTCTTTTCCATAATTCGTGGCAAATTTTTTGTATTTAACAATATTTGCTTTATAAGACATACATTCGTCTTTTGTATTTAATATGCTTGTTTTGTATAATAATCATGATTATTTGTATTTTAGATACGCTGTGTTTGAATCTTTTTCCAAAATCTCTAGTATTGAATATTCTCATTTATTAAATATCGGTAAATATCTTTAACTGAATTTTCGTAATAATGGGAACACCCATATTTATAGAAACAAACTGCACAAGCCTTTCCTTAAAAATAGCGTACACTGTTAACCGTATTTCCATCTTTTGTATTTCATGTAATTCATTTCTCTGAATCAGGGTTTTTTTAGTATTGTATACTGTTGATTTGTAGGATACATACATCGTTTTGTATTAAAAAACACACGTTTTTAGCCATTTTTGTCAGTTATTAAATGCGTAACTTCTATATTAGGAGTTCCTTAAATTTAGGAAACGATAGTCTTTGCTGATCCGATTTTTGTAAAATAGGGCGGTTTTAACCATATTCGTTGATCTTACATCCGATGGCTAGGATGCTTGGCCTTCTAATTGAATGGAAGGACCAAGTCTCATATGAAAGGCCCCCTATATATATATATATATATATATATATATATATATATATATATCAACAGTGCAAAAAATCAGATGAGGCTTTCTATGCCATTTTCGTATATTTGGATGATATCATCCCCACTGGTGGTGCCTTAAAGGATATTGAGGAGGTGAAGGAAGAGCTCGTGGAGCTAGCAGTTTATGATCAAGGATGTTAATCTACTTTCACAGTTCCTTGGGATTGAGATTGGCTGTTTTAGATAATGTTTGGTTATGGCCCAAAGGGTTTATGTTACTGATCTGCTGCAAGAGACTGGGATGTTGGGATCCAAGCCAACTCAGATTCTCATGCATCCCATGACACACATTTACGAGCATGGAGAGATTGGAGATATGAGACTCCACAAGCAGTTGGTTGAGTAGCAGCTATATCTGAGCGTCACATGGCCAGATTTCCTGCTTGCATTGGGCAGACTTGGCCATTTTATAAAATGCCCTATTTAAGTTCATATTAATGCACAAATGATTATTGTATGATACATTAAGTCCTCTCCAGGTAGGGGATTGGTGTTCACCAAGGGGACCAATTCAGATCTTATAGCATATTCTTGGTTTGATTAGGGTGGAAAATTACTGGCTAGGATGTTTGCTACTGGTTTCTTACCTATTTGCAAGAAATGTGATCACTTGGAGGAAGTAATCAATTGTTTCCTGCTCTTGTGCAGAGAGAAAGTATAGATGGATGAATCGTGCGATAATAGAGTTAATATGGATGGATTTGATCTGTGCTTGTGAATTTGCAAGTTGCTCCTTACAGGGTTATGGAGCTCATATATGAAATTGGATCATGCACATATCTAACAATCCCATGTTTCTTGAATGCTTGAAGCATTTGGAAGTTAATTGTCATTATGTCTCGAACTTGATACAAAGGTGCTTATTACACACCATTATGTAACCTCAGAGGATTGGATTGTTGACATGTTCACACAACCCTTAACCAGTTTCCAGTTTGATGTTATAACAAACCGAGTAAGTCTGATGTATTTTCTCACTAATCCTAGCTTATTCGTATATAAATATGCCTATGATTCATTCTCTCGAAGAGTACTTTTCTCTTCTTATATTTTTTTCAACAACCACCCGTGGTTCAAGCTTTAGGGGAGGGTTAGAAAGGCATGCTTATTGAAGAAGGCATATATTATTTGGAGTTGAGTTCAGAGACGGTTTTCATAAGCTCTCAAATGTGTTGGAGAGTAAGGACTTTATCATATCATCATCATGTCACTCGTTTACCAAGAGGATATGTGGAGGTACAATGGTTATGTTGATCTATGTTGATCCCATGGTCATTATAGAGGATGACGAGAATGAGATAAAAGAAATTGAAGATGATGTTGATCGATCTCTTCGTGAGCGTGTATATGGTCCATTGGGATACTTTCTTGGGTCGAAGGTGGTTTGCAACCGTGTTGGAGTTGTTCCACCTCAGAGGAAGCATGTAGCTGATACATGCATGCACAGGATATATGGAGATAACTCGGGGTTCGTAACACACGTATCCACACTAACTCTAGCATGACTCGATTAGGGTCTGATTAACCCAATAAAGTTATCGGACAATATTAAATAAGTTAAGTCGATCAATTGATAGCAAAACAAAGGTCGTTCAGGTGAAATCGACTAAAAATTGATCGCATCGTAATGCGTGTCCGAAAAAGCTGCGACGCAAATTCGAAAACTGCGAAACAAACTGAAACCATCATAAAATCCGATTCGACGAAATAAGACCGACGGATTCGACCATTCGTCAATCGGAGGTCATTTGATATTTTTAAATCACAAAATCTAATCTCAAACTAAAATCATATCTCAAATTTGGAGGATTCAAACCCGATCAAAAGTGTAGCAATATTATACTTGTATTGATCGCCGTTTAGAGACGATAAATTCAAGATATTGGGCATCAAAATTCAAGGCTCGATGCGCGTACATGGGCGAATTTGATATATCAAATAATGGGAGAAAAAATTATTATTTTCCATTTTTGTACAAACTGAGCAGTTGGCATTTTAAAAGTCCACACTTGGCATCACCACTTGGACTCCTCCTTATTATATAACACTAACTCAACCTTCTTTCTTCCCAAATTTCCAACGTCAAAGGCCCTCTCCCTTTTCTATTCTATTGTCCTCAAATCTTCTTTTCCAAATTCCAGGAGAAGCTCCAACCGAGAAGCCCAAAATCCCATCGATTCCAGCCTCTTCCTTCCCAAAATCTGCTATTGCTGCTCCTATTTCGATAAAAACTTAGAGCTGCTACTCCTGATTTCTTGCCTTTCATGCAATATCAAGACATGTTTTTAAGGATCCATAAGGTACAAACCTATCCCAGTTCTTGATGCCATGCATTGTAAATTTCACCTCTTTTTGTCACCATTTGTGTAAAATGCACACAATCAAATTCCAAATCTGAGGTTCCAAAAAATAAGCTCCTTATTTAGGGTTAAAAGGAGTTTAGGGGTCCTTAAATGAAGTTTATTACTCTAAAATTTAAAAGACTTAAAATTTACTTTTTATTGGATTGTAAATCTTGATTACTTTGTGAAATTTGAAATTTAAATTGTTTGAATTGCAAATTAAATTATTTGTTGTGCTTTTTCTGCTTTTTTATGAAATTGAACGATTTAATTTGTTAGTCGATTTGTGAATTTAATTATTTACGGATTGTTTTATGCAAGGTTAATTTTTTCCTGTTTTATTATATATTGTTAAATTCTCTGCTTAAGTTGCGGGATTTTGTTGGTTTCTCTATTTAATGTTTAATTTGGTTAAAATTTTGAATAATAAAATTAGTACTAATCAAATCTAAATATCACATGTTTATACATGTGAATATATGTTATGATTCATACATGATTAAATAATTCAAATTGCATGTGTATGATTAAGAATGCCATTCCAGTAGTTCCAGTGGTTTGAAGTTTCTTGTGTCAGTATTCATATAAATTGTTTACGGTAAAAGATAAGTATTCTAGTTTTATGTTTTTTTATTGTGCTTCTTACATGAAAAGGCAAGGGATGATTTATGATCATACATAATTGTTAATCACATAAAAACAATTGCATGAGTATGACTAAGAATGCCATTCTAGTATTATAGTAAATGAATACTGAACTGATTACACTCGTGACATAAGGGTAAGAACCCTAAAGTTCATCTCATTTTTCAGCAGTGAAACGTATCATATAACCACAAAAGGCTTACATTAAATTACTAACATAGATCTATCAGCATTTAATCACCTTAGGCTGGTTACAACTGAGATAGAACTCGCTCTGTTTACTTCTATTGGGGATTTCCACTCACACATGTCCTTAGACTCATAATTAGCACAAAGCGTTCATATTTAAGTAAAAATCATGGGGACTCTAGTTATTTATGCCAAATCAAGTCCTTGCTTGCTATGTTGAGAGGCTGGAAGGTTAGAAGTTGCAGAATTGAGTAAGTACTTCTGAGACGAATCAATATCGAAACTTTTATATTGATCTAAAAAACTCATAAGATTCTATTGTTACCAAAGTTGCGTGTCCTATCCTTTGGATTCAAATATATGATTACAGTCTAGATAGATTAATACTAATCCATTTAAAGATAAATTTTCATCCATTGGGAAAGTCATAGATTAATTGAAGAATTTGATTTGGGTATTCATCATCTTAATAGTGTTTTAAGTGGTATAAAGGGTATATGGGAGGGAGAGATGTGTAGTACTGAAGATTAGTCTTTTGAATCAACAATTACTTATTGGAACGTTAGGTTTTGATCTTGGACCTTCCAATTACAGTAAACTACGTAACTTGGATCAAGAACTCAGTCAGTAAAGTGTTTGGGTCCAGGTTCCCAGTCATTTTCTCAGTTTTTACGCGAGCTCGCAGTGTTTTACACCTCGTTGGGATCTCGACTTTTGATCAGTTCTGCTGACCCTCTGTTTTAGGATACCCATACGAGGATCTTCGATTTTAGTTTTTCCATTCGAGCTCGTTTTCCCATACTAGTCGGGCAGTTTCTAGAGTGACTTTTCCGAAGAGTCTCTCTCACCCGTCTCTGGGGCATTGTTCTGGAGTAGACCTTTCCCTCTATTGGATTGCACTTCTAATAAGAGGGCGAGACGGAAGAACCTCTTAGGAGGCTATCTTACCGCTTGAGTTTTAGTTACTTTCCGCCAATAGGCTTGGCGATTCTACATTTAAATTTCAGGGCGGAATCTGAATCATTTTGAGTTAGATCTGAAACAGTTGTAGATGAGAATCAGATGAGTGACGATCAAAGATGATTGAGTTATAATGTATCTGGTTTAAGGGATGAAATCAATGATAGGTTGAGTTAGTTGGAATTGACTATAATTAAATTGGATTCAAAATCCTTATAAACTAGTTGACATATTAGGAACTTAGTTATGATGCATTACACAACACCACATGCTTACAGAGACACCCCCAATCTTAAGGCACTCTACACACCTTAGAGTCATACTGTAAGGTTACACATAAACCAAGATCACAGATTATCTACTAAACTTGATAATTAAATAAATCAAGAAAATTTTCCAATCTCACCTTTCCCATCATCAAAATCTATAAACATGATCTCTGAATAGTAGGAGAATAACATATGTATGCTTATGGGCAATCAATTACAATATAAAAATGTTATATATGGGAAATGTTGGAATAAAGGGTGAACAAGGGGAGGTACATACAAGCAATTTGGAAACCTTTTTACATTGCAAGTAAACAAATTTTTAGATGTTTCTGCTTTTGTACTTGCTTTTGCACATATAAAATTACTTACTATTTTTGTTAAACTGCTGGTTGTACACACATTTGCGATATCCTCTTCTTCCTTGCATGTTTTGGTAGGCAAGCAGCCTGCAACAACAGTAGCAGGTTGATGATTCCTAGTGATCGAGTTTATACTAGACGGTACAGTTTCTTTTGTTGTAGCTTTTGTTCCGTTGTAATGTAAAATGCCTTTTCTTTCTCTTCTGAATATGTTAGGATATATGAATATACTGTCAGCCCTTTTGTAGATGTATAAATTATGAAAATTAATGAAATGAAATTTTTAGTGGAATATGTCTTAGTTGGTTTCGTGGTTATGAATGTGGAATGCAAATGTCATGGCAGAAATGCAAAACGCGAGAAAAAAATTTCCTCTGATTTTCATTAACTTAGTGAGATCACTTGTGAATATAATAGTGCGAATGCGACGTAAATGAGTGCCCGGATCCGAGAGCATCATAGAGTTGAAGTTTAATCTATCTATGGTTAGAGGTTTCACATTAAAAGGTGTAAATTGATGAATAAATAGGCTATGCTATATAACAAGAAATTCATACTAAACATTTTTGTTAGTTAGTAGTCTTTATTATTATACTTATACTGGACTTAGATATTTTTACTGTTACAAATATATATACACATATACACACAGTTACAAATTTGAACATTATGGTTTAAAAATGTGAGCAGTATCTTAGATAACTAGTTATTGCTGATATCACGGTGTAATTATACTGACCGTCACTTTGCGGATATATATTGTACAAAATCATAAAAGCGTGATGAATTAGTTGGACAATAAAAAATTAATTGACAAAAGAGAAGCCAAACATGAAATTTGTACATAAGTCTCCTTTATACAACTGCCATGAATATTTACGTGAATAGAGATTTGTAACTAAGGAAATATGCTTATAAGGATTATGTGAGTGACACAACTTATGTTCTATGACCTTGACATAGACCTGAGCTGTTGTTGACATAATTAGACTAGCTGATAACTACCTAAATTGTTAAGTTCAAGTAATCAAGTAATGAAACCTCAACTTTATTGTCATACTCTTCTCTTATAAAGTTACTAAATGTTTTCCTAAGATTATTATGATAAAAAATCCTTAATCAATTTATCTTGAGTAGAATCTACTATATCACTAATAATAACTTGTGACAAAAATACGTAGATCTGAAAAGTTAATCACCAAAGAGTTTGAGGAAGATTTTGGTACTCAAGTAAGTAAAAGTGATAGTAAATAAGCAATCCTTACACCTTATCGTGCGAGAGTGCGGTAACTCTCAACTGGGCGGAGGAAAGGAATCCCGGTTAGGGTACCGGCTGCTTAGTCCGCAGGTTTAGGATCTCTGTCTTTTTTAGGTTTTTACGCAAGCTCGTAGTGTTTTTACGCGTCATTGGGATCCTGATACCCATGCGGGGGATCCTCGATTTCAATTTTTTCGTACGAGCTCGTTTGCCCATACTAGTCGGGCTGGTTTTTAGAGCGACTTTTTCTGGAAGTCTGGTGAGAAGGAAGAGTTTCCTTAAGAGACTACCTCACCGCTTGAGTTTTGGTTACGTTTCCGCCAATAGGCTTGGTATTGCTACATGTGAATTCTTGCAGCTACATCTGAATCATATAAGGTTACATCTAAAACAGTTGTAGTTGGAGATTGGAGGAGTTATAATTGAGCTTGAATGTGTTATAATGGATTTGATAAAGGGATGGAATTAATTATAAGGTTTGTTGGCTAGAGTTGACTATAATTAAGATGGATGTAGAATCAGTGATTTTCATTAGTTATCAATCATCAGTCATGAACAATCAATCGGATCTTAGTTTTACCCTCCGAGTATTAGGACAAGTTAGTGGATGTGTTGGGAACTTAGTTAGGATGCATTATACTCCACCGCATGCCTACGGAGGCAACCCAACCCTAAAGTACTCTTCACGCCTTAGAGACATGGTGTGAGGTCACACACGGGCCAAGACCACTGACTATCCACTAAACTTGAGAATTTAAATAAAATCAAGAGTTCAAAACCTAAATTTCTTCATTATCAAAATCCATTTTTAAGACCTCTAAATAACAAGAAATTAATATAGATATTTATGAGTTATTAACTACTATATAAGAATATGCCATATAAGGTAATGGGTAAAACTTGGAGAAATATAAGTTAGTAGATGTGTTGGGAACTTAGTTAAGATGCATTACATAACACCGTATGCCTACGGAGGCACCTCAACCCTAAGGCACCTTTCAAGCCTTAGAGTCACAGTGTGAGGTCACATACTGTCCAAGACCACAGACTATCTACTAGACTCGAAAAGTTAGATAGGATTGAGAATCGTATTAGAATCTTATCTTTTCCATGATTATGAAACTAAGAGTCAAATCAAGCATCACCTCATCAGCTTCTTATCAAGATCCATAACATGATCTCAATGATAAGAAGATAAAATCTACTTATAGATCTGTTGAAATCAGAGAAGCGGAAGCAGAATCGATAAACAAAATAGTAAACATGAACACCAGAGATTTAACGTGGAACCCTACTCCCTAAGGAGCGGGATGAAACCACGGGAGAAGCCCTCAACGGGGCGGATATTCTATTGGAATTTCTCAATGAGTACATGGGTTGTGAGGATCCTTATATAGGTGCTCAAAGGAGAATATTCTATAGAATATTCTCTTAACAGATAACCACAGAAAATATTCTCTAACACTCCCCCTCACGCTGGAGCTGAGAAAGCTGCAGCTTGAAACAAGAAGAAAGTATACACCACATCCATACACGATACATCACAAGAACACATGCCCGCTGCTGGTAGAGGACCACGCACGAGGACGGGTCTGCGGCTTTCAGGTCATCGGAATGTGTCTCTGTCATGCCTGTAGACTGCGATATCAGGTCACCGGAACATATCTTTGTCGTGCCTGCAGGTCACCGGAACGTATCTCTGTCGTGCCTGTAGAAGAATCGCTGCAGAAGAAGTCCAGCGCGGTAAACTGATCGGGTCGTAAAAGAAAAAGTATACGCCTCGGCGAAGAAGTTGATGCTCGGTGAGGACGGATGATCTGTAAAAAGCTGGAGTGATGGTCTGTCAATTGTAGATGGACAGTTGCGAAGTAAACATCTCTGACTCCCCCTTTCTCCCATACTTGATAGAATAAGGAGCTCGGAACATCAAGTTGGGAGAAACAAAACATGCATTTTTTTTGCTTCAACCTTTTTTTGCACAATTCTTTTTTTTCCTTTTTTCTGCTTAGCCATTCCCTTTTTTTACAACTTGCCTTGCAACACATTTTTTCTTCTTTTTTTGCAAACATGCGTACGGTTTTTTTATTTTTACGCGCCTTTTTTTATTTTTGAAGTAACTATTTTTTTAAAGCATTCGGCCCACCCGAGCCAATGAAACACATCATCATTTTTTTACAGGCAACCCACTTGGGCTGTAAACCAAATAACCTAATTTTTTTTAACATCGACCTCCTCTTTTAGGGTTCCCATAAACTCTATTTCAGCAGCAGCCACCCCCCATTTGAGGGTCTCTGTTCGCACCACCGCAAGTCACGGGCGGTTAATCTGCCGCAGGAGAAGCGCCCCAGCGCGCAAGAAGCTCCGAGCATGGGCAGGAGCTGCCTGGGGCTCGCTGAACTGGATGGGAAGAAGGCAGCCACCTAGCTTTGATGAAGAGCACCATCAGGCCCTCTTTACCCACGACAAATTGGGTTCCCACGATTGGGAACCCTCGCCGCCGCCTATATGGAATGGAGGATGTGGAGCGGCATACGGGAGAGGAGTGAGCCTCCATCGCCCTTGGGTGCGCCGCCTCGCTCAAAGGGAGGAAGGTATTTGCCGCCTGGGGAGAGCATCCGGAGGCGCGTACGCGCTGGATCACCGCCTGGAGGATTCGCACGAGGGTTGGATGCCGTCTCCGTTGGAGATCGCGCGCTAGGGTTCTTGCGCGTTGGCGGCTGCCGCCTGGGGTGCGACTGCGCCAGTAGAAGGTGCGCATAGGAGGAGGAATCGGAGATGGAACCCTCTGATCTTGAGGATCTGGAGTACGATGCATCGCTAGGAAGGGAGCGCCAGCACGAGAGGTACACCTCTGGTGTGGCTGGGCCTCGCCGCATGGGGAAGGTCTGAGGTGCTGTTGAGCACGTTTTTCTAGGGACAGAAAATTAATGGAAAATATGTCGTTATTTTTCCCCAAAATCCCGCGTCAACAAAAAATATTTTTTTTTTAATTTTACTACTTATTAACCTGTATAGCGGACAGGGTCGAACTCAGGGAGGCTACAATTCCCGAGGGTTATTCAATTAATCAGAAACTAATTAAAAGAAAACAAGAATCTCAAAGGACAACTATCCTTGGTTTTTGTGATTTTTTTATCTTTTTAGTTTTTTATATTTTTTTTATTTCTATTTTTTTATATTTTCTGTTTTTTAAATTTTTATGATTTTGATTTTGAAATTTTTTTATTTTCAAAAATAGTACGACGCAATATAAACAAGATAAAAACACGTACACCAAATCTTTTTGTAATTTTTCAATTAGTCAAAAATACTCAAAAAAATTCAAGGAAATATTTTTGGGTTTTAAAAGTTTTGAAATATTTTTGAGAATTTTTGTGGAAATTTCAGATGTTTTTGTATTTTTCTAAAAATCAAATAGTGAGTAAACAAGAAAATATGCACAGCTTGGAGTAATTTGCAAATTTAAAAATCTTTTAAATACGAAAAACTAAGAAGACAAAAAAGTACTGTTTTTGATTTTTTTTAATAATACCAAATGAAGACAAAATGCAATGAAAAATTTATGCTAGATGGATATGAACATCAGGAGCAATAACACAATTTTTGCAAAATTTTTGGATCACAAATAACATTTATTTCAATGAAAACACAAGGCAAGTTCAAGTTCTGCAGTTCAGGGACTAAAAAGTAAATATGGAAAAGTTCTGGACTGAAATATAAAGTTTCGATGTTTTCGCCTCAAATAAATAATAAAAATAAAATGCGAGGGAGTAGTGTAAATTACCCAAACATCATGAGCTTGACATATACTTGAGGCTCTGGCAGGGGCGTAGATGTAACTTTAAGAAGTTCCAGGGCTGAATCTGCAATTCCCCCTTTTTTATCAAAAGCCAAACCCTAGAGAGGGTCTTCGTTTCAATCTCAAAGGAGCTCAAGGGGGCCGCCGCCCCTTCTTCTTCCACGCGGGGTCGGCGGAGCGTATGGCGGCCGGCAGCGCGCACGGCTGGAGCGCGGAGGTGCGGCACGCTGGCGCGCGCAGGAGGGTAGCCGAGCGATGACGCGGCGGCGATGAAACTCCGCTGGAAAGGTGGCCGAGGGGCGCGCTTCTCCGCGCGCAGAGGTCGGGGATGACGGAGGCTGGGCTGCGGAGCGCGCTACGGCGAGCGCGGTTGGGCGGCGTTGCGCCGGACGGAGGCGCACGGGCGGTTAGCCGCACGCGGGGTGAGATCTGCTGGATGCACGTGGGAGCGGACGGCGGTGCGGCTTCAGAGGTGGCGCGGAGGCTGGAAGCGGTGGCGTGGGATGGTGCGGCGCCACCCCACGCGGCTGAGGAGGGAGGCGCGGGTGCGGTCTGAGGCGGTGGAGGGCGCTGGCTAGGAGGAGGGGTGACCACGCACAGGCGGCCGCAGGCGGAGTGTGAATGGTTGCTGCGGTGGAGGGCACCGCCCGGTGGCTGCTGTCGTATTTTTTTTCTTTTTTAAAATTTTTTTTTGTTTATGATGTAGACAGTGAATAAATAAAAGAAGAAAAAAACTTTATTTTTTTATAAATCTGAAAATAAGAAAAGAAAAGGAAAAGCAATTTCTTTTTTTTAATTTTTTTATTGTTATCGTGCAAAACAAATGTTAGGCAAAATAGAGATTTTTTGTTTTTTATGGTCCTGCAAAATCAACGTTAGAGAACAAAAAGGAAACAAATGTTTGTTTATTTATTTATTTACAAATTGGGAAAAATGAATGGGGATCCATGAAAGTGGAAGATTGAATTCGATTCTCCGACCACCGTACGTGGTCCGAGTTGATAGATCGCGTGGGAGATAGAAATTGAAGGCGGAGAGATCGAGAAAGTGAGATGGAAATTCGAGTCGAGTCGGTGGCGGATCAAAAATCGTGATGAATTTTTTTATGATCTAGAAGAACAAAAATGCCAACGAAAAAAAAACGCGATGAACTAAAGTACGATTAAACTAAGATAAAAATGTGAAGAAAATTTTGGATCTCACCTTAGGAGCGGAAAATGGACCGTGATCGCCTCGACAAGGCCGACTCGCTGTCACCGGACGGCTTGGAGGCTAGGCAACTTCCTCGACAAAATTTCTCTCGGAGATCGGGCTCCTCTCTCTAAAGATAGATCAGGTTGGAATGAGGGAGATGGAGCCATATAAATATAAAAGAGAGACATTTGAATTTTTGAATTTTTGGATAAGAGAGATTTTTTTGGTGGAAGAGATAACATGAGAGATAAAATAGAAAGATAAAATTATTTACAAAATTATCTAATTTTTTTGAATTTTCGTCACTTTATTTATTTGAATTAAAAAATGTTATTTTTTTATGATGGTTAGTTAAAAATAGCAACTATATACATGTACTATATACATCTATGACATTATATACAAGGATAAATGGGGAAATTAGCCTCTTTTTTTAAGAATTTTATTAATTTTTTTTTTTGTTTTAAGTAATTAGTAAAAATATTTACAAATATATATACAAATACAATATACACAAAATACAAGGGAAAATTGCACAAACCACCCCAGAAAACCGACTTTTCAACCGTAACTCCAAAAATTATAAAATCACGGTCATTTTGAAGATAATTTAATTTAGAATTCAATGAAAGTGATATTTGTTCAATTTGAGATCATGTGGAGCCGGAATTGATCTTTCAATTAGTGCTTAGTGGCTTTTTTCCAAGTGTGGCTACTTTTATTCTGTACATGATTTAATTGTGCAATCAGTTTTATTAATTAGGACCCATTTTTATTTACAACTTTGATTTTGAATGTTATTTGATTTGGGGTCAATTAAGGTACAAATAAATTAGTGTTAGTTTTATACAAATATACACAAAATAAGTGAGAAACACATTTTTTTGGATTTTCTGGTTGAGGACCTTATCTCCCCCTACTTTATTCCTGGTCGATCAGATCAAGTCTTGACCTTCTCTCGGGGTTCGGGTCAGCCTGTATACAGTCTTCTTTTTTTTATTTTATTTTCTTTATTTTTCCTTTCTTTCTTTATTTATTTATTTTAGGTTAAAATTAGTAAGGAATGTACAATATTTACACACAAATGCAAGTTAGTAAGAATATGGAGTTAGCGTTATATGCAGGTGTTTTATAAGGGATTTTAAGCTAAAATAAATGAATAAAGATGACGAATCGCATATTCATCATCCCCCTATGCTTTACCTTTGCTAGTCCCTTAGCAAACACTTATTTGAAAGAATAAGTGAAGAAGAAAAAGAAAGGAAAAATAAAGAAAGTAGGACAATATTGAGTATTAAACTTATCTTCATAAAATTGTAGTTTGGAGCTCTGTCGGACCTTTGGATTATTGGTGTGTCGGAACTTCTGTGAGACGTAGAATTTTAAAACCAACAGCCTTCAAGTTCTACACATCATTGTCACAGTTTTGGCCCAGAAGTCATCTTAGATCAATCCTTTTCCCAAATCATACCCTATGAACATTGAACAATCGACGCATGTGTGTGAAAAATTTTAGCTCTTCCCATCCAGAATACCGGACTACCATGCAAATCTCCTCTCCAATAACTCGTCATCGGGGAGTCAGGTATTTCCTTCTAAGGTCTGTCGTGCTGTGTTCACAATCGAATTGGGGGAGAAGTTAGAAGAATGAGAAAAGAACTGGAGGGTGGTTTAGTGTAGTCACCTCTCCTTGTGAAGCTGGCCAGTGTAGCCGAGTCTCCACCAAGATCTGCAGGTTTTCTTGAAGCTTGGACCTTTTTGGTCAGATATTTATTTGGTAGTAGCTTCTTTGTATTTGGAGTTTTGGTGGTTCTGCTTGGATCTTGTTGTGCCCCTACGGATATAGAATCTTTTTTTTTCCGTACATGTTTTGGGGTCTTAGAAAAAATTGTGCCCAGCCGTCCATCCCTTTTCCGAAGCTTTATTTCAACCCATACTCCGGTCTTTAGATTTCCACGCTACCAGAAAAGAAACTCACACGGTCTTCCAACATCCCGTCTGAGTTGAGCTAAGTGCATAGTGCATGAGTACAAATTAATTCGCTATTCCAGAGTTGTACCTGATAAACACCCCTCATCGTAGGTCTAAAGAGTATGTCTCACACAAGGCGGAGACAACCGATGTCGATGCGGCGACCCGCAATGAGGTGCATTTAATCAACCATTAACCCACAATCAAAGAATAAAACAATCAAGCTCAAAGGAAGTGTGAATTAATCTTTATTTACTCTACCATAAAATGTATAGGGAACAAGCATGTAGAGGTCGAACCACAGAGAGCAATACAAAAATGCATGAGCCTAGAAGTGCATATCAGTCATCCTTGTGTGTGAGTGGGTTTTTTTTATTTTTATTTTTTTTTTTATTATTTTTTTTATTTTATTTTTTTTTGTTTTTATAATTTTTATTTTGTTTTTATCTTTTATATTATCTTCTATATATATATATATGTATTTTTTTATATTTTACAATTATATATTTATTTATTTAGTAAAGATATAAACATATATATATATAGAGAGAGATATATATATATATAAAGAGAGAGGGGAAAGAGTAATATAATATATCCATACATACATGCTTAAAACATATATAGATGTATTTTTTTTTTTGATTTTTAATATGTTTCTAATTTTTATGTTATTTTCTGGGATTTTTGTAATTTTTATGTGTTTTAATTTCAAAAATGTCCTTAATATGGGACTAACTAAGTAGGCCGAATGAAATTTGGGTTTTTAAAAACATAAAATACTTTCAAAAATTACCCAAATTAATTTGAATATATTAATAATAATATATAGGTAATTATAAAAGAGAAATCCATCTTTTTGGGGTTTTTAAATCATTTCTCTGATTTTTATTGGAGTTTTGGGGCTTTTTGATTTTTTTCAAGTTTCTTTTTCCAATTTTTAGGGATTTTTGGACTGACACTTAGCAGAGGGCGAAATACACCATAGGTAATTTTTTTGGAATTTTTAGGAAGGTTTTGATATTTTTTTGGGATTTTATAATCTAGACAGTGAATAAAAGGCATGTTTTTGATTTTTAATAAATGCAAAAATGCACCAAAATGAGAAACTAAAAATATAGCGTGCAAGTACAGCCAATCAGTAGCTTAAGTCTATTTTTCCAAGATTTTTCGATTTAATATGAAGCACAAAATAAATAGACAAAGCCTTCAAAAATTAAATGGCCTGGCAGGGGTATTTTTGCAAATAAAATAGTTCTCAGGGGCATCCATGCAAAAATCACAATAAAAATGCACTTTAACTTTTATTTTCAGAGCCATTTAACCATTACAGGAACCCGGAGGGGCTTAGCTGCAAAACTTCCCGCGCCTCACGTGGTTGTCGCACGTGAGGTGCGGAGGGACTCAAGTGCAAATATTAAGACATTGGGGGTCCGTATGCAAAATACACATTTTATTTACAACGGTAACCTTTATTCTTGGCATTAAATAAGAAATACAAAAAGCGAAGGGGTTGAATGTGAAATTTACCCCTAAATCCAGCGTTTCATCCTGCGGCGCTGGAGGTGCCACTTATCCACGTGGCAGCCATCGGACGGCGGATATCGGTTCGGCGATGAAGGGCCAGGATTAGACCCTCCTGGTTGATCTGACGGTGGTAGTGCATCTTCATCGGACGGTTGGCGTTCAATCTGGGCCGCCCCTCTCGATCCAACGGTGCGGAAGGCACCTGGAAGAACTGGGAAGAAGCTCGCCCCTGGCGAGCTTCGATCGGGGAGCTCGGGCTCCTCCGGGCACCTCCCGCGCATCTGAAGCTCTCTGATCGTAGCTGGAAGGCTTCCGCGTCGTCTGACGGTGGTTTCATGGCTCCTGGGGGTCCGAGTCGATGGAGCGAGGTCGGAGAAGAAAGGAGCCCCCAGGAACCTCTTCCTGGTTGAATGCGAGTCCAGCTGGGCTCGGTCCTTCGAAGTTCCTGCACAGGAAGAACCGCGGGCGAGAGAGCTTGCTCCTCGACCCGGGGTTTTGAAGCTGCAACGCAAAAACGAGGTGGGCGGAGGGGCTCCGGCGAACGGCGGAGGAGGAGCCCCGATTCGCCAAGACCTAGGGTCTTGGGTTGAACAAATGTGGGCGTTTGATGGAGAAGGCGACGAGGAATGAGTTGGAGTGCAGATAGCGGGCGAAAACAGTGAGATTCACGATGAGGAAGTCGCCGGAGCCAAGCTCCGGCGAACTTCGAATTTCGATTTTAAAGCTACGGTGATTAACTAACAACTAATCTAATGGCTGGAATGAAAAGCTAACATCTAAAACTAACTGGAAATGCATAAAAGATCAGCTCTTATACCTGGGGGCCTCCAGGGAGCAGGGCGGACGCCGGAGCTCCACCGCGTCAAAATCTCCTCCCTCCGGCCGAGTCATGGCGCTGGGTTGCTCCCCCTGTCACGAGGAACACTCCAGGAACGAGATCTAGGCTTTAGGTTGGATAAAAAGTGGCCAAATTCAAGGAGGAAGGCGGAGCTTTTTATTTATAGACATTGGCGAGTGGCCTTATTGACCGGCGATTATTGATTAAACCAATGAGTATCAGATTGATCTGATTAATCGGCGGGGGTCAGTGATGATTAGGGCATGTTTCTTGTGAAGGAAGCGTCTTCGATTGACGGATGGATGGCCCGGGAAAAAAGGGAAAAGATGGGCGAGGAGACGGGTTGCGTCAGGTCGGGCGGCAGGAGGCTGAGTTGACTGAGGTCAACGAAGGCCGGAGCCTTATTGGGCCACGTCAGCCGCTACGAGACAAAATAGCAAATCTGAAGGAAGATTGATTTATTTAACCCCCTAAATGATTTTATTAATTTTTTCGTATAAAATAAAAAATGTGTATTATTTCGTCTAGTATTTATTTATGATTTTTATTGAATTTTTCGAGGTGTTTTGTTGTAGTTTTATTTGGATAATATGTATATGTATGTATTTACATGTATTTTCATGTAATTTATTTTTAATTTGTTTATTTTCTTTTATTATTTTATTAGCTTATTTTATAAATTTATAATTTATTTTTGTGAATAAATAGGTATTTTTGTTTCATTTTTAAGAGTTTATTTTCATTTTTAAATAAATTTGTATATGTATATGTGAGTATACTTATAGGTATTTTACCTATATATTATATTCATTTATTTTATTTAGTGAATTTTATGTGTTTTTATTTCGGATTTGTATTTTTAATACTAGTATATAATATGTACATTATTATAAAAATATGGATGAATAAAAGAATAAAAGAATTAAATTTCCTTTTATATACATTCTTCTCATAGGTATTTTGCCTATGTAATACATAGACTTATTTTATTTCTCAATTTCTTTTTGGTTTTCTTTGAGTTTTGATATGTACCAGTATTATATACATTATTTACAATATTCTAAAAATATGAATTTATAAAAATAATGAGTATTGAATAAAATGAATATTTTGATCAGGTATTATGTACAAGAAGGGCCAAAAACCTAACTTTCACAGATGGGCTCTAAAAATTATGAAACCAATTTTATAAAATAGTTTATGAAATGCTATATACAATTAAAGGTGAGTTTGGGTGATTTGGAGTTTTTATTTGCAAGATATTGGTCTGTGAAGTTGAGATTTTTGCTTTTTATTATGTGTATAAAATGTACACTGAAAATTATTTTTGCACAAACTCAATTTTGTATTTTTATTTACATTATTATCTACAACTTTTATGAACAAAGTTTCTTTATTTGATGAATAAATAATTATGTACAAAATAGGTGCCAAAAATGCATAAATGAATGAATTAATAAATGAGATATTTATTGTATAATTGGCCCTTATCTCCCCCTACTTTATTCCTTGTCGACCAAGTCCATGCTGGCCTTGGTCTCGGGGTTAGGGTCATAAAATATTTGCAATATTTTATTCCTTTTTCTTTTCTTCCCTTTATTCTATAATTTTGGCATTAAAAACCTTATTTTATGTATAATTAGTACAATAAATAATAGATGCTAATATGAACAAATTAATGCTATTTACATGCATTTGCTGGGGTTTTTAAGGCCAAAATGATAGAATAAAGGTGATGAAATGGAGATTCATCACCCCCCTATACTTGCCGTTGCTAGTCCCTAGCAAATACTTATGCAATAAGTACAAAAAGAATAAAGGAAAGAAAAAGGAAAATGAAAGGAAGATAGAGTGAATAGGGGTGCTTTCAGTGCAATGCATGTCTCTACAAAATCTGAGATTGGAGCTCCTGTTAGTCCTTAGGTGTGGATGTGTGTGGAACCTAGTCGGGAACCAAATTTAAAACACAACAGCCTTCGATAGTCGCAGAACTTGGTTCAAATCACCTTAATAGCCTGGTCAGAACTAGCCTACACCATACACAAACCCTTATGACTATGAAGCTGACTTGTACAGTGTAAGTGATAGTGGCTCCCCACCTCAGAAGCGGCAAAGAAACAACCTCCCCCAACCTGGTAACTCTAGTGCCTCGGTCTAGCAACTCTTTCCTCGAGAAGCGGGGTATTCCCTTCTAAGTTCAAGTGCAACCGGCTCAAGAAGGGGGGGAAGAAGTATAGACTTTTGGAAGCTCATCCAGTGTAGCCAAGTCTCCCGCTGCAAGCTTCATGAGATGAAACATGGATACCATAAGCTTTTGCTTTATTGAACTATATACACTCCGGTGGGGTTATTAAATTTTCAATCCGACCCACCACTTTTTTTTGGAGTTCTTTTTGCTTCTCTTTCTCTTTTTTTTTTTCAATTGCATCTGTACAACATATCTACATGGTGCAGCATATATACAAGAAATTTCTCCTTGAGCCAGTAGACTATCCCTCTTTTGAAGCTTTATTGCAACCCACAGCTTCAGTCCTTAGACTTCATCACCACTAGACCAAGTTGAGGTGCACTTCCTTTACTATAAGAAGAAGAGAGGTTCCGCCTAGAAGTACTACCCTCATATGCTACCCCAAGCCAAAGGAAACTGCCTCCTCACCACCTCATCCATGGAGAGCTATGTGAAAGGTGCAGGTGTCCAAGTTAGGTCACGGCCGACAAGAGTCATGCGTGTGTTTCGAAAAGTTCTAGTTAGTCCACTGAGGTATCTTGAACCCAGCCCTGCTTTCTCAAAGAATTAAGTCTGACTGGACCTGAAGTACCTTAAACCTAGTTCCCATAAGGTTCCAGTGCAGTTAGGTGCAGTAAGGTCCAACCGAGCTCCACTCTGAGACTTTATTAGACTGATTCAATCATCAAGCTCACTCAAAAAGAGTATGCATGGAATGCTTATGCTATGCACAATGAATGATGCAATTTTTCACAAAGAAGCAAAGAATGTTTTTACACAAAGAAATTCTGCAAATAAAATAAGAGCTTGACACATACAAAAAGTATATACCCTTATTTACACGGGTGTACTGCTTTATTTACAAAATATATGAATTTATACAGACTGTACATGTGTTACTGGAATGGTTTATTTAGGTTGTTGAGAAAGAATTTTTATGTAATTTATTTCTGGTTAACAGGTATTTGTAATGGTGATCTTATTCTTCAGTTTTAGTTTTGAAAATAATTTTGCAAACTGTAGTACACGATAATTTTTGCAATCATTTACACACATTTGAAGAATATTTTTGCAAAGAATTTTCACACTATATGTACGTTTTTCACAATAATTTTGACAAACATTTTCCAAAACATTTGCACACAGGTTTTTCAAATCCTTTCTTTTACACAAAGAAAAATTTTTGCCATCAAAACCATTTTCACACCGTTTGAAATCATTTCACATCAAATCTTTCAAAACTGGTCACACTATTTTTCAAATCATACTGTCTAGGTATTTGATTTATTAGTCAGTATATACAAAAGAAGAAAAACTGTATAATATGGTTTTGGTTCTTATAGGCTTGATTTGAACTTATTCCTTATTTACAAACGAGAGATTTTTGTGCAGACTCCTCAGACTTATTCGAGAATCAGTTTCACAAGAATTTTGAAAACTATAGTCCAAAATAATTTTGCAATATCTACACGCATTTGAAATTGATTTTTGCAAGGGTTTTACACAACATAGGTAGGTTTTTCAAAACAATTTTGACAATCAATTTTCGCAATCATTTGCACACTAATTTTCACACATTTTAATTTCACTCAAAGAAAATAAATTTTTCACACCAACTGATTTTTCAAAGGTTGCATACTTGTACACACTATTTTCAAACTGTTTTCACAAGGTTTTTCAAAAAGAACTTTCTACATAGAACACTTTTCTGACTTAATAGTCAGTACAATTACAAAGAGTCTGAGGAACTCACAATCGTCTTTCATTATTTTAGAGCTACTTCTTTTTTATATATATATATATATATATATATTCTATTTTATATCAAGGTTATATTTTATTTTTCAGTATGAGTTATGGCTTATAGTATATACATGGTATATACGACCCCCCTATACTTAGCTTGAGCTATGTCCTCATAGATCGAAAGGAAAAGCAAAGACATAACTCGTACTGAGTAAAGACGGATCTAAAGAATGTAAATAAATGGAATTAATGAATGAGAAGTTGACGGTCCCCCCTATACTTAGGATGAAGTAATCCTAAGTATAGCAGACTGTACAAAAAGTAGGGAGGGTCAAGGGTGGGAATGAACAGATCGTACTCCGATTGTCTCCCCCTATACTTAGGGCAAGATATTCCTAAGTATAGACAAGAAGAGGAGACAATGGAGAGGATCAAAGAATAGAAATACTCTGGGTGCACGTCCCCCTATACTTAGGACAAAGTACGTCCTAAGTACAGAAAACTGTCCACAAGGTCGGCACCTTTTAGATACAACAAGAGTCTAGAAAAGGAAAAGAAGAAAAGAAGAAAATCAGATAAGCAGTTGTTGGATTGCATAGTCCGAATCTTCCGATGCCGCAGATGCTGTCGAGATGTCATCATGGTGCATGAGCTGAACGGAGTCAACAACGGCCAAGAATGTATCTGGTTCAAGGTAAGGCTTCAGTAGTTGGCCGTTGACGACGAATGGCTGTGCGTCAGAGGACAATTCTGATATAGCAATGCTTCCATTGTCACGCACTTCACGAACTCGAAATGGCCCTGTCCACTTACTCTTTAATTTGCCTGGGAATATTCGCAACTTTGCATCAAATAACCACACTCTCTGTCCAACGTCGAAGGTCTTTCGTCTGATGTGTCTGTCATGCCAGCGTTTCACCTTCTCCTTGTACATCAAGGTGTTATCGTATGCATAGTCTCGGAATTCCAAGAGTCTGTTCAGATCATCTTTTCTCTTCTGACCACTTTTGTGTGAGTCCAAATTACAGCTGTTGATTGCCCATAAAGACTTGTGAATTAATTCCACGGGCAGATAGCATGGCTTTCCATATACAAGACGATAGGGCGACATGCCCAAGGGGGACTTGTAGGCGGTTCGATACGCCCATAGAACCGAGTCCAAGAGTTGAGACCAGTCCTTTCTGTTTGGCCTAACAAGTTTCTGGAGGATAGTCTTGATTTCTCTGTTTGATAACTCTGCCATGCCATTGGTCTGAGGATGATAAGGAGTGGCAACCCGATGGTCGATGCCGTACTCCTTCGTTAACTTCTTGACCTCTTTGTTAATGAAGTGACTACCCCCGTCTGAGATAAGGATTTTTGGTACCCCGAACCGCGAAATGATGTTCTTCTTCAGAAACTGGCAAACTGTTTTGCTGTCGGCAGCTCGAGCAGGGATAGCTTCAACCCAACGGCTCACGTAATCGACGGCGAGAAGGATGTGCTCAAATCCTTGACTGTTAGGGAAAGGTCCCATGAAATCAATGCCCCATGCATCAAAGACATCTGCTATCTGAATGATTTTCAGGGGCATTGAATCTTTGGCAGTGAGTGTACCTTTCATTCTCTGACAGTCAGTGCATCGTTTAACAAATTCAGTGGCATCCTTGAATACAGTAGGCCACCAGAGGCCACACTGAAGAACTTTGGCTGCCGTCCGATCTCCAGAGTGGTGTCCGCCAGATTCGAGCGAGTGACAATGCTCGAGGACACTTGATTGTTCCGTCTGAGGGATGCACCTGCGCCAAATACAATCTGCTCCTTCTCTGAATAAAAGAGGATCTTCCCAATGGTAGAATCGGATGGTCGACATGAATTTGTTCTTTTGGTTCTTCGTCCAATCCGACGGTATTACCCCAGAGACGAGGTAATTGACGATCTCAGCATACCAAGGAAGAGAATCCACAGCTAAAATGGCTTCGTCAGGGAAGGTTTCTGTGATAGGTGCATTGCTCAGGGGAGATTCATGCTGCTCTATTCTGGAGAGATGATCCGCTACCAAATTCTGGGTTCCAGGCTTGTCCTTGATTTCTAAATCGAATTCCTGGAGGAGAAGGATCCAACGAATCAGTCTTGGCTTGGCATCCTTCTTCTGTTGTAAGTAGCGGATAGCAGAGTGGTCTGTAAAGATGATGACTTTTGATCCCAACAAATAGGATCTGAACTTCTCTAAGGCGAAAACCACAGCCAGCAGTTCCTTCTCTGTTACAGTGTAATTTCTCTGTGCTTCGTCTAATGTTCTGCTGGCATAGGTGAATGGCGTAGGGCGCTTTGTCTTTTCTTTGCCCAAGAACAGCTCCAACTGCAAAATCTGACGCATCGGTCATTATTTCAAAAGGAAGAGTCCAGTCGGGCGGCTGTAAGATTGGAGCCTGAGTGATAAGCTCCTTCAAGTGATTGAAAGCAAGGAGAACCGGCTGATCAACAATGAAATCAGTCTCCTTGCATAAGAGTTCTGTCAGAGGTCGGGCAATGCGGCTGAAATCCTTGATGAATCGCCTGTAGAATCCCACATGCCCCCAGGAATGACCTCACATTCTTAACTGACTGAGGTGGCTGAAGATTTGAAATGACGTCCACCTTCGCCGGGTCGACTTCCATACCACGTTTGGAAACGACGTGGCCCAGCACAATACCTTCGGTGACCATAAAGTGGCTCTTTTCCCATGAGAGCACTAAATTGACCTCCCGGCACTTCTGAAGCACTCTGTCTAGATGCTCTAAACAAGAATCGAAACTATCACCATAGACAGAGAAATCGTCCATGAACACCTCGAGGAAACTGCCTACCATCTCGGCGAAGACTGCTAACATGCATCTTTGGAAGGTTGCAGGTGCATTGCACAGTCCAAAGGGCATTCTCTTGAAGGCGTAGGTGCCGAACGGGCAAGTGAAGGTGGTCTTCTCTTGGTCTTCAGGGGCGATCGCCACTTGGTTGTACCCAGAGTACCCATCTAGAAAGCAGAAGAACTCCTTGCCTGCTAGTCTTTCCAGAACTTGATCAATGAATGGCAAGGGAAAGTGATCCTTCTTAGTTGCTGCATTGAGACGGCGGTAGTCAACACAAACCCGCCAGGATGTTGGTACCCGAGTAGAAATTTCCTCCCCTTTATCATTTGTAACCACGGTAAGCCCTGATTTCTTGGGAACTATATGTAATGGGCTTACCCATTTTGAATCGGAGATGGGATAGATGAAACCTGCATCACACCACTTCATGATTTCTTTCATGACGACATCCCGAAGGTTAGGGTTCAGCCTTCTCTGAAATTCGTGGGACGGCTTGGCGTCTTCTTCTAAATAGATGTGGTGTGAACACAAGGCTGGATTTATCCCGCGGAGATCTGATACGTTCCACCCAAGTGCCTTGCGGTTCTTCTCTAGAACCTCGAGAAGTCGAGATTCCTGCTCTGGTCTCAGCCTGCTGCTGATGATGACCGGATACATTTGTTCTTCACCCGCAAGGAAAGCATACTTCAGGCCTGCCGGAAGTGGCTTGAGTTCTGGCTTTGATCTGTCCACTTTATCTGTCACTTCTGACACCATGCTGAAGGTGGGCAGTGCTTCTGTGAGGATGCCGCCATCCTCAATATCCTGTTGAGATCCTGGTGATGCACCGAACGGTTCTGCGCTAAGCTGATCATGTTCGGTTTGGAGTGATTGCTCAAGAGGATGCGCCTGCATCTGAGAGTCTATCTCCCAAGAGTCATCGGAGCATATGCTGACTGCGCTTTCCAAGTCCTCCTCGAGATTGAGGATTTCTCGGGTCCATGAATCATCCAATGATAAAGCTGAGTCTCTGATCTCTGCAATAAATTCACAGTCCGCTTCTGACGCTGTCTGGCTCTCATCCGTTGTGGCATTCTGCTCTTTGTTCATGTTTATTGTGATTTGCTGGGTATTCGAGCTGAAAGTGATCTTCCCAGACCCATAATCAACCACGGCACCTGAAGTACGAAGGAATGGTCTGCCAAGGATGATAGGGGTCTGGAGCAATGGTGCAGGCAAGTCCATATCAAGGACTACGAAGTCAGCTGGAAATTTCATTTCCTGCACTTTAACTATCACGTCCTCTAAGAGACCTCGGGGCCGCTTGACGGATCGATCAGCAAACTGAAGGACCATGCGTGTCTGTTTGAGCGGTCCCAGCCCAAATTCCTGCATTATGGACGAGGGCAGAAGGTTGATGGAAGAACCACTATCCAGGAGAGTGCGCTCGAAGACCTGGTCAAAGATCACACAACTTATCAGAGGTGCTCCGGTGTCTTGTTTCTTCTGGGGGAGATTGCTGATAGCTGCGACCGTGGCTAATGTGAGGACATGTTTCTCATCTTGCTGGCGTCTGTTCTTTCTTGATGGGCGACGCTTAGTAGTACATACCTCCTTCAGTCCTTTCTTTACGGCTGGCATATATTCCACGGCCTTTAGCAAGGGAATCTCAACAGTCAATTTGTCCAAGATGTCTACAACACCTGGGTCAGACAATGCATTTTTTTGTTTTGCAATTTTTTTGGATTTTTGTATTGCTTGAGGAAAAGGAATATGTACACTACTGGCAGGAAAATCAGAGTTCTTGTTTACATCAAAATCATCGCCCACAGAATGTTGTACACCCGAATCACGAAAAAGGGTACAAGCTGGGTCTTGGCATGCTGGTGTTGTTGGGCGATTAAAAAGGACAGCATCTGCTCCATCGGCTGGCGAGGGATCGGCGGGTGCTGGCGGCTCCTCCAATGCTGGCACGACTTCGCTTCTGCTACGAGCTTCTTTTTGTTGTTTTTGTTTTTGTTGATTTTTTTGTATTTTTGGCTGAGGCTGATGCTGGCATGGCACGACGGCTGGACTGGCTTCTCCTTCCTCTTCCTCCTCACCCGCCCCTGTGGCTGGCACGGATGATACGGAAGATGACGATCCACCTGTTTCTTTCTCCCCACTTTCAGTAGCAGGCGGGTGTAAGGCCCTACCGCTCCTAAGAGTTACAGCATTAGAATAAACAGTAGTATCATTACCAGATACGGATAGGACATCACATTCTACCTGCTCTTTTTTCTTGAAATTATTGGGATTTGCTTCGACCTGAGCCGGGATGGTGGTTCGAGTGGCAGTCAGGTCATCAAGCCGCTTGGTCATCTCTGCTAGCCCTTTTACAAGCTGGGCTAGACACTCCATGGAGGGGTTCACTGGAGGTGCCTCGGTGGTGTCAGCGTGCAGACCACGCTGTTGTTGTATCTGCTGGTGCTGAGGCTGATGCTGGTGATGCTGTGGCGGGGCAGGAAGTTGAAGTTGCTGATAAGACGGAGGTGGATACTGCTGATATTGCTGAGGCGGAGCAGCCGCGTACTGGTGATACGGCTGTGGGTGACGGTATTGCGGCTGCTGCTGATATGGGTGGTTCTGCCTCCATTGATGTCCAAACTGGGGAGGCTGCTGGTATTGCTGGTGCTGCTGGGAGGATTGCCCAAAGCGACCACCCTGAGGGTGGTGGTATTGCCGGTTGGCAAATGGCTGACCCTGTGGTTGTCCCGTAGGACGGGTCGGCTGTGTGTCATGAGTCCAAACCCCATTAACTTCCTGGACCAGGGGTGGTGGCGGGAACACTGAATCGGTGTCTGAGATAAACTCTGGTTGGTACACAACCATCTGCTGTTGCGGCTGGCTCTGATCAGGTGCCTGCACGTAGTACACGTGCTGAACTGTCGGTGGTTGCTGGCTTGGCTGAGGCTGGTGTGGCGGTGATTGCTCGTCTTTTCTCTCAGCTGGAGCTTCGAGCGATGCTGCCGACTGAACAGAATTGATGGTACCTACCAGCAGTTCAAGCTGCTTGGTGATGTGATCCAGCTTGTCCAAACTCTGGGTCCTCTTCTCGATTAAGGCGAGTTTTTCGAGATCTTTTGACCGCTTCTCGATAATGTCAACTTTAGAGAGATGTCCCCCGATGATGCTGAGGTTGGAGCTTTCATCTCTCTCTGATTCCTTAGACGCTGCCATGTGCACTTGTTTTTGAAGGATCTGGGGTTGCTTCTGATAAGCCTTGGATGAAGAGAGGGCGGCCTCTCCTTCGGCCATTTCTTCAAAGATCTGCCAAACGACGTCTTCATCCTTATTGAAGTGTGAGCCCCCACATGCTGCGTCTACGAGCCTTTGACTTTCAATGTTCAGTCCCCCAAAGAAATGCTGAACCAAGCTGGTCTTCGAAATATCATGATGGGGACATTTCTCCTGCAGGTCAGTGAATCTCTCCCATGCTTCATGTATCGACTCATGGGGTCCTTGGGAGAAATTACTGATGCGGGCTCGCATCTGGTTGAGCCGACCCAGAGGGTAATACTTGTGCAAGAATGCGGACTTTAGCTCCTCCCAAGTCGTCACAACCTTCCCCATATGATTGACCCAATAAAGGGCCTTATCCTGTAGACTGAAGGGGAAAGCCGTCATCTTGACAATGTCTAGAGGGACATTGGGATAGTGAGTCGTACGGCAAATGCGGGAGAATTGCTGCAGGTGGATGTACGGCTCCTCGCTGGTGTTTCCATGGAATGCAGGAAGAAGAGCAATGAATTGGGGCTTCAGCTCAAAGTGAGCGTGTACCGGTGGAATGAGGATCCATTCGGTCATCTGGCTGTCTCCCGGATTGTATGTTTGTTTAAGGGTAGGTTTTTGTGGTGGTAATTCAAGATCATCATTGTGGTCATCACCACCTCCTCCACCTTCACCTTCTCCTCCCCTGCCTCCTCTGCCTCTGCCTCCGCCTCTTCCTCCATCATCTCGGTTCATCATATCATTCAACATATCCTGGAAGGCTGTCTGAGTGAGAGCCTGTTCGGTCAGCTGCTGCTGGATGGCCTGGATAGATGCCAGTAATTGTGCATTGACCTGATTCTGATCTGGCGCCTGTCCCTCTGGTGTGAGTGGCTGCTGACCCTTGCCCTTTCCTCCGGGAGCCATGTCAGGGTCTGAGTCGGAAGAGATGAACTCCGGCGTCTCCAGGGCTTGTACTGTCTTCTATCTGCATGAGGAGATAGCCCTGATCAGTCCGCTTGTAATCAATGTTCAGCTGCCGAGATGAAGCTGGAATTCAGGTCAACCCCAGCGTGTTGTGAATAGAGAAAGATGTAGACTGTAATCGACTTCTATTCACAACGGCGAAAGTGGGACAAAGGTGATCCCAGTTTATTGGGTGGTCAAGAGAAAGGTAGAAAACGAGGAGTCTAGAGATCGATCCGCAAAGTCCGGATCAGGTTCTCATGAATCGCCTCGAAGTTATTGGCGGAGTTGAGTCCATGGAATCGATGTGGGTGTCGGCATGGTCCCGACGGAAACCATCCATGGATCAACTTCGCGAAGCACAAGAGAAGATAGGATGTTGGATGAAAGATACGGTGGTCAACGAGGAATACAAAGGAGTGCAAAACAGTAGAAAAAGGCTCAGACTGAGCGGGGGTCAAAGAGGAGTGACAAAATTTTGTGCAAAGGCACGGGACTTGATTTTTGAACCTTAATCTAGATCCATACAAACACAATTCAAAATCGGGTTTACCAACTCACGCCATGTGAAGCCGTAAAGGTTCGGCTATTTATTATCTTTTCATTTTTAGAGTTGTTATTTCAGGCATATCTTATAACAAGTCCTTAGTACGCTACCCTATAGGAGAGAGAGTACTGCCGGAAGGGTATCCCGTACTTGTCCTCCTCCTGTGTAACCTGTAGTCTGTACTTTTTGGAGTCCTCGTAACCCTTCCTGGATCCCTACTCAGCCAAAGAAATAGAGGGAGGAAGCCGATAGGCGAAACCGCTACTTCGGTCCTCGCTCGCAACGGAATCACCCGTGAGCGTACAAGGACCTACTCGGACGCAGGACAATGAGACAGACACCCCCGTGAAGGCGTGG
The DNA here is from genome assembly GCA_037367405.1 of Ottelia alismoides. Taxonomy (NCBI): domain Eukaryota; kingdom Viridiplantae; phylum Streptophyta; class Magnoliopsida; order Alismatales; family Hydrocharitaceae; genus Ottelia; species Ottelia alismoides. The sequence goes on from JAZKJV010000364.1 coordinate 806,929, forward strand.
CCTATGCTCGATACTTCGGACAGGGTCGATGCTCATCACAACAGAGAGTCATCATTGGTGACCAAGCCCTACTCGCCTACGTACGATAGAAGCGCCATTACTTCGGAAATCCAGGCGATACACAAGGCAGTTGCAGACTGGGTTTTTGGCTCTAATCCTTAGGGGGTCGCACTCGCTCAAGGGAGTAGGGTTTTGGTCCCCCTCCAAGGTACCTGAAAACAATGAGGGCTTTATAAACCCGGTACAATGATAGTCCATTACGGATTTTAATTAAGGTCAAAGTTTATTTAGCAGTCCCCTAGTTTTAATTTTTGGTTTTCACTTTTTTTGGATCTGTTTCATACCAGCGCCTAACGTTTTGGTAGATTTTCATTTAAGTCCTAGGTGCTCAAAATCAGAGGGAGATAGCGGAAAAGCCATGCGAGTGGTTCTATGATGGAAATCTCACCATTGAACCGAATGATGCATGCCGAGTTAGAAGACTTACAGTGCATCCCAGCTCTCTCCATGTGGTATGCAAAACAGAATTTTTAAACCTATCTACATGGCGGTGTGCATTCGTCAAAATCGCCCTAAACAGTAGCTGCTATTAACGTGAAGAACCACAAGCTGGTCATTCATCTTTAACCTAAGGGTCCGGTCTTGGCTCACCCCTCCTCTTCTCGACACACTCGAGTTCAGGAGTAGCGCTTGATGGGGCTCGCTCACGGCACGTGGGTTAAGAGATAAATGACTTAGCTGTTTAAGTTTGACTAGATCCATACGAAGTAGACTATAGGAACTTGCATTCTTATTAATGTTTGGACCTAGCTACCGAGTCAAGCAACCTATATCTAGGGGCTCCAAGCACACAAAACAAAGTAAAATAAAGGCGAAAAGCATAAAACAGCGGAAAACAAAGAAAAGAAGGCGGTAGAAATCGCGGAAAACAGCGATGAGGCCCCCAGGTGAACAGACACCCGGGCACTGGACCTCATTGTGAAGAGTAGAGTCCTGTTAATTATTACATGCCAAAATTGTCTCTCTCTCACCAAGAATTACAGAGATGATCCTAAGTGTTCTAAGCCTATCTAATCCATGTCTCCTTGCTTCCCTGATACTCTCTCCTGATGGTCATGAGAAGGAAGACCATCCTCCTCCAGGCTTGGCTGCATTGGCCTCCTAAGAAGCCATCCTTGCGTGGCGGACCCTTGCATCAGTCACAAAAAGAATGTATTAGAATAGCTCAATCAATCAATCATAGAGCACATAAAGATTATCACAAGAAATGAATCAATGAAGCATAGTGATCAATGGCAATAAAATAGCCGCTCCAAACATATGAATCCAAAAATGTACACAAGAATGACAAAGAATAAGGTAGGCTATGCTCATTGCTCCCCGGCAACGGCGCCATTTGATAAACACCCCTCATCGTAGGTCTAAAGAGTATGTCTCACACAAGGCGGAGACAACCGATGTCGATGCGGCGACCCGCAATGAGGTGCATTTAATCAACCATTAACCCACAATCAAAGAATAAAACAATCAAGCTCAAAGGAAGTGTGAATTAATCTTTATTTACTCTACCATAAAATGTATAGGGAACAAGCATGTAGAGGTCGAACCACAGAGAGCAATACAAAAATGCATGAGCCTAGAAGTGCATATCAGTCATCCTTGTGTGTGAGTGGGTTTTTTTTTTATTTTTTTTATTATTTTTTTTATTTTATTTTTTTTTGTTTTTATAATTTTTATTTTGTTTTTATCTTTTATATTATCTTCTATATATATATATATATATGTATTTTTTTATATTTTACAATTATATATTTATTTATTTAGTAAAGATATAAACATATATATATAGAGATATATATATATATATAAAGAGAGAGGGGAAAGAGTAATATAATATATCCATACATACATGCTTAAAACATATATAGATGTATTTTTTTTTATTTTTAATATGTTTCTAATTTTTATGTTATTTTCTGGGATTTTTGTAATTTTTATGTGTTTTAATTTCAAAAATGTCCTTAATATGGGACTAACTAAGTAGGCCGAATGAAATTTGGGTTTTTAAAAACATAAAATACTTTCAAAAATTACCCAAATTAATTTGAATATATTAATAATAATATATAGGTAATTATAAAAGAGAAATCCATCTTTTGGGGTTTTTAAATCATTTTTCTGATTTTTATTGGAGTTTTGGGGCTTTTTGATTTTTTTCAAGTTTCTTTTTCCAATTTTTAGGGATTTTTGGACTGACACTTAGCAGAGGGCGAAATACACCGTAGGTAATTTTTTTGGAATTTTTAGGAAGGTTTTGGTATTTTTTTGGGATTTTATAATCTAGACAGTGAATAAAAGGCATGTTTTTGATTTTTAATAAATGCAAAAATGCACCAAAATGAGAAACTAAAAATATAGCGTGCAAGTACAGCCAATCAGTAGCTTAAGTCTATTTTTCCAAGATTTTTCGATTTAATATGAAGCACAAAATAAATAGACAAAGCCTTCAAAAATTAAATGGCCTGGCAGGGGTATTTTTGCAAATAAAATAGTTCTCAGGGGCATCCATGCAAAAATCACAATAAAAATGCACTTTAACTTTTATTTTCAGAGCCATTTAACCATTACAGGAACCCGGAGGGGCTTAGCTGCAAAACTTCCCGCGCCTCACGTGGTTGTCGCACGTGAGGTGCGGAGGGACTCAAGTGCAAATATTAAGACATTGGGGGTCCGTATGCAAAATACACATTTTATTTACAACGGTAACCTTTATTCTTGGCATTAAATAAGAAATACAAAAAGCGAAGGGGTTGAATGTGAAATTTACCCCTAAATCCAGCGTTTCATCCTGCGGCGCTGGAGGTGCCACTTATCCACGTGGCAGCCATCGGACGACGGATATCGGTTCGGCGATGAAGGGCCAGGATTAGACCCTCCTGGTTGATCTGACGGTGGTAGTGCATCTTCATCGGACGGTTGGCGTTCAATCTGGGCCGCCCCTCTCGATCCAACGGTGCGGAAGGCACCTGGAAGAACTGGGAAGAAGCTCGCCCCTGGCGAGCTTCGATCGGGGAGCTCGGGCTCCTCCGGGCACCTCCCGCGCATCTGAAGCTCTCTGATCGTAGCTGGAAGGCTTCCGCGTCGTCTGACGGTGGTTTCATGGCTCCTGGGGGTCCGAGTCGATGGAGCGAGGTCAGAGAAGAAAGGAGCCCCCAGGAACCTCTTCCTGGTTGAATGCGAGTCCAGCTGGGCTCGGTCCTTCGAAGTTCCTGCACAGGAAGAACCGCGGGCGAGAGAGCTTGCTCCTCGACCCGGGGTTTTGAAGCTGCAACGCAAAAACGAGGTGGGCGGAGGGGCTCCGGCGAACGGCGGAGGAGGAGCCCCGATTCGCCAAGACCTAGGGTCTTGGGTTGAACAAATGTGGGCGTTTGATGGAGAAGGCGACGAGGAATGAGTTGGAGTGCAGATAGCGGGCGAAAACAGTGAGATTCACGATGAGGAAGTCGCCGGAGCCAAGCTCCGGCGAACTTCGAATTTCGATTTTAAAGCTACGGTGATTAACTAACAACTAATCTAATGGCTGGAATGAAAAGCTAACATCTAAAACTAACTGGAAATGCATAAAAGATCAGCTCTTATACCTGGGGGCCTCCAGGGAGCAGGGCGGACGCCGGAGCTCCGCCGCGTCAAAATCTCCTCCCTCCGGCCGAGTCACGGCGCTGGGTTGCTCCCCCTGTCACGAGGAACACTCCAGGAACGAGATCTAGGCTTTAGGTTGGATAAAAAGTGGCCAAATTCGAGGAGGAAGGCGGAGCTTTTTATTTATAGACATTGGCGAGTGGCCTTATTGACCGGCGATTATTGATTAAACCAATGAGTATCAGATTGATCTGATTAATCGGCGGGGGTCAGTGATGATTAGGGCATGTTTCTTGTGAAGGAAGCGTCTTCGATTGACGGATGGATGGCCCGGGAAAAAAGGGAAAAGATGGGCGAGGAGACGGGTTGCGTCAGGTCGGGCGGCAGGAGGCTGAGTTGACTGAGGTCAACGAAGGCCGGAGCCTTATTGGGCCACGTCAGCCGCTACGAGACAAAATAGCAAATCTGAAGGAAGATTGATTTATTTAACCCCCTAAATGATTTTATTAATTTTTTCGTATAAAATAAAAAATGTGTATTATTTCGTCTAGTATTTATTTATGATTTTTATTGAATTTTTCGAGGTGTTTTGTTGTAGTTTTATTTGGATAATATGTATATGTATGTATTTACATATATTTTCATGTAATTTATTTTTAATTTGTTTATTTTCTTTTATTATTTTATTAGCTTATTTTATAAATTTATAATTTATTTTTGTGAATAAATAGGTATTTTTGTTTCATTTTTAAGAGTTTATTTTCATTTTTAAATAAATTTGTATATGTATATGTGAGTATACTTATAGGTATTTTACCTATATATTATATTCATTTATTTTATTTAGTGAATTTTATGTGTTTTTATTTCGGATTTGTATTTTTAATACTAGTATATAATATGTACATTATTATAAAAATATGGATGAATAAAAGAATAAAAGAATTAAATTTCCTTTTATATACATTCTTCTCATAGGTATTTTGCCTATGTAATACATAGACTTATTTTATTTCTCAATTTCTTTTTGGTTTTCTTTGAGTTTTGATATGTACCAGTATTATATACATTATTTACAATATTCTAAAAATATGAATTTATAAAAATAATGAGTATTGAATAAAATGAATATTTTGATCAGGTATTATGTACAAGAAGGGCCAAAAACCTAACTTTCACAGATGGGCTCTAAAAATTATGAAACCAATTTTATAAAATAGTTTATGAAATGCTATATACAATTAAAGGTGAGTTTGGGTGATTTGGAGTTTTTATTTGCAAGATATTGGTCTGTGAAGTTGAGATTTTTGCTTTTTATTATGTGTATAAAATGTACACTGAAAATTATTTTTGCACAAACTCAATTTTGTATTTTTATTTACATTATTATCTACAACTTTTATGAACAAAGTTTCTTTATTTGATGAATAAATAATTATGTACAAAATAGGTGCCAAAAATGCATAAATGAATGAATTAATAAATGAGATATTTATTGTATAATTGGCCCTTATCTCCCCCTACTTTATTCCTTGTCGACCAAGTCCATGCTGGCCTTGGTCTCGGGGTTAGGGTCATAAAATATTTGCAATATTTTATTCCTTTTTCTTTTCTTCCCTTTATTCTATAATTTTGGCATTAAAAACCTTATTTTATGTATAATTAGTACAATAAATAATAGATGCTAATATGAACAAATTAATGCTATTTACATGCATTTGCTGGGGTTTTTAAGGCCAAAATGATAGAATAAAGGTGATGAAATGGAGATTCATCACCCCCCTATACTTGCCGTTGCTAGTCCCTAGCAAATACTTATGCAATAAGTACAAAAAGAATAAAGGAAAGAAAAAGGAAAATGAAAGGAAGATAGAGTGAATAGGGGTGCTTTCAGTGCAATGCATGTCTCTACAAAATCTGAGATTGGAGCTCCTGTTAGTCCTTAGGTGTGGATGTGTGTGGAACCTAGTCGGGAACCAAATTTAAAACACAACAGCCTTCGATAGTCGCAGAACTTGGTTCAAATCACCTTAATAGCCTGGTCAGAACTAGCCTACACCATACACAAACCCTTATGACTATGAAGCTGACTTGTACAGTGTAAGTGATAGTGGCTCCCCACCTCAGAAGCGGCAAAGAAACAACCTCCCCCAACCTGGTAACTCTAGTGCCTCGGTCTAGCAACTCTTTCCTCGAGAAGCGGGGTATTCCCTTCTAAGTTCAAGTGCAACCGGCTCAAGAAGGGGGGGAAGAAGTATAGACTTTTGGAAGCTCAGCCAGTGTAGCCGAGTCTCCCGCTGCAAGCTTCATGAGATGAAACATGGATACCATAAGCTTTTGCTTTATTGAACTATATACACTCCGGTGGGGTTATTAAATTTTCAATCCGACCCACCACTTTTTTTTGGAGTTCTTTTTGCTTCTCTTTCTCTTTTTTTTTTTTCAATTGCATCTGTACAACATATCTACATGGTGCAGCATATATACAAGAAATTTCTCCTTGAGCCAGTAGACTATCCCTCTTTTGAAGCTTTATTGCAACCCACAGCTTCAGTCCTTAGACTTCATCACCACTAGACCAAGTTGAGGTGCACTTCCTTTACTATAAGAAGAAGAGAGGTTCCGCCTAGAAGTACTACCCTCATATGCTACCCCAAGCCAAAGGAAACTGCCTCCTCACCACCTCATCCATGGAGAGCTATGTGAAAGGTGCAGGTGTCCAAGTTAGGTCACGGCCGACAAGAGTCATGCGTGTGTTTCGAAAAGTTCTAGTTAGTCCACTGAGGTATCTTGAACCCAGCCCTGCTTTCTCAAAGAATTAAGTCTGACTATGAACAATGCAGAGAGTTTTTTTAAAAAAAAGAATGATGCACATGTGAAAAGAACCATTTTTTAAACAATTTTCTAATTTTGAACTTTTTATGGATTTTTGGAGAAAAATGCAGATGTGAAAGAAAGTTTTTTTATGCAAATTTTTATGATTTTTGGTTTTGTAGTTTTTTTAAAGGAGAAAGGGTTAGTAATATATACAAGTATATACAAGAGACTCTTTTTTTTGTTTTTTTTGTTTGTTTTTTTGTTTGTTTGTTTTGTTTTTTTGTTGTTGTTTTTCTCTCTCTCTCTCTCTTCCCATTTTTTGTTTTGTTTTTTTTGTGTTTTTTTTGTTTTTGTTTTATTTTTTGTTTTGTTTTTTTTGTTTGTTTGTTTGTTTTTTTTGTTGTTTTTTTTGTTATTTTTGTTGTTTTTTTTGTGTTTGTTTTTTAATATTTTTTTACACACGTGGATTTTACAAAATATACACATAACCCTCCAAATAAATATATTTAAAAGTACGAGTGATGTCTAAAGTATATATACAATATATACGACACCCCCCTATACTTAGCTCGAACTATGTTCTCATAATGATCAGAGAGCGATAAAGGAAGACATAACTCGTGCTAAGCAAAGAGGTGAAAAGACTCCTATGCTACAACGACTCAAAGAAAAGATAAAATAGAAGTTGATGATCCCCCCTATACTTAGGATCAAGTAATCCTAAGTATAGTGGAATGTACAAAGGGGAAAACCGATGAAGAGAATGTACAGACTCACAAAGACACGATATGAACAACATCACCCCCCTATACTTAGGGTAGAGTATCCCTAAGTATAGGCAACAACAACAAAGGTGATAAACAGGACGAATATGAACAACACAAATCCTTCACCCCCCCTATACTTAGGATAAAGCACATCCTAAGTATAGCATATATACACACACACGGAAAAGGGGTGAATGATAAAACGGGAGAAGACAGAGTGAAACGAAAGGATATACAAGAGGAGTGGATTTACAAAGGTTAAGAAGGTCGAAAATGAACCTTCTTGCGGGATCGCTGAGGTATGGATTTGACAAGATGTAGGTCGATATTGGGATTATCATTAGATATGAACTGAGTAGAATCGACCAAGAATGTATGCTCAGCGGTTTCAGATTGTGCAGGCCTAAACCGGTTATTGGAAGTAGTGTGATCATGTCCTGCTTTGGAAGTCTCGCAAACATCAAAGTAAAATGGCTCGTAATCATTATCAGAAAAAGTAGGATCAATTTCAGCTTGGCGAGCCTCTACTGGATCATCATCTTTATCAAAAGGCCCAAATTCCTTTATAAAAGCAATCAAATCAAATTTGGCCTGATCGGTCTCATCTGAATCAAGGTGAATAGGAACGGACTCATCAGTGAAAGTAGTCGAATCATGTCCTTCATGTCTAGTCTCAGGGTCTGCCTTCCGCTCTAGGGTGTCTATCGTGTAAATTCCGCGGATGTCATCAATGCATCGCCACGTACCAGAAGAGGAAACTCCAAGGTCTATGCTTTCCGAATCCTCCTCCTTGAAGAGGAATTCTCGGGTCTCAGTATCATCCATCATATAGCAAAAATCTCTGGTAGTATCATCATGATCAAAGTCCTGGGGTTGTCTAACACGGGTGGGTTCTCATGGGATACGGGTTTCTGGACAGTAGTGGGTGCAGTGATTAACACATCGCTCCCTACATCAGAACAGAAGCGAATCTCTCCTGAACCATAGTCAATAACGGCTCCTGCAGAGGCAAGGAAAGGCCGTCCCAGGATGATTGGAGGGTGCTCCACAGGGGTGGAGGTCTCCATGGGCATTACAACAAAATCCAAAGTAAAATCCATGCCCTGAATGATAATGACAGCATTTTCTAAAATACCCTTCGGCCTCTTGATAGATCCATCAGCGAATTGAACTATCATCCTGGTTTTCTTGAGAGGCCCAAGATGAAGAGACTGTACCATGGAGAAGGGTATTATATTGATTGATGACCCGCCGTCAAGGAGAGCGTTATCACAAGAATAGTCAGATATGGAGCAACTCACAAGAGGTGTGACCGTGTTCCCTTTCTTAAAATACGGACGGTGAGAGATGGCGTAGGCAGTGGCCATGGTCAAGATGTGATGCTCAGATCTTCTCCTTCTCTTTCTCTTCTTTTGTTGAGGAGTAGATAAATCTGTCATGGCATGTTGAAGTGGGGCTTTAATGATCTCATGAAGGGTGGCCACCACTTCGGGTTTAGTCAACATTTTTTTTGAGTTTTTGGACCTCATCCATACAAGGGAGAAGGTCGGAATCAGCATTTACATGAGGATTGCCAAGAGCAGTCTGTACAGTGGCATCCTCAGGATCTAGGTTGGGACATGGCTGTGTGGGTGAATGATCGGGCATTTGGGTTCTTTTCTCACAAAATGAATCAATAATATGTCTCGTAGAATCTTTTTGTATTTTCAAAATTTTCTCATTTTTTTGTATTTTGGATGATTTCAATCTCTCATGATTATCCTCAAGTGAATCAATATCCTCAAATATTGGAGCAACGTTCTGGCTCTCATTTTTGTTAATAAAATTGGAAATCTTCGAATTCATATGCTCCACCATTTGATTCAATGTGTTAAGTGTGGAAATCATTAAAGGTGACTCCAAAATCCCAGGATCGGGTGGGTTGAATGAGGGTGGGTGAAAATCAAAGTCCTCCGTCTCCTGAAATAATGGGTTAGGCGGATATGCACAAACATCAGGAGGAAGATCCTCCTGGAAAAGGGAAGGTGGATCGTCTGGAGAGTACAAGGTATCTGCGAAGATCGGATTAGAATAACTCCAGTCGGCCATCTTCGAAACAAATGATGGGAGAGCACGAGGTTCAAGCCAAAAGATATGGAGAAAAAGGCGCAAATGCACAGAAAAGATCTGGTATGCACACAAACAATCAAACACAATACAAACCCCCAATTCACCAACTCAACGCAATGTGAAGACCGTGAAGGTTCGGTCTCTTAATCTTGTCTGTTTTAGAGTTAGGTGATAATCACAAAGTTGTACAAACACTTAGGTTGAATTATGGGATTTGGGCACTAACCTTAGTGTGTACGCGAGCAAGTTAAAACGAATACAATGAGGGGGGTTACTCTCCCCAAAACAATGATTTTTCCTTGTATTTTTTTAGGGTCGAGTTTTCTTTAGCAGTCCCAAATTTTAGGCAGTTGTCACTTGGTTAAGATATTTTCAAAGAATCGTCTACCGAGTGTCCAATTTCCTTTTTAACTTATGTGAGTGAAAACAAGGGAGGAGATCGGAAATGCCAATGCGTGATTAAAAACGATGATGCATGCAGGGGTTAGAAATGCGTACCTTATCGCCAGCACTCTACATGCAAGTGATCCGCGCAGAATTTAAATATAGAAAATAAACTAACCTATATGCAAATGCAAGTAAACCGTCCTAGATGATAACTTCTATGAACGGGCAAGAACAAGTTAATTTGACTAAGTCCAAATTACGATCTACTCTATAGGCACAGAAATTCTTGTTTAGGGTGTTTGGACCTAATTAATTACCTGGATCAAGCAAATTAATTAAAGAAATCAATAGGTGGCTTTCGAAATCTGCGGAAAACAAAGAAAATAAAGACGATGAAAACAAAACCGATGAGGTCCCCCAAGTGCACCGGCACTTGGCGAAACAGACTCCGCAACAAATGAATGTCCGTATACAAAGTTCAAATGATAGAAAAAAAACTCTCTCTCTTTTTTTTCATCTCTTTCAATTTTCTTCTCCTCTTCTCACGCTTTCCTGCGGCTTGGTGAAGAATCAAGCCACCTCCACGTCGCTTGGGTGCTTCGGCTCTCCTAGGATCGCCTCCTTCGCTCCGCGGGCCCTCGCAAGAAAAAGAAAAGAGAATGTGTAAGAAGCACAATTTTCAAATATGAGAAAATGATGAAATGAATGCAATGGATATGAACAATGGAATAATGTGGCAAATTATACACAGATATTTACAACCAAGAATAGCAGGTCAAAAAAGAAACCTAACTACCCTCGCCGTGCCTCCCCTGCAACGGCGCCATTTTGTTGAGCGCAAAATTCGAGGACGGAAAGTTAATGGAAAATATGTCGTTGTTTATCCCCAGAATCCCGCGTTAACAAAAGATTATTTTTTTATTTTTGCTACTTATTAACCTGTATAGCGGACAGGGTCGAACTCAGAAAGGCTACAATTCTCGAGGGTTATTCAATTAATTAGAAACTAATTAAAAGAAAACAGGAATCTCAAAGGACAACTATCCTTGGTTTTTGTGATTTTTTTATCTTTTTATTTTTTTAATTTTTTATTTCTAATTTTTTTTGTATTTTCTGATTTTCAATTTTTTAGTGATTTTGACGTTTGCAAATTTTTTATTTTCCAAAAATAATACGAAGCAATATAAACAAGATCAAGAATATGCAAACCGACTCTTTTTGTAATTTTTCAATTAGTCAAAAATGCTCAGAAAAATTTAAAGAAAATATTCTTGGGTTTTAAAAGTTTTAAAATATTTTTGAGAATTTTTGTAGATTTTTCGGATGTTTTTGTATTTTTCTAAAAATCAAACAGTGAGGAAACAAGAAAATATGCACAGCTTGGAGTAATTTGCAATTTAAAAATCTTTTAAATACGAAAAACTCCTGACAATTATTTTTAAAACAAACTAGATACAATTATCTACACACAGGAACCGAAATCGCAATTTTTGGATTTTTGTAGAATATTTTATGATTTTTAGAAGATTTTTGATATTTTTCAATTTTTTTGGGTTTTATAAATAATTAATGCGTGAAAAATGGTCATAAATTAAAAGACAATGAAATAAAACTAATTTAATTTTTTTAGAATTTTTGGAGGTATTTTCAAATTTTTATGAATTTTCGAATTTCAAGAAGACAAAAAAGTACTGTTTTGATTTTTTTAATAATACCAAATGAAGACAAAATACAATGAAAAATTTATGCTAGATGGATATGAACATCAGGAGCGTAGCACAATTTTTGCAAAATTTTTGGATCACAAATAACATTTATTTCAATGAAAACACAAGGCAAGTTCAAGTTCTGCAGTTCAGGGACTAAAAAGTAAATATGGAAAAGTTATGGACTGAAATATAAAGTTTCGATGTTTTCGCTTCAAATAAATAATAAAATAAAATGCGAGGGAGTAGGTGTAAATTACCCAAACATCATGAGTTTGACATATACTTGAGGCTCTGGCAGGGGCGTAGATGTAACTTTAAGAAGTTCCAGGGCTGAATCTACAATTCCCCCTTTTTTATCAAAAGCCAAACCCTAGAGAGGGTCTTCGTTTCAATCTCAAAGGAGCTCAAGGGGGGCCGTCGCCCCTTCTTCTTCCACGCGGGGTCGGCGGAGCGTATGGCGGCCGGCAGCGCGCACGGCTGGAGCGCGGAGGTGCGGCACGCTGGCGCACGCAGGAGGGTAGCCGAGTGACGACGCGGCGGCGATGAACTCCGCTGGAGGGGTGGCCGAGGGGAGCGCTTCTCCGCGCGCAGAGGTCGGGGATGACGGAGGCTGGGCTGCGGAGCGCGCTACGGCAAGCGCGGCAGGGCGGCGTTGCGCCGGACAGAGGCGCACGGGCGGTTAGCTGCACGCGGGGCGAGATCTGCTGGATGCACGTGGGAGCGGACGGCGGTGCAGCTTCAGAGGTGGCGCGGAGGCTGGAAGCGGCGGCGTGGGATGGTGCGGCGCCACCCACGCGGCGGAGGAGGGAGGCGCGGGCGCGGTCTGAGGCGGTGGAGGGCACTGGCGAGGAGGAGGGGCGACCGCGCACAGGCGGCCGCAGGCGGAGTGTGAAGGGTTGCGGCGGTGGAGGGCACTGCTGCACCGCCCGGTGGCTGCTGTCGTATTTTTTTCTTTTTTTTAAATTTTTTTTGTTTATGATGTAGACAGTGAATAAATAAAAGAAGAAAAAAAACTTTTTTATTTTTTTATAAATCTGAAAATAAGAAAAGAAAAAGGAAAAGCAATTTCTTTTTTTTTAAATTTTTTTTATTGTTATCCGCAAAACAAATGTTAGGCAAAATAAAGATTTTTTTTGTTTTTTTATGGTCCTGCAAAATCAACGTTAGAGAACAAAAAGGAAACAAATGTTTGTTTATTTATTTATTTACAAATTTGGAAAAAATGAATGGGGATCCGTGAAAGTGGAAGATTGAATCCGATTCTCCGACCACCATACGTGGTCCGAGTTGATAGATCGCGTGGGAGATAGAAATTGAAGGCGGAGAGATCGAGAAAGTGAGATGGAAATTCGAGTCGAGTCGGTGGCGGATCAAAAATCGTGATGAATTTTTTTTTATGATCTAGAAGAACAAAAATACCAACGAAAAAAAAAACGCGATGAACTAAAGTACGATTAAACTAAGATAAAAATGTGAAGAAAATTTTGGATCTCACCTTAGGAGCGGAAAATGAACCGTGATCGCCTCGACAAGGCCGACTCGCTGTCACCGGACGGCTTGGAGGCTAGGCAACTTCCTCGATGAAATTTCTCTCGGAGATCGGGCTCCTCTCTCTAAAGATTGATCAGGTTGGAATGAGGGAGATGGAGCTATATAAATAGAAAAGAGAGACATTTGAATTTTTGAATTTTTGGATAAGAGAGATTTTTTTGGTGGAAGAGATAACATGAGAGATAAAATAGAAAGATAAAATTATTTACAAAATTATCTATTTTTTTTTAATTTTCGTCACTTTATTTATTTAAATTAAAAATGTTATTTTTTTATTTTTTTATGATGGTTAGTTAAAAATAGCAACTATATACATGTACTATATACATATATGACATTATATACAAGGATAAATGGGGAAATTAGCCTCTCTTTTTTAAGAATTTTATTAATTTTTTTATTTTTATTTTTGTTTTAAGTAATTAGTAAAAATATTTACAAATATATATACAAATACAATATACACAAAATACAAGGGAAAATTGCACAAACCACCCCAGAAAACCGACTTTTCAACCGTAACTCCAAAAATTATAAAATCACAGTCATTTTGAAGATAATTTAATTTAGAATTCAATGAAAGTGATATTTGTTCAATTTGAGATCATGTGGAGCCGGAATTGATCTTTCAATTAGTGCTTAGTGGCTTTTTTCCAAGTGTGGCTACTTTTATTCTGTACATGATTTAATTGTGCAATCAGTTTTATTAATTAGGACCCATTTTTATTTACAACTTTGATTTTGAATGTTATTTGATTTGGTGTCAATTAAGGTACAAATAAATTAGTGTTAGTTTTATACAGATATACACAAAATAAGTGAGAAACACATTTTTTTGGATTTTCTGGTTGAGGACCTTATCTCCCCCTACTTTATTCCTGGTCGATCAGGTCAAGTCTTGACCTTCTCTCGGGGTTCGGGTCAGCCTGTATACGGTCTTCCTTTTTTTATTTTATTTTCTTTATTTTTCCTTTCTTTCTTTATTTATTTATTTTAGGTTAAAATTAGTAAGGAATGTACAATATTTACACACAAATGCAAGTTAGTAAGAATATGGAGTTAGCGTTATATGCAGGTGTTTTATAAGGGATTTTAAGCTAAAATAAATGAATAAAGATGACGAATCGCAGATTCATCAAGTGCGTGAAGGAGGAGAACGCGGGGGCTACGACTGGGATCGGCGGGGGCTGCGTAAGGTGCTGGAGGAGATGCACAGGAGAATGTCCCGTGCTGCTTTGTGATTTGGGTCTCCAGGAACTACCGTCAGGAGGTGCGCTTGATCAGAAGATGGGCTTGGAGTTAATGTCAGAGCCGCAAGAAGACGATTTGGAGATTGCGGCTGGACTTAGGGTTTCAAGCAGAAACCCTAGAAGCTTCTTGTTGAATCATTCACGAGCTCTAGAAATTCAATGACCAATCTTTGAACTATGCAGAAAATAGGGTTTCAAAGAATCCTAGAAAATCTTGAACCAAAACTTGAACATAATCTTCAAGAATAACTAAAAATTGATTCTCAAATCGATCACAAAATATAATCGCAGAACATGATGAAATCCTCGAAAATCGAGCCGCTCTGATACCATGTTATCAGAGAAGCGGAAGCGGAATCGACAAACAAAATAGTAAACATGAACATCAGATATTTAATGTGGAACCCTACTCCCTAAGGAGCAGAATGAAATCACGGGAGAAGCCCTCAACGGGGCGGATATTCTTTTGGAATTTCTCAATGAGTACATGGGTTGTGAGGATCTCTTAACAAATAGCCACAAAAAATATTCTCTAACAAGATCATTAACTTATATATATATATATAAGGCTATGGGGAAATGGGGAAATCATACATATGAGTCATCATCTTAATGTATAAGAATATGACGTATGAATGGTAATGGGTAAAACTTGGGGTATTCCTTTAGGGTAGCTTGAAAACCTTGTTCATAGCATGTAATAAATTTTTAGTCGTTTATGCCATAGTAGCTTCTTTTGCAATCACCTTAAGATGCATGTTTGTTTTATTAAGTTTGGGATTTACCTGCGCCTGCTGACATCTCGTATTCCTTTCATGTGTGGCAGGCAAGGAACCTGCACTGCAGTAGTGATTGATGATTCCAAACATCCGTTGATATTTCAGACGGTACAATTACTTTATCACAGATTTTCTTCAGTTTATGATGTAAAATACTTTCTTTCTCTTCATATCACAATTTTAGAAATGTATGTATGTACCGGGAGCCTATGTTGTACATGTTGCGTGTGTGTGTATATATATATATATATATATATATATATGAAAATTAATGAATGAAATTTTGGTGACACTTGTTGCTCTATGGTTATTACTTGAATTGTGAATGTCAATTGTAGAAAGCGAAAATATTTCTTTCAAATTTCATTATTTAATGCAATCTTTAGCGAATGTAATACCACGAATGCAGTGTAAACGGGTGTTTGGATCCAAAGGCGTCACAATTTGCTAGACAAATCCCCAATCCTATTCAAGTAACAAAGTTTTGCATGTAGAGATTGTCCTACAATCATTGTAGAATAAGATAGGTTTTTCATGAAACAGTCATCCAATGATGATTGATGTTTAATCAATTATTTCCATAAATAAATATTAATCATTAATTAATCACGATAAATTCTCAATTTCCTTGATTGACATTGAATGATAAACTAATTAAGGAAGAGATCTTGATGATCCAATCATCATCTGACCCATCTCCACTAAACATGCAATATCTAAGGCAAACAGAGTTGGAATTGCACGAAATAAAATCTTGTGGTTTGCTGGTTTGATCCTTTATTATTTCAAGTATTTATTTCATGTTTCATGACATGAAAACAACAAGCAAAAATAGTTTTGTTACATATCCATTCATACATGCAAAAACAATTTTCATAGTCGGAACCATTCGAATCAATTTTGTGTACTTTTATACCAATCACAGGTTAATGTTTTTGGGACATATTTAGACATTCTAGATACTTTTTAGATTAAATTACAATTTGGGTCCCCAACTATAGGTCTGATCCCAGAATGGGTCCCAATCTTTAAATTGTAACGATTCGGGTCCCAAAGCCATTAATGTATTAAACTTTTTGAGGCTAATGACTAGTATGCCCTTGTTTACAAGTTGGAACCCAGACCTCATTCCCTTCTCAGCAAGGGCATATTCATCATGAACCCAAAAATTTCCATTTCCTAAATGGTTCGGGGACCCGAATTGTTACAATTTAAAGACCGGGACCCATTTTGAGATCGGACTCATAGATGGGAACCAAATTGTAATTTACCCTACTTTTTATCAACCAAAAAACACGTCCAAATAGTGCACAAACAATAGATTTTTATTTCATCAAAAATCTATTCGCATCTTTCATGCAATGCAAAAAATAATGTTTCCTGATTATCCAAAACATAAACCATGATCGCCTAGGGTTTTGGATCACATCCAAGTCCTGACCCAGGCTCTGATACCACTTAATGATATGGGAAAATCCTTGAGCGCATCATGGAAGTGAGAGAATAGCATCATATACGATCTGGAGCGACTAGTCACACTAGTTGTTCGGTGTTGCGGAATTTAAAAATTTAATCGATGAAACCACATGGTCTAAGAACACTTCTTGAATCGTTTCATCTAAATCACATACTAGATAAAGAAATACCTTTTGTAGCACGGTTGTGATCGAGTCTTTAAATAAAAAGACCTTCTATCTCAAGTTTGATCTGTTGGAGGAGACGCTTGCGAGCGTGGAGATGAGTTGTGTATTTCTCGCAATCCAAGTTGTTGATCCAAGCAATGAATCTCCTGATCTCATCTCACGAGATAAAACATCTTCACAAGCGAGGCGCACTGAAGGAGATTGAGATCCACGAGTTGTCGAGTCAGCAATACAATAACGATGCGATAACGGAAACAACATTCTCTCTAAGGTTGGAGAGGACGGCATAAAATCAATGGATGATATTGATTTCTATTTCTTTCAATGACCATGATCTTGTTGTAAAAATTCAACAACAATTAATTTAATTTAAATATATATTGTATAATCAATATAAATTAATTCCAAATTAAATCAATCAACCTTGGAGATAACTATGAAGGAGATTGCCCTCATCCCATAAAAGAGGGGGGACAACCACCCATTCCTTTTAGGATTTGGTGGTCGTCTACCTCTTTTCAATTGGAAGGAGCCAATATTCTTCTAATTCATGAGATTACATTATCTCATGAAATCTATAATATTTACAACAACACTTGTTCCAAGTTATTTCATAAAAATAATTCATAATTATCTTGTGAACATTGCAATCATGACATTGGAAATTTATAAATGACATTCACAGCCCAAAATAAAATGTAAATTATATGTTCAATTAATTGCCCAATGTGAATCCAATTCACATCTATCATTAATCAACAAATATAATTATAATAGGCTCTCTCTCCAATATATTATAAATCACATTTATAATATATGTGTGAATGATTGGATAGTGATATCCGCATTATTCTTATCCATAATAATGGATAATAATGATATGGGAAAATCCTTGAGCGCATCATGGAAGCGAGAGAATGGCATCATATACGATCTGGAGAGACTAGTCACACTAGTTGTTCAGTGCTGCGGAATTTAAAAATTTAATCGATGAAACCACACGATCTACGAACACTTCTTGAATTGTTTCATCTCAACCACATACTAGATAAAGGAATACCTCTTGTAGCACATTTGTTATAGAGTCTTTAAACAAAAAGACCTTCTGTCTCGAGTCTAATCTGTTGGAGGAGACGCTTGCGAGCGCAGATATGAATCGCATATTTCTCGCAATCCAAGTTGTTGATCCAAGCAATGAATCTCCTGATCTCATCTCACGAGATAAAACATCTTCACGAGCGAGGCACACTGAACGAGATGGAGATCCACGAGTTGTTGAGTCAGCAATACAATAACGATGTGACAGCGGCAACAACCTTCTCTCTAGGGTTGGAGAGGACGGGTCACTCCAGAGGAGAGAGGGGGGCATGAGAATGAGGGAGAGAGAGAGAACAATTGATGATGTAACTTGAAGAGGAAGGGGTACATCTTCTTATATAGTATTTTGGGAGTCCATGGATTGAGATCCATGGACAACACAAAATCAATGGATAATATTGATTTGTATTTCTTTTAATGACCATGATCTTCTTGTAAAAATTCAACAACAATTAACTTAATTTAAATATATATATTCTATAATCAATATAAATTAATTCCAAATTCAATCAATCAACCTTGGAGATAACTAGGAAGGAGATTACCCTCATCCCATAAAAGAGGACAACCACCCATTCCTTTTAGAATTTGGTGGTTGTCTACCTCCTTTGAATTGGAAGGAGGCAATATTCTTCCAATTCATGAGATTATATTATCTCATGAAATCTATATATTTACAACAACATTTGTTCAAAATTATTTAATAAAAATAATTCATAATTAAATTGTGAACATTGCAATCATGCCATTGGAAATTTATAAATGACATTCACAGCCTAAAAAATGTAAATTATATGTTCAATTAATTGTCCAATATGAATCCAATTCAAATCAATAATTAATCAACAAATATAATTATAATAGGCTCTCTCTAATATATTATAAATCACATTTATAATATATGTATGAATGATTGGATAGTGATATCCGTATTATTCTTATCCATAATAATGGATAAGAATAATGATATGGGAAAATCCTTGAGCGCATCGTGGAAGCGAGAGAATGGCATCATATACGATCTGGAGCGATTAGTCACACTAGTTGTTCGGTGCTGGGAATTTAAAAATTTAATCGATAAAACCACATGATCTAAGAACACTTCTTGAATCGTTTCATCTAAACCACATACTAGATAAAAGAATACCTCTTGTAACACGGTTGTGATCGAGTCTTTAAACAAAAAGACCTTCTGTCTCGAGTCTGATCTGTTGTAGGAGATGCTTGCGAACGCGGAGATGAGTCGCGTATTTCTCGCAATCCAAGTTGTTGATGCAAGCAATGAATCTCCTGATCTCATCTCACGAGATAAAACATCTTCACGAGCGAGGCGCACTGAAGGAGATGGAGATCCTCGAGTTGTGGGGTCAGCAATAGAATAACGATGCGATAACGACAACAACCTTCTCTCTAGGGTTGGAGAGGATGGGTCACTCGAGAGGAGGGGGGTATGAGAATGAGGGGGAGAGAGAGAACAATTGATGATGTAACTTGAAGAGCAAGGGGTACATCTTCTTATATAGTATTTTGGGAGTCCATGGATTGAGATCCATGGACAACACAAAATCAGTGCATGATATTGATTTGTGTTTCTTTCAATGACCATGATCTTGTTGTAAAAATTCAATAACAATTAATTTAATTTAAATATATATTGTATAATAATATAAATTAATTCCAAATTAAATCAATCAACCTTGGAGACAACTAGGAAGGAGATTGCCCTCATCCCATAAAAGAGGGGGGACAACCACCCATTCGTTTTAGGATTTGGTGGTCGTCTACCTCCTTTGAATTGGAAGGAGGCAATATTCTTCCGATTCATGAGATTACATTATCTCATAAAATCTATATTATTTACAACAACACTTGTTCGAAATTGTTTCATAAAAATAATTCATAATTATCTTGTGAACATTGCAATCATGTCATTAGAAATTTATAAATGACATTCACAACCCAAAATAAAATGTAAATTATATGTTCAATTAATTGTCCAATGTGAATCCAATTCAAATCAATAATTAATCAACAAATATAATTATAATAGACTCTCTCCAATATATTATAAATCACATTTATAATATATATATGAATGATTGGAAAGTGATATCTGCATTATTCTTATCCATAATAATAGATATGAATAATGATATGGGAAAATCCTTGAGCGCATCATGGAAGCGAGAGAATGGCATCATATACGATCTGGAGCGACTAGTCGCACTAGTTGTTCGATGCTGCGGAATTTAAAAATTTAATCGATGAAACCACATGATTTAAGAGCACTTCTTGAACCGTTTCATCTAAACCACATACTAGATAAAGGAATACCTCTTATAGCATGGTGGTGATCGAGTCTTTAAACAAAAAGACCTTCTGTCTCAAGTCTGATATGTTGGAGGAGACGTTTGCGAGCACGGAGATGAGCCGTGTATTTCTCGCAATCCAAGTTGTTGATCCAAGCAATGAATCTCCTGATCTCAATTCACGAGATAAAACATCTTCACGAGCGAGGCACACTAAAGGAGATGGAGATCCATGAGTTGTCGAGTCACAAATACAATAACGATGCGAGAACGGTAGCAACCTACACTCTTGGGTTGGAGAGGATGGGTCACTCAAGAGGAGAGAGGGGGGGAGGGCATGAGAATGAGGGGGAGAGAGAGAACAATTGATGTAACTTGAAGAGAAAGGGGTACATCTTCTTATATAGTATTTTGGGAGTCCATGGATTGAGATCCATGGACAACACAAAATCAGTGCATGATATTGATTTGTGTTTCTTTCAATGACCATGATCTTGTTGTAAAAATTCAACAACAATTAATTTAATTTAAATATATATTGTATAATAATATAAATTAATTCCAAATTAAATCAATCAACCTTGGAGACAACTAGGAAGGAGATTGCCCTCATCCCATAAAAGAGGGGGGACAACCACCCATTCCTTTTAGGATTTGGTGGCCGTCTACCTCCTTTGAATTGGAAGGAGGCAATATTCTTCTAATTCATGAGATTACATTATCTCATGAAATCTATAATACTTACAACAACACTTGTTCCAAATTATTTCATAAAAATAATCCATAATTATCTTGTGAAAATTGCAATCATGACATTGGAAATTTATAAATGACATTCACAGCCCAAAATAAAATGTAAATTATATGTTCAATTAATTGCCTAATGTGAATCCAATTCACATCAATAATTAATCAACAAATATAATTATAATAGGTTCTCTCTAATATATTATAAATCACATTTATAATATATGTATGAATGATTGGATAGTGATATCCGCATTATTCCTATCCATAATAATGGATAAGAATAATGATATAGGAAAATCCTTGAGCGCATCATGGAAGCGAGAGAATGGCATCATATACAATCTGGAGCGACTAGTCACACTTGTTGTTCGATGCTGCGGAATTTAAAAATTTAATCGATGAAACCACATGATCTAATAATACTTCTTGAATCATTTCATTTAAACCATATACTAGATAGAGAAATAACTCTTGTAGAACGGTTGTGATCGAGTCTTTAAACAAAAAGACCTTCTGTCTCAAGTCTGATCTGTTGGAGGAGACGCTTGCGAGCGCGGAGATGAGTCGCGTATTTCTCGCAATCCAAGTTGTTGATCCAAGTAATGAATCTCCTGATCTCATCTCACGAGATAAAACATCTTCATGAGCGAGGCGTACTGAAGGAGATGGAGATCCACGAGTTGTCGAGTCAGCAATACAATAATGATGCGACAACGACAGCAACCTTCTCTCTAGGGTTGGAGAGGACGGGTCACTCAAGAGGAGAGAGGGGGCATGAAAATGAGGGAGAGAGAGAGAACAATTGATGATGTAACTTGAAGAGCAAGGGGTACATCTTCTTATATAGTATTTTGGGAGTCCATGAATTGAGATCCATGGACAACACAAAATCAATGGATGATATTGATTTGTGTTTCTTTTAATGACCATGATCTTGTTGTAAATATTCAACAACAATTAATTTAATTTAAATATATATTGTATAATCAATATAAATTAATTCCAAATTAAATCAATCAACCTTGGAGATAACTAGGAAGGAGATTTCCCTCATCCCATAAAAGAGGGGGGAAACCACCCATTCCTTTTAGAATTTGGTGGTCGTCTACCTCCTTTGAATTGGAAGGAGGCAATATTCTTCCAATTCATGAGATTACATTATCTCATGAAATCTATAATATTTACAACAACACTTGTTCCAAAATATTTCATAAAAATAATTCATAATTATCTTGTGAACATTGCAATCATGCCATTGGAAATTTATAAATGACATTCACAACCTAAAATAAAATGTAAATTATATGTTAGTTAATTGTCCAATGTGAATCCAATTCACATCAATAATTAATCAACCATTATAATTACAACATGCTCTCTCCAATATGTTATAAATCACATTTATAATATATGTATGAATAATTGGATAGTGATATCCACATTATTCTTATCCATTATAATTAAAACACATTTAATTACATTGGATCATCATTCTCATGTATCTAAATAATATGAATTAAATTTACATTATTTGTGATAATTAAATCATATCTAATTATCCATTCCTCAATGCTTGGATTTAATATATAATGGTATTATTCTCGAACTCTTTCAAGAATAATGCGTTTTCTCAGCAGATACTTGGAGATAAGAACATGGTGATTATACGTTCCACATATAGTAACTTGGATATTGAGATCACATCTCAAATCCAGATCTCATTGACCTCTCACATATGCTTGATTATATAAAGACCGTAAGTTTAATCTTCTCATTTGCATCTGAATCTCATTCAGAAAAATGTCCAACATTTGGACCAAGATCAGATCACTTCTCTACTGATAGGAGTTACTAAAATCCAGACTTGTTTCAACACTCCCTCGGAATGGAAGTATCATGGTTATACAATCGTTTATGATCACATCACCTTTAGGTATTCCTAATACATGTACATCATGCATACTAGAAGACTTATGATAAATCCAAAGATATAAATCAATTTACACTATCATATTTAAGGTTTTATCATTAAGTTTCTCATTCGATCATTGGGAGTTGGTTCGATCATATGCTTTCCAAAAACATATAGCATGCCTTCAAATTCTTGTCATGCTTCCAAAGCACGATGAACATGCATGGAATTTGATCCGATCCCAATACCTCAAGAGTGAGCGCATGCCTTCCAGTTCACAAGTGAACCTGTATGATCCCTTTGAGAGATCGTATCACTCATATGCTCTCATATGCATACCAGCTCGTCGATGTATAGGCCTTGATCAAATGTACATACTTAGACATATAGAAATACATCTTTCTCCGGTCAGAGGATGTGCGCCTATATCGTGATTGTATATGACATAGGACCTAGTTATCTCGATATCATCAAGTCAACTATTTGACCTAACTAATCTGACACCTCTAAATCTCTATTCCTATGCAAAGGACCTGCATCAAGAGGTCGGTCGGATATCAACGTAATGAGGAAAGGATTGTCATCTCCTACTCATGCTGGAGATCATTTCTCAACAATCATTTGACGGTGCTTGATGAGTTCTCAGTCTAACTCCTTAGATATTCATCCAGGCACCACCTCTATGATTCAACTATTAAATCAACTACTATATGATGATTAAGATGGTCATGGTACATAACTCTAATTTTACAGAGGGACCTTATAGTGCATTCACTCATTTAACTCAGATAGGAGTGAAATAACTTATAACTTTTACTGATAAATCAAACATTACATTAATAGTTATTATATGAATGGCTCGCCTCGGGCTCACACGGCTAACAGGTTGGAGAGAGGGCGAATATGTATGTGAAAGAGATGTTGTTATTGCAACCATTGCATTAACCAAGAAGGCTAGGGTTTGCCTTTCTTTTATAATAAATCGGATGGCTAAGATGCACTCCTAATAACAATCAAAATTCACCATCAATATGCAATCTTCAAGATTACATGTGGCTCCAACCACAATTAGGGCTATGAATTGATATATAAATTATTAACTCTAATTTCAATGTAATCTTCAAAATTTATGTAAGCTCCAAGATTACATGTAATATCCAAGATTTCATGCAATCTCCAAGATTACGTGAAATCTTCTCATTAATAAGTATGGAAAAAGGGAGAGAGATGCTATGTTAAGGGTGGACGTCCACCATGGTGTTTTTTACCATGGTGGCTTCCACCAACTTGGAGCATCTCTTTCCTCTTTTTTAATTGGATGTAATCTCCAAGATTGCACCCCAAATCTATATTTATTGACTTCGTTTGCAATTTAATTCATCTAATAATTCCATATTATATGTGATAATTACAATTAGGCCACTGATAAAAATGAATCGTCTTCATCCGTCCAAAATTAATTGTAAATTACATTTGTATTTAATTGTATAATGTGAATCCAATTCACGTTAATATTGAAGTTGTGAATCTGATTCAGAATTAGGTCTCTTTAGTATATTATGAAACTTATCTACATTATCCATGATTTTTGTGGATAGTATTATCCACATTAATCTCATATATGATAACTAAATCCGATTTAATTATCTTAGATGTCTATTTACACGTTTAAATAATGTGAATCATATTCACATTATTTATAATAATTAAACCTAATTTAATCGTTATTAATTATCTTTATTTTCCAGTCCTAAGATATTGTCTCTAACAACACGATTCTTGAACTCTTTTAAGAAAAGTATACATTCTCCTTGGAGACTTGGAGATAAGGACATGACAACTTTATATGTCATATTTAGTGACTTGGATTGTGAGATCTAATCTCATATCCATATCTAGAAGATTTCCTAGAGATGTCTAATCATATCAAACAATATATCCAAACTTCTTATTGCATTCGAATCATATTCAGGTCAGTGTCCAATAAGGTTGCAAAAGTCTGTAGTAGGTACTCGGTCGGTTGGGTCACTGACTAAGGATTAATCGGCAGTCGGGCGACTAATCGGATTTAGTTGAACTTTAATCGGCTTTGAATTTTATGATTATTTTAAATATATAACTCATTTTTATACATATATTTACATAGATTTTGTACATTTTTATACTACCATAATAAAATAAAAGAAGTAATTGAATTTAAATAAAACATTAAGCATATTATAATAAATTTGCTTATAAAAAAGCAAAACATTAAAAAAAACACGGTACCTCCAAGCAAAAATTGATCGATCAGTATACCTAATCGGAATTAGTCTGTACTCGGTCGGCAACCCCACTGACTAGACTAGTCGGACCTACTAATCGGGCCAGTTGGGCAACTTTTACAACACTGGTGTCCAATATCTAGACCAAGATTGGATAACTAGTCTATTATGTGGAGTGATTAAAATCCAAACTTGTTTCATCACTCCCTCAGAATGGAGGCGTTATTGCATAAAACCGATTATGATCACATTACTCTAGAGTATCCCCAATACTCGTACATCATGTATACTGAAAGAATTCAATTAAACCTGGAGTTCTGAACACATTTGAACTGTCTCCTTTAGGATTTTATCATTAAGTTTCTTATTCGATCATTAGAGTTGGTATCGATCATATGTTTTCCAAAAGTATATATTATACCTTCAAATCCTGTCTTGTTTCCAAAACAAGACGACCAATGTTGGAAATTGGTTTATCCCAATATCTCATGAGTGAGCTTATGTCTTCTAGTTCGGTAGCGAACATGTATGATCTTTTTGAGAGATAATGTCACTCATATGCCCTCATATGTATACCAGCTTGTCAATGTATAGACCTTGATTAGGTCATCAACCTAATAGTCTATCTAATATGATCAAATCATTAGACCAACAATATTATGATTATTAAGATGGCCATGATACATAACCCTAATTGTACCAAGGGACCTATTATGCTAATTATTATTCATTATTTCAGATTTGAGTGATTTACAATGAATTTATTGAATAATGGCTCACCATGGGCTCACATGTCCAATAGACTTGGAGTTTGATCAAGAAGGTGGGATTCTTTGGTATTTTATTCATGTTTGATGCACCTTAGTGTTTGATCCAAGAAGGTTGGAGGCTTCTATGTGTGATCCAATCTTGAAGTGACCTTGGTATGCGATTCGATAGTGAAGACGTTGGTGTTTGATCCATAGCACAACCTTTGATGTATGATTCATGGTTGTAAGTATTTTAGTGTTTGATCCAAAGCCCTTGTAAACCATTAAGTTATCCATGGAAAATAACTAGTGAAAAAGTTAATCGGTATTAGACACCTTGAGTTAAATAATTAGGTTGTGGTTTCGTAAACTTCATTGTGGAAAAGTTGCTTCTTTAGTTTTATCATTCTATTTGTGATTGATATTTTCTTTGCATATTTTATTTGGCTATAATTTGTTTAAACTATCATTCATTCCTTCTCTAGTAGTATTGCGATCTTGGAGGTATCTATAGATTCTTCGTATATCAAAGAATCAAAAGCACATCTTGTTAATCGTTTTAATATGATTTCTCCATATACTAATTGGCTCTTCTCACATCATATGAAATATCATGTCTATTGATAGTAATATATAATAGTTTTTCCACTAGATTTCTTTATTCTGTGATATCTTCGAACACGAGATTTGTAGAGGCATCATGTTTGTGATTCTGCTAGAATAGAGGATGCTTTACAACTAAATAAATTGGCATATGCAAAAATGTCTAAACAATATTGTGGCAAGTGTAAACCCTTTTGCCGCATAAATCAACTTAATTCCAAGACAATATTTAAGATGACCAATATTCTTAGTGACAAATATCTTCTGTAGGAAAGGCTTTAGCCTTAAAATACCTGCTTTGTTATTACAAGTGATACCTATATCATCAACCTATCTAGCAAGTATCACTGATCTGAGGGAATACTGATGAACCAATAAATGAAAGGATTTGCATTACATGTAATCTTAGAACATGTTCGTAAGGGCATACATCATCCTTACTAATAATCTCAACCGCAACCTAAGTCCCTTAAATAACCATTAGTACATACTATTGGGTTACTTTTGGCTTGCAACCCCAATTATCCATTCTGACAACTAACCACTCTCTCTATATACGTATATCTATGGTGGTTGTACTTAATGTAAAACCCAAACACGAACGAAGTCTCAGGACTGAGCACGACTCTCCCAGTTTCATATTCTCCCTATAAAACTCAAGCCTCGATTTACATGCAAAAATATCTGTCATATCCACCACCATCTTTAACAGAACGAGAGAGGGAGAGATATATAGGATAACAATGGTGATAACGCCCAAATTTTCTCCGATGAAGATTCCTTCTAGGTGTGACCTAGAGGGTGGTATCCAACCCCTTCTACAGTTGAGATTCCCCAGAAGATTGGTTGAATCATCGTCGTGCTCTACCCACCGCTAAAGTCTACAACCCGGAGTCGAGGTTGACCTCCTTCATTTCCAGGTGAAACCACGTGTATCCTTCTTTTCTTGCTTTCTTCTTCTTCTTCTTCTTCTTCTTCTTCTTCTTCTTCTTCTTCTTCTTCTTCTTCTTCTTCTTCTTCTGCTTCTATAATGTGATATTTCCATCGACCCTCTATCCTTCCATCATTACCTTCTTCCGAATACAAACACACCTTCTAGAAACTGCCAACACCTTCCTCTCATCCTCTTACCTTCAGTTCTAACTCACATAACTATCCCCTCCATCCAAGTCATGATCGGGGAGATTGGGTTCGTCCCTTCACCAATACATGAACCCACCACCACATTTCTTCTCGTGCTTTCACGCCATAAGACGGACCCCTGTCCGAGCAACACCATGCTTGCAGGTACCTGGAGCAAGAGCTTCATTGTTACCATCTTCCCCGATGACCTATGATTGTGTGTCTACTGCCAGAGCTTCATATAAAGATCTCATCTCCCTGACACGGTCGGAGAAGAAGGAGTCAAGGAAGGGTTCTCTCCTCGCTACAGGCATTGTTAGATCAAGAACGAAACTCATCTAGGACATTTGATTTTTTTTCCAATTGACAACCCTTGGATTGCCTTCATTGAGATGCATCAGAATCATCCCAATTG
Organism: Ottelia alismoides; assembly: GCA_037367405.1. Classification (NCBI taxonomy): domain Eukaryota; kingdom Viridiplantae; phylum Streptophyta; class Magnoliopsida; order Alismatales; family Hydrocharitaceae; genus Ottelia; species Ottelia alismoides. The sequence continues at coordinate 834,802 of JAZKJV010000364.1, forward strand.
AGCCACATGAGGCTTCCAACCTCGGGTGGATCCATAACAACAAGAGCTGGCACGTGGAGGCTCGAGTCCCCAAGCCTCTATCACCACCTGAACCAAATCGTGAACATGTGTGTCACACACGTGGTTTGGGGATATTGTTGAAGAGCCCCATCGGCTCCCATAAATTACAAAGAGTTCCACTCATGTTCCTTCCCCATCACGTGTGTGTAGGAACTTTTGCACCCGTGCGCCCTACGCCTTCGGGAATTCGTGCCTTTACCCAGTATGAGGAAATTTTCATAGAAGACCCTCTGACTTTCCTTGATTGCAAAAAACTCCCATACATGTAATTTTGAGAACAAGTTATATATTTTTGTCACATTTATGCTCTTAACCTTCCACTATTTATATCTTGAGCATTTTTTTATCAGGCTTCAGTCTTCTTTAGGCGATATGAAACTCACAATGTTGCCTATCACATATAATATTTCATCCTTAATTGTGAAGACTTTTTGGACATCATTAATTTGATGAATTTATTTAATTATTTAGAGCACGTATATTCTTTGTTATTGATCTTTGTTGCTCATAAAAATTGTGGAAAATGGGAGGGGTATTAATTTGGGAACTAATTCGACACTAAATGATTATTTAATCTTTGAAATTAATAAAAGTGGAGGGCTCATTGATTAAATTGATTAGCATGCTTACTTGTTCGATCATCTTGCATACATTTTTTGCATCATATAAATTTCATAAGGAACTACATTTATTTATTTTATCGAAACATTGCATAACATTATTTCCTTACATCAAAATATTTGCTAATATTCATGCATCATATTTGTTTTAATTAATTACATATTTTATTTTAAAATCCATAAAAATTAGAAAAAATCAAAACCCTAAATATTTATCTCCTTAAAAGCCTAAAATTCCAAGTTGTTTGAAAATTAACTTTAAACCCTCGTATTACCTCCCTGAGTTCGGCCTTGGGACTTGCCTAAGCAAAATAAACAATTGACCGCATTTAAAATTATTTTTTATATTAGTTTTTGGTGTGATCATATTTTTATTGCATGCTTTGTATTACCTGCTGCAACTGACTTATTTCATCTCATTAAAAGTGGTGGGGAGCACATCTTCAATGATCTGCCTGGGTTGCCGAGTTATATGACACCCTTAAAGTTGCTAATATACTTATACAAACAAAATGAAACTATAGTTAGAGGCAAGCACTTGCAGCTGTCAAATCCATAAAAACTAAAAATGGAGACTTAGAGTGCAAGTCTAGAGATTTGGGCTCTATCCTTATGGATGCATCCTCACCCACTCTGCCTAGAGGTAAGTACATGCGAGCAATGACTGGATTATTCTCCCATAATACAAGGTTATTTTTATTCCAAGTTATTTGAATCGAATTGTATTAACAGTCCTAGTTAAATATATATGGTTATCACTGAAGATTAAATGAGCACAAAACAATGCTTATTGTTATCCTCAATTCCTTGAATCCTAAGTTATACAACTCAAGAGGGAGAAAATCAAGAAAATGAAATGCAACTTAGTTAGAAAATCTTATAGTGCTTCCCAACTCTCTCCGCGTGGGATGCTAAACACAATATAGAAATCTAACTATATGAGATGCAAGTAGATAAAAGTTGTACCTAAACAGAAGTTCTATTAGTGGTCAAGAGTAAGTTTGAGCTAATCGGAATGATTTAAATGCATATTTTAATGAATCTTTTTGCATGGACCTAAATTACTCAAGCACAAATATGACATAAATAAGCTTTAAGAGTCATGTTGATGTCTAAGTAAATCAGCCACTGAAGCCGAGCCTCACTTTTAAAGCTAAAGAGTGAAATAGGTATCGACGCTCCACAAGGAATAAAACTCCAAGTGTCCTTACAAATATGAGTTCTCAATCGAGAACCACTATAAATGATAATTAATTACAAATTATTACATGAATAATGAATAAAAGATAACTCTAAACTAGCTACTCTCTATTTCTACTTAATCAGCTAGATGTGGTCTCTCAATGAGATGCTCCAAGTTCCTCACCTCCGCGTAGCCTCGATCATCATGGGCCCCTCGAGCCCTGTACACAACTCAATGTGGTTAAATTTGAGTAATAGATATAAAGACTACCATAACAAATGAAAATGCAACACATAGATATATACAAGTCAATAAAATCAACAAAATGATATATTCATCTAAATGACCAAAAAATCACTTAAGATGTATATTTAATCCTAATTAAACAACCTAATAAATCCATATCAACAAAAATGATGCCATCTGATGAATTGCTACTCTAATTAAGTCAAGTTGTAGTACAAGCGATTAGTAGTTCAATCAGAACAAAGTTTGATTTATATCTCAGTGAAGAGAGCATGTTGAAAATTTAAACTTGGATAAGTCCAAGATCGTACACCAGGGCATGATCTATTAAGCTATCTAACTATGGTTTAAATAGCTAGGTTAAATTATTATCTAGGTCAAACTAAATGCATGCATGTTGGATTAAGTAAAAAGTCGGCCACAAGGCTAGTCAAAGAAGAGACCACGTGGCCCAATTAGAAAAATCCAAAATAAAAAATAAAAATAAAAATAAAATATTAAATGATGTTAAATTAAAAAGTATTATACATGAAAGGTGTGTATTTGTAAAACACTTATAACTTTTGCCTAGAACCCAAAATCAAAAACATCATATATACATATTAATATTTTTGTAGATACTTTTATAAATATAAAAGTACTCATTGTAAATATTTTGTTTATTTTTTGTATTTTTAATAGTAATCATTATTTTGTATATTATTTACAATATTACACTAATTTTATGGGACTTTTAAATATAAAGAAAATATGACAAATAAAGAGAATAATAGACACATAAATGCAATCATTAAAGACTTTATTCTTTTGTATAATAAATAGCATGGATTTTTTACAAGGTGTATAATATTAATTATATTTGTCTAATTATGAAATCAATTGAATATGCTAAAGATAGATGATTAAATAATTAATATAATGTTGATGAATATGAGATTCATCAAATACTAACAAGCCTTAATTTGGATTAGGACTTATGATATGAAATTTATGATAATAAAATGTAAACTGGATTTGCATTTTATATTAGGGTTCATGAATTGGATTCATATATTAAGAGATTGTTCTCATAAATAACTCAGTTTATGATATTTGTAATTTAATTTATCAAAGGATAATTTAATTATAATATCATTACACTTTTTAGAATTAAAAATGATAGGACATCTCAAGGTGGGCATCCACCATGGAGTCCACCACAAGAGTCCTATTTGTTTTAGAATCTCTCATAAGTTTGTTTCTTTATCTTGATAATTATATTAGTTAAATTATTAGACAAAGTTTTGTAGGATTAGGACTCCTACATGGCAATCAAGATAAGAGAGAGATGTTGTGGATGTCCTCAACGAGGATTAGGACTCCTTCTGAATGTCCACACCATGTTATATAAGAGAGTGCTTCGCCTCTCCCTTGTTTACAGAAACTCCTTCAATTTCAAGAGTCAAATTGCCTTGAAACTTGAAAAGAGAAGAGAAAAGAGAGTTTGAAACTCTCTTTGGTCATCCACCCTCTTCTCACACCGAACCCTTGGTCATCAACCCATGTGCCTCCTTCTTCTATATGTTGGTTTGGCCCATCATGAGAGAAGAACACCTTTTTCTGCATGCTCTATGTACGTGAAGCAGTACTTGATTTTATATGACAAATCAGGAGATAGAGATCTATGATGAAACCTTGTTTCATGCTTCTAATTCACTGAAATTAACCCCCTATCTTAGACTAAGTGTCAATAAAAACCAAACAAATCCCTGTAAATAACATAGACATTGAATAAATTAAAAATACAAAAAAAAACGGCAAAACTAAAATTCATGGTGTTTTTACCCTTAAAAACACCCTCAAAAATATTTTTGGCCTTTGTTTGACCTCCTCTCTGTTTTCGGTCAACCTGAAACTTGTAGATCCCATCGAGATCTACAACTTTAATGTTTGGAGGTTTTCCAAATTCGGCCATTTCCTCCTTCATTTCTTAAATTTTTTGTCGTAATAAACTGATTGGGACACATGGCACCTTCTGGTTGCGCCACGCGGCCTGCTTCATTGCACGTCACGATACCTCTTCCCCCTGTCGTCCAATTGCATCCCTTCTCTTCATATCAGAGCAGATCCTCCCCACAATAATTTTTCACCCTTCGATCAAGATCTGGAGTCCATCTCAACCGCTCACCTCTGCCAGCACCTAATCATGCCACGCGACAGCTTCTGCGCCCTTCGATTCCGCCTCCACCACTTACCCTCACCTCTCATCATCCCAGATGATCTCTATCGTCCGATCACGCTCCTGATCTCATCACAGCCGCCCGCTAGCACCTCTCCCACAGGATGACATGTGGCGCGTTTCATCACCTCCTGATCAAGCCACCTCCACTCTATCCCAACTGCTCCTCAGCGCCCTCTTCTCGACCGTCGGATTGTAAAATCCAACTGTCAAAACTTCATCCCCTACCTCTGGTCGTCCCTCTACCACATTCTCAACCTTGCGAGACCACTACGCCCTTCCCATTTCCTCCGCGTCTCCCGCCGTCTTCTCCAAGATCCGAACACCCCACGATAAAGCCCTAACCTCCTTCATCCTCGCACATCTCGTGGGATGTCACCTAACTGCCCCACTAGTTCCATATCTGCCACTCAACGCACATCGTCAACCACCTAGGACCAAAACCTTCTCCTTTAATTACCTCATCTCCAGCCACGATCAAGTTCGTCCACCTTTACGAGGGGTCTCGCCCAGCCCTCTCCTCCTCCCCGTGACAGGGGGAGATCCAATCGAGGCGTGAAGATGATATGGTTTAAACCAACCCCAATTAACAGTATAACATCCACTCCGAGTAATGGAGCAACACGCGGAGGAAGACAGGGTAGAGGTCATGGCTCACAAGGAGTGCCACCTACACAGCAACCACCACAAAGTGTTGCGGGTTCTAGCTTGCCTATTCCTAATGGCCAGCTCAATGCAATCACTGAAGAACAAGCCTACAATTTAGGCACAGTCGTACGAGGTACCGTTATTATTCATGGCTTTTCAGTACATGCTTTATTTGATTCGGGTGCTTCACATTCATTTATTACTTGACGGTTAGTACCCACTTTGGGTAAGATACCAGTAGAAGTACAACAGTCCTATCTGATCAAGGGACCATGAGGACAAGTATTCATAATCTGAGAAATCCTGGATAATTGTATAGTAATGATAGCGGGACATCAGTTACCTCTTTCACTACTACTGATAGAAATGAAGGACTTTGATCTTATCCTAGGGATGGATTGGCTAGAAAGGCATCATGTATGTCTTGACTATTTTCAGAAGACAATAACGTTTCACCTTCCAAACTCGATAGAGTTCCAGTTCATTGGATAGACATCCAATGAAAATGTCGAATATAACTCTACTTTAAAGGCAGAACAATTGTTAGAGAAAGGGTGTTAAGGCTATTTAGATTATGTAACTAATACATCAGGGTCAGACAGAATGATGGAATATATACCTATAGTGTGCAAATTTCCTGATGTATTTCCAGAGGAACTACCTGGATTACCACCTGAGTGAGAGATTGAATTTGAAATCTCTCTCATACCCGATACTCAGCCTATCTTTATCCCTCCGTATAGGATGGCATCAGCTGAGTTACGAGAGTTAAAGGTACAGTTGCAAGAATTGTTAGACAAAGGATTCATTCGTCCTAAAACTTCACCATGGGGTGCACCTGTCTTATTTGTCAGGAAAATGGATTGGTCGATGTGGTTGTGCATTAACTGTAGAAAACTAAACAACAGGACAATAAAGAATAAGTATCCACTGCAAAGAATAGATGATCTCTTCGATCAATTACAGGGTTCAACTGTGTATTCTAAGGTTAATTTAAGATCTGGATGCCATCAATTGAAAATTAAAGATACAGATATTCCCAAGACAACTTTTTGAACTATATATGAGCATTATGAATTCTTAGTTATGCCTTTTGGACTAACAAATGCCCCAGCAGCCTTCATGGATCTCATGAATAGAGTATTCAAGGAGTTCTTAGATCACTTTGTAGTAGTCTTTATTGATGATGTGCTTATTTACTCCAAGGATAAGTATCTGCATGAACAACATCTCAGGCAGGCACTTGAAACTCTAAGGAAGAACAAATTGTATGCTAAATATAGCAAATGTGACTTCTGGCTATCTGAAGTATCTTTCTTAGGTCATGTTATTTCTAGGGAAAGTATATCAATTGATCCTATAAAGGTTAGTGCGTTGATGAGTTGGGAACGCCCAAAGACTGTCACAGAAATACGATCTTTTCTGGGTTTAGCTGGATATTATAGAAGATTCGTGAAGGACTTTTTACGAATAGCATTGCCAGTGACTAGAGTAACTCAGAAGGAAGTCCCATTCTTATGGTCTGATACATGTGAAGCTAGTTTTCAGACACTGAAAGAATGCCTAACATCTGCACAAATCCTTACTCTACCCTCTAGAAGTGAAGGGTTTACATTGTACACCGATGCGTCTAAAGAAGGACTTGGGGCAATTCTTATGCAACACGGTAAGGTAGTTGCGTATGCATCATGATAGCTCAGGACACATGAAAAGAACTACCCAACACATGACCTTGAATTAGTTGTTGTAGTTTTAGATTTAAATATATGGAGACATTACCTCTATAGTATTACCTTTGAAATCTTCACTGATCATAAAAGCTTGAAATATCTATTTGATCAGAAGGAACTCAATATGAGACAGAGACGGTGGCTAGAGTTGTTGAAAGACTATGATGGCACTATCTCCTACCACCCTCGTAAGGGGAACGTCGCAGCAGATACCCTTAGCAGAAGTACTTATTCACCCAGGTTGTTGAGTGCTATCCACTTCTGGGGTTTACTATCAACGTTAAGTGAATGGAAATCATTTGATAGTTGTGTTAATACTTTAACTATTCCTCACCAATACGAACCAGGGATCTGGGATAGAATAAAGAAAGGACGGGAGGATGATCCAGTCCTTAAAGACTTGAGACAACAACTTGAGAAGAATGAGATAGAGGGATTCCAGATACAAGATGAGTTACTGTATAACCTTCATAGAATTTGTGTACCAAACATACCTGAACTAAGGAAAGACATCTTACAAGAAGCACGCTGCTCAAGATTATCTACTCATCCAGGAATTACAAAGATGTAAAAGGATCTTCATTCATACTTTTGGTATCCGAGAATGAAGAAAGATGTTGCTGAGTTTGCGAATTCATGTTTCACTTGCCAGTAGACAAAGGCCTCACACCAGAAGCCACCGGGATTATTGCAACCCCTCTCTATACCTAAATGGAAATGGGAAAGCATTTCCATGGATTTTGTTACCGGCTTACCTTAGACGACTGGTAACAAAGATAGTATATGGGTTATAATAGATCGTCTGACAAAGGTGGCACACTTTATTCCGATAAGCTTATCTTTCACTCCAGAACAGCTTACTGAATTATATATTACACATGTGATTCGCCTCCATGGTATCCCAAAGGAAGTAGTTTCTGATCGAGATTCACCATTCACCTCACACTATTAGGAGAACTTCATGAAAGTCTTAGGTACACAACTATGCGTGAGTACAGCATATCATCCACAAACAGCTGGTCAGTCAGAACGTACGATTCAGACACTAGAGGATATGCTACGAGCATGTGCCTTAGAATGGAAGGGATCATGGATTAAACATTTACCTCTTGCATAATTCACATACAACATCACTTACCATACAAGTATTGGCATGGCACCATTTGAAGCACTTTATGGACGTAGGTGTACTACTCCTTTGTGTTGGTAAGAGGTCGGGATAAAGAACCTTTATGATTCAGATACCCTGCAAGAGACACGGGAAGTTGTAGAGCTTGCTCGAAAAAGACTATTGACTGCTCAAAGCCGCCAGAAAAGCTATAGCGATACTAGGCGAAGAGACCTTGAGTTTGAGGTAGGTGACTTTGTATTTCTTAAAGTAACACCTATGAAGGGAATTCAGAGGTTTGGTGTGCATGGGAAGTTAGCACCCAGGTTCGCGGGTCCCTTTGAAATTATTCAACGCATTAGAAAAGTGGCATATAGACTTGCACTTCCTCCACATCTTTCGGCAGTACATTATGTTTTTCACTTATCAAATCTAAGAAAGTACATTAAGGGTTCAGAGCATAAGATAAGTTATGATGATTTACATGTTGAGCCAGATTTGACATACCAAGAGAAACCTGTGCAAATACTTGACAGGGATATTAAGAAGTTGTGAAACAAAGAGGTGACTCTAATTAAAGTATTGTGGCGAAACCAAGCATTTGAAGAAGACACATGAGTACTTGAGGCAGAAATGAGAGAGAAATACCCCTACTTGTTTGACTAATAACACTATGTGTTGTATACCTTCTTTATAAATGAAATGACGTTCATTCTCTTTAAAGTTGTTATGCCTGCATTTCTAGTCTCGAGGATGATACTTCCTTTAAGGTTGTTATAATTGTAAAGCCGTGAACTTGACATATCTCGGATCCTATATAATAAGATCTGGCTCGTCAAGAGGAAACCAACGGAATTTGTTTCGTGTGAATCGAACTTCGTTTCGATTTGTTATGAATTTCAGAGGAAAGAGAAGGAGGGTTAAGACGTCATTAACCCGCAATGGCTGTCATTAAGACTAATTGAAAATGATTAAAGAAACTAATGATGGATTAAAAACTGCTAATGATCATTAGCAAACACTAATCAATAGTTAGCAAAAGATAAGTCTAAGCCGTGAAAGTTAAATCGTGATTAGTGAAAGTTAATCATGATTAGTGTTAATTAAGTGTCATTAGCGAATCTAGAATCCTCTAAAATGTTCTAACTTAAGCCCCAAGTTTGGGATAAGTTTTGGCTAAAACCATGGGCCAAAACCATGAGCTGCTAAACCATGGTTTAGGTCTAAACCATGATTTTTCTAACCATGGTTAGTGGTTTTTTGGAGCCTATAAATAGACCCCCCTACCCATTCATTCTCTACGATTTCCACTACCACCACCATCCCAAGGGCTAGGGTCGAGAGGTCGGGAGGAGGAGTGGGAGGCGAGGAAGGAGCGCTAGCGAAGAGCTGCTGGGAGAACGAGAAGGAGAAAGGTATGATCATCTCTTAGTTTGCTTCGTAAGCTAGGCTTTCAATTCATCATCTTGTTCTTCCAAGCTTTGTTCTTGATCCATCTTTCTTTCCGATTCGTTTTCTATTGTATTTCGAGGAGAAATCTGTAACACCCTACTTAGGTGCGGGCGGCTATGCACATCAGTGAACCCTGTGATTCGTCACACGTTCACTCATCTAAGATGCGTGGTGTCCACCGATTCTCCATCGCTTATGTTTCTATTCTTTCAATTACACTTTCATAGTTATTTTGATGGAAAATCCGTGTAATACCCTACTTAGTACGAGCGGCTATGCACATCAGTGAACCTTGTGATTCGTCACACGTTCACTCATCTCATAAGCGTGATGTCTACCGATTCTCCATCGCTTATGTTTCTATTCTTTCAATTATGCTTTTATAGTTATTTTGATGGAGAAATCTGTGTAATATCCTACTTAGATGCGGGCGGCTATGCACGTCAGTGAACCATGTGATTGATCACGTGTTCACTCACCTAAGATGTGTGGTGTGTCTACCGATTCTTCATCTCTTGTTGTTTGAGTATATTCTTTCAGGTTCGTTGTTATTTTCCTCTCGATTGATTTTATAGAGGAAATTCATTTTTATTTTTGAAATATGTCCCGATATAAGGGAAAACTCTGCTGAAATTTTCCGAGAAATATGTCCCGATATAAGGGGAAAATCTGCCGAAGTTTTCCTAAAAATATCACCCCGTATAAGGGGAAGCTCTGTTGAAATTTCAAGAGAAAATATGTTCTTGGCGTTCTTTGTGTTCTTTTCTTTCTTTGTGCTCTTTGTTCGTTCTTCGCATTCTTGACACGTTCTTAGCGTTTTTGAAACGAAAATGAAATTCGATCTTTTCAGGAGCCTTAAAACATCCTTTCTGAAAACGAAACACGATAAAGCCTTGCATACACGAGAGAGAGCTCGATTAGGCAACGAAATCCTTCCTTTTGCTGTTGGGTTTTCGTACGAGATTATTGAAATTCTTGATTTTATGTTCTTTGCTATGAAGAACCCTATTTTTGACTATTTTGAAAAAGTTTGAAGAGTTTCTTTGTGATTTCCACTAAAATAAGGTTTAAGCATCAAATTGATGCGGTAGCTTTGAAAGTTATGGTTTGGGAGTTAAAATAGGCATAAATACGAGTACATATGCATATGAATAATATATATGTGAGTCTATACTAAGTGTTGCTGACTATGCAAATCGAAGACTTAACAAAAGAATTATATCATGGGAATTGGTGTGGTTTGAGTGGATCCTGAAATGGATCGTGTGTCATGTTAAGGATGACTAAGAGTAGAACTACAGGTCGGGCATGCAACCTGTAGGTTTGTCGGAAGGAACCTGTATTGGCATTTCCCTACCTAGGTGGTACATGGTTGCCCTGTTATGATAAGTACGCACAAAATGAATTTGCAACGCGTGGTACAGGGAGCCAATATCTTCGGGTTGAACGACGGAAGATGTGGTCGTGCCATGTGGAGGCACGGGTAGTTCAATAGCGGCTGGGTCACGATAATATGTATTTAAAGCCGCTAGGTTATATGATTAAATGTTAGCCTGAGGTTTTAAGCAACCGAGTCCTCGAGGACGGTGTGCTCATTTGTTTTCCAGGACGAGGGTTTGAGATCCTGTTTAATAAAAGAAAAGAAAAATCGACAGGGTAGTATTGGAGGATTGGTTGAGGCAACGTGCTGCGGTATAAGCTTACCAAGATCAACACAATCTCCAATCCCAAAGTGTCCACAGCTTCAGAGTCCAAGAATGGTGGGGTTACCCTAGACTAATCCCTGACGTGGAATAGAAAGGAATAGGACTTAAATTAACAAGAAGGAATGAAACCTTTTGTGATAACAAGTTTTGCAAAATTACACAATTTGTTTGCTTTTCTCTTCTTTGTTACCTAACATTCGCTAATTTTTATCCTATGATTTATGGATAACCTAGCAGGTGTCGTTGAGCCATCACAAGGACTTTAGTAATTCAGCCAGCATACATACTAGACATCCTGCCAGCCACAGTAGTTTTTCTTTGTAAGGTAGTTAGTAATCTTTTTGTATATTTCCTTCCTGCTGACGTACATGTAAAGGGTTGTAGTGGGATAATGGATCATGCAAATTGTATTTTGTGAATGGCAAAGTGATGAAATACTTCCTTCTGAGTATTTTTATTTGCAGTCTATTTCTGAATGTTAGTTGTGATTGCTGAATAAATTATTGCTAAGTAACCAGATCCGGATATGGGAGGATCCGACGGCTCCGGAATTGGGGTCGTGACAGATTAGTATCAGATCAAGGTTACTCTAGTAATTTATTTAGTAATTGACAACTATGAGTGGTATTTAGAAACTAAGGTTGTATTAAGATCCTTTGATCTTAATAACTGACTACAGTACCATTCACAAGTCATTGTCCCTTATGTACATCATGCTAAGACATATAGGATCTGACCTTTGACCTTGACTTACCCCAGGATCATGGCAAATCAAGATGTGTCTAGGCAATTAGCGGCTATGATGGCAATACTCCAAGACATGGGGCAAAGGCAGCAAGCATTGGAGGAGAGGCTCAATGCACAAGCTGAGAGACCCGAGGCATCTAAGCCTGTGGATGCTAGGATTGAAGGTTCTGTCCATTTTTCTGAGGAAGAATCAAGTTACCATCCTTCAACTGAGTCTGCCCCTACCCCAGTTGAAGGAGAAATGGAAAAGGCCCTTCTTAGACACCAAACATTACTAGATAGTTACGGAAAGGGAAAAATTCATCGATTCAACAGTATAGAGACACCTGTCGAGGCTGAATTATGGCTCGATGACGTTAGCAGGATGTTGAGGATAATCCATGCACCAGCTGACACTTGGGTGCATTTTGCTGATTACTCCCTAGCAGATTACGCACGACGATGGTGGAGAGCAATTTCCAAGAAATTAGCAGATCCTGTTCCATGGGATTCTTTGAAGAGAGGTTCTGAGCTCACTTATGTCCCTCTCATTGGGAAGAATTAAAGAGGAGAGAGTTGGCTTCTTTGAACTAGGGTTCTAAGACCGTACGAGATTATCATATCCACTTTACTGAGCTACTACGTTACTCACCAGCTCTAGAAGCTTCACCACAAGAGTGTCTTACAAAATTTGTTAGCAGCCTTCAGGGAGATCTGCGAGAAAAGCTTGTTGGTTTTTGAGCTACAACCTTAAATGAAGAAATGGACATCGCCTCTCGTATTGAGATGGAGAGGGATGAAAACCACCAAAGAAGAAGTTTCCACTTTAATGGTGGACCATCCAAACGCAAGGCACATTATAATCATAGAGATCGTCACTATCATGCAGCCGGTTCCAGTATAAGCTCACCACAGACCTTGGATCAGGAATTATCAGGAAGAGGGGGTTTCTCTAGACCTCTATTATAACCTCTTAACTCAGCACTAGGAACTAGCACCTTTGTAGTTGGGTCTTCAGCTCAGACAGGAACGCGTGCATGTTATCACTGTCATCAAGAAGGTCACATTTGGAAAGATTACCCGCAGTTGAGAGGTTCGGGGTTTAAACCAACCCCAATTAATAGTATAACATCCACTCCGAGCAATGGAGCAACACGTGGAGGAAGACAGGGTAGAGGTCGTGGCTCACAAGGAGCGCCTCCTACACAACAACTACCACAAAATGTTGCGGGTTCTAGCTTGCATATTCTTAATGGCCAGCTCAATGCAATCACTGAAGAACAAGCCTACAATTCAGGCACTGTCGTACGAGGTACCGGTACTATTCATGGTTTTTCAGTACATGCTTTATTTGATTTTGGTGCTTCACATTCATTTATTGCTCGACGGTTAGTACCCACTTTGGGTAAGATACAAGTAGAAGTACAACAGTCCTATCTGATCAAGGGACCAAGAGGACAAGTGTTCATAATCCGAGAAATCCTGGATAATTGTATAGTACTGATAGCGGGACATCAGTTACCTGTTTTACTACTACTGATAGAAATGGAGGACTTTGATCTTATCCTAGGGAAGGATTGGCTAGAAAGGCATCATGCATGTCTTGACTATTTTCAGAAGACAGATTCACCTTCCTAACTCGATAGATTTCCAATTCATTGGAAAGTCATCCAATGATAATGTTGAATATATCTCTACTTTGAAGGCATAACAATTGTTAGAAAAAGGGTGCCAAGACTATTTAGCTTATGTAACTACTACATCAGGGTCAGACGGAATGATGGAAGATATACCTATAGTGTGTGAATTTCCTGATGTATTTCTAGAGGAACTACTTGGATTATCGCCTGAGCTAGAGATTGAATTTGAAATCTCTCTCATACCTGATACTCAGCCTATCTCTATCCCTCCGTATAGGATGGCACTGGCTGAGTTACGAGAGTTAATGGTACAGTTGCAAGAACGGTTAGATAAAGGATTCATTCGTCCTAGTACTTCACCATGGGGTGCACCTATCTTATTTGTCAAGAAAAAAGATGGGTCGATGCAGTTGTGCATTGACTATAGACAACTAAACAAGAGGACAATAAAGAATTAGTATCAACTACCAAGAATAGATGATCTCTTTGATTAGTTACAGGGTTTAACTGTGTATTCCAAGATTGATTTAAGATATGGATACCATCAATTGAAAATTAAAGAGACATGAACACCATCTCAAGCAGGCACTTGAAACTCTAAGGAAGAACAAATTGTATGCTAAATATAGCAAATGTGACTTCTGGTTATCTGAAGTATCTTTCTTAGGCCATGTTATTTCTAGGGAAGGTATATCAGTTGATCCTATAAAGGTTAGTGCGGTGATGAGTTGGGAACGTCCGAAGACTGTCACAGGAATACGATCTTTTTTAGGTTTAGCTGGATATTATAGAAGATTCGTGAAGGACTTTTCACGAATAGCATTGCCAGTGACTAGACTAACTCACAAGGAATTCCCATTCTTATGATCTGATACATGTGAAGCTAGTTTTCAGACACTGAAAGAATGCCTAACATCTGCACCAATCCTTACTCTACCCTCTAGAAGTGAAGGGTTTACATTGTACACTGATGCATCTAAAGAAGGACTTGGGGCAGTTCTTATGCAACATGGTAAGGTAGTTGCGTATGCATCACGACAGCTCAGGACACATGAAAAGAACTACCCAACACATGACCTTGAATTATCTGATGTAGTTTTTGCTTTAAAAATATGGAGACATTACCTCTATGGTATTACTTTTGAAATCTTCACTGATCATAAAAGGCTGAAATATCTATTTGATCAGAAGGAACTCAATATGAGACAGAGATGGTGGCTAGAGTTGGAAAGACTATGATGACACTATCTCCTACCACCCTAGTAAGGGGAACGTCGTAGCTTATGCCCTTAGCAGAAGAACGTATTCACCCGGGTTGGTGAGTTCTATCCACTTATGGGGTTTACTATCAATGTTAAGTGAATGGAAACCATTTGATAGTAGTGTTGATACTATAATTATTCCTCACCAATACAAACCAGGGATCTAGGATAGAATATAGAAAGGACGGGAGGATGATCCAGTTCTTAAAGACTCGAGACAACAACTTGAGAAGAATGAGATAGAGGGATTGCAGATACAAGATGGGTTATTGTATAACCATCACAGAGTTTTTGTACCAAACACACCTGAACTAAGGAAAGAAAGACATCTTACGAGAAGCGCACTGCTCAAGATTATCTATTCATCCAGGAATTACAAAGATGTATAAGGATCTTCATTCATACTTTTGGTGTCCGGGAATGAAGAAAGATGTTGCTGAGTTTGCGAATTCATGTTTCACTTGTCGGCAGATAACGGCTTCACACCAAAGCCACCAGGATAATTGCAATCCCTCTCTATACCTGAATAGAAATGAGAAAGCATTTCCATGAATTTCGTTATTGGCTTATCTCAGACGACTGGTAGTAAAGATAGTATCAGGGTTATAATAGATCGCCTGACAAATGTAGCACACTTTATTCCGATAGGCTTATCTTCCACTCTAGACCAGCTTGCTGAATTATATATTACACATGTGATTCACCTCCATGGTATCCCAAAGGAAGTAGTTTCTGATTTAGATTCACGATTCACCTCACACTATTGGGAGAACTTCATGAAAGCCTTAGGTACACAACTATGCTTGAGTACAACATATCATCCACAAACAGATGGTCAATCAGAACGTACGATTCAGACATTAGAGGATATGCTACGAGCTTGTGCCTTAGAATGGAAGGGATCATGGATTAAAAATTTACCTCTTGCATAATTCACATACGACAACAGTTACCATACAAGTATTGGCATGGCACCACGTAGGTGTACTACTCCTTTGTGTTGGCAAGAGGTCGGGATAAAGAAACTTTATGATTCAGATACCCTGCAAGAGACACGGGAAGCTGTAGAGCTTGCTCGAAAAAGACTATTGACTGCTCAAAGCCGCCAGAAAAAGCTATAGTGGTACTTGGCGAAGAGACCTTGAGTATGAGGTAGGTGACTTTGTATTTCTCAAAGTATCACCTACGAAGGGAATTCAGAGGTTTGGTGTGCATGGGAAGTTAGCACCCATGTTCGTAGGTCCCTTTGAAATTATTCAGCGTATTAGAAAAGTGGCATATAGACTTGCACTTACTCCACATTTTTCGGTAGTACATGATGTTTTTCACGTATCAAATCTAAGAAAGTACGTTAAGGATCTAGAGCATAAGATAAGTTATGATGATTTATATGTTGAGTCAGACTTGACATACCAAGAGATACATGTGCAAATACTTGACAGGAATATTAATAAGTTGAGAAACAAAGAGGTGTCTCTAGTTAAAGTATTGTGGCGGAACCAAGAGTTTGAAGAAGCCACATGGGAACCTGAGGTAGAAATGAGAGAGAAATACCCCTACTTGTTTGACTAATAACACTATGTGTTGTATATCTTCTTTATAAATGAAATGACGTTCATTCTCTTTAAGGTTGTTATGCCTACATTTCTAGTCTCGAGGATGAGAATTCCTCTAAGGTTGTTATAATTGTAAAGCCTTAAACTTGGCATATCTCGGTTCCTATATAATAAGATCCGGCTCGTCAAGAGGAAACCAACGGAATTTGTTTCTTGTGAATCGGACTTCGTTTCGATTTGTTATGAATTTCGGAAGAAAGAGAAGTAAGGAGGGTGAAGACGTCATTAACCCATAATGACACTCATCTAATTAAACATGATTAAAGAAATTAATGATGGGTTAAAAACTGCTAATGATCATTAGCAAACACTAATCAATAGTTAGCAAAAGATAAGCGTAAACCGTGAAAGTTAAATCGTGATTAGTGAAAGTTAATCACGATTAGTGTTAATTAAGCATCATGAGCGAATCTAGAATCCTCTAGAATGTTCTAACTTAAGCCCCAACTTTGGGATAAGTTTTGGCTAAAACCATGGGCCAAAACATGATCCGCTAAACCATGGTTTTCTAACCATGGTTAGTGGTTTTCTGGAGCCTATAAATAGACCCCCTTCCCATTCATTCTCTACGATTTCCACTACCACCACCACCCCAAGGGCTAGGGTCGAGAGGTCGGGAGGAGGAGTGGGAGGCGAGGAAGGAGCGCTAGCGAAGCGCTGCTGGGAGAACGAGGAGGAGAAAGGTATGATCCTCTCTTAGTTTGCTTCGTAAGCTAGGCTTTCAATTCATCATCTTGTTCTTCCAAGTTTTGTTCTTGATTCATATTTCTTTCCGATTTGTTTCCTGTTGTGGTTCGAGGAGAAATCTTTGTAACACTCTACTTAGGTGCGGGTGGCTATGCATGTCAGTGAACCCTGTGATTCGTCACACGTTCACTCATCTAAGATGCGTGGTGTCTACCGATTCTCCATCGCTTATGTTTATATTCTTTTAATTAAACTTTTATAGTTATTTTGATGGAGAAATTCGTGTAATACCCTACTTAGGCGCGGGTGGCTATGCACGTCAGTGAGCCTTGTGATTCGTCACACGTTCACTCATCTAAGACGCGTGGTGTCTACCGATTCTCCATCACTTATGTTTATATTCTTTCAATTATGCTTTTATAGTTATTTTGATGGAGAAATCTGTGTAATAGCGTACTTAGATGCTGACGGCTATGCACGTCAGTGAACCCTTTGATTCGTCACACGTTCACTCACCTAAGATGCGTGGTGTCTACTGATTCTTCATCTCTTGTTGTTTGAGTATATTCTTTCAGTTTCGTTGTTATTTTCCTCTCGATTGATTTTATAGAGGAAACTCTTTTCATTTTTTTTGAAATATATCTCGATATAAGTGGAAACTTTGCTGAAATGTTCCGAGAAATATGTACTGATATAAGGGGAAACTCTGCCGAAAGTTTCCTAGAAATATCACCCCGTATAAGGGGAAGCTCTGCTGAAATTTCAAGAGAAAATATATTCTTGGCGTTCTTCGTGTTCTTCGTATTCTTCGTGTTCTTCACGTTCTTTGTGCTCTTTGTTCGTTCTTCGTGTTCTTGACACGTTCTTAGCATTTTTGAAACGAAAATGAAATTCGATCTTTTCAAGAGACTTAAAACATCCTTTCTGAAAACGAAATACGATAAAGTCCTGCAAACACGAGAGAGAGCTCGATTAGGTAATGAAATTTTTCCTTTTGCTGTTGGATTTTCATACGAGATTATTGAAATTCTTAATTTTATGTTCTTTGCTATGAAGAACCCTAATTTTGGCTATTTTCGAAAAAGTTTGAAGAGTTGCTTTGTGATTTCCACTAAAATAAGGTAAGCATCAAAATGATGCGGTAGTTTGAAAGTTAGGGTTTGGGAGTTAAAATAGTCATAAATACGAGTATATATGCATATGAATAATATATATGTTAGTCTACACTAAGTGTTGTTGATTATGCAAATCGAAATTTAACAAAAGAATTATATCATGGGAATTGATGTGGTTTGAGTTGGATCCTGAAAAGGATCATGTGTCACGTTAAGGATGGCTAGGAGTAGAACTACATGTCGGGCATGCAACCTGTAGGTTTATCGGAAGGAACACGTATTGGTGTTTCCCTACCTAGGTGGTACACGGTTTCTCTGTTATGATAAGTACCCACGAAATGAATGATTTGCAACACGTGGTACAGGAAGCCAATATCTTCGGGTTGAACGACGGAAGATGTGGTCGTGCCATGTGGAGGAACGGGTGGTTCAATAATGGCTGGGTCACGATAATATGTATTTAAAGCGTCTAGGTTATATGATTAAATGTTAGCATGAGGTTTTAAGCAACCGAGTCCTCGAGGACGGTGTGCTCCTTTGTTTTCCAGGTCGAGGGTTTGAGACCCTGTTTAATAAAAGAAAAGAAAATTTGTTTGGGTAGTATTGGAGGATTGGTTGAGGTGACGTGCGACGACATAAGCTTACCAAGATCAACACAATCTCCAATCCCGAAGTGTCCACAGCTTCGGAGTCCAAGAATGGTGGGGATCCCCTGGACTAATCTCTGGCGTGGAATAGAAAGGAATAGGACTTAAATTAACAAAAAGGAATGAAACCTTTTGTGATAACAAGTTTTGCAAAATTACACTATTTGTTTGCTTTTCTCTTCTTTGTTACCTAGCATTCATTAATTTTTATCCTATGATTTATGGAAAATCCAACAGGTGTTGGTGAACCATCACAAGGACTTTAGTAATTCAGCCAGCTTACATACTAGACATCCAACGAGCCACGGTAGCTTTTCTTTGTAAGGTAGTTAGTAATCTTTTTGTATATTTCCTTCCACCTAACGTACATGTAAAGGGTTGTAGTAGGACAATGGATCATGTAAACTATATTTTGTGAATGGAAAAGTGATGAAATACTTCCTTCTGAGTATTTTATTTGCAATCTGTTTCTGAATGTTAGTTGTGATTGCTGAATAAATTATTGCTGAGTAACCAGATCCAAATATGGGAGGATTCGACGGCTCCAGAATTGGGGTCGTGATAGGAGCGTACGTGCAGGTCACGTGCGACTAAGATAATTTGCAGGGAGGCCCAGCCATCTTCGCCAAATTGCATTTAGGTCCCGAGCTCACGTGTAGACCTTGTGCGTTTGGGGTATTTTGCATTTATACCCTCTCGGGTTTTAATAATTGCAAAAATATCCCCGAGTGTGTGGGTTATTTATAGGGAAGGTCCTGCACTTTATTTTATTTGCATTTTAGTCCCTCTCAGGGACCTGTTTACTATTTATCTTTCATGTTTTCTTACATTTATGCCCCTGGCTTCACTCGTGCATATCTTGAGCATCCTAGCTCCGATTGAGTTGATTTCAGTGGCATTACAAAGCTCGTTTCATTGGCTTCTTGATGGCATGCTTATATTTCAAATTTGACACTATGAGTTTTAATGTATTTTTTTAAGCGAAGTGTCTTTAGTATATTGATTCTTATGCCTGATTTTCATATCATTGAAAGTAGCTTCAATTATTTGACCATGATTTGACCTATGATTAAATGGCTCAAGTATTCTTATAATTCGGGCATATTTTTGCATTGCATTTCATCGCATCTCTTTGCATGATAAAAAGCAAATAAAAAATGCATACTTTTATGTTTACGTAATGCATATTATTGCCGTCTTCATGCATTTCTTGACCTACTACTCATTAATTCAACACTTAGTTAAATTCATAAGACTCTAATATCACGGAAGAGGCCCGTGTCCCTGAGTTAGACCTTGGGCTTGCCCAAGTAAAATATAAACACAACCATTTGATTCTATTGACATATCAATTAAATGGTTTTTGATGGACCTAATTTAGCCCGACTGCAATGACAACTGAGTGTTAATTCTACACTATTAAAGGGTTGGATTTGCGGTTTGTCAAATTGCACCGTTGCCGGGAACACGGCTTATCTTTTATCTTATTTGGATTTTTATTTATTTAATTAAGTGTTTCTTTTACGTAGGTAAATTTTTTCATTTCTCTTGCATCATAAAAATTTTTCTTTTCGATTGATATCTAACCTTTGCTTTTGTGGCAGGGCCCTTGATGTTCAAGGAGGCGAGGAGCAAATGTCTCCCTGTTGTGAGGAGACCCGTCAGCAATTATTCGAGCGAAGAAAAAAATGTGTGTCTCTCACATTTTATTTCATTTCATATGCATGTAATAATCATCTTTCAGCGATCTTTGATCAAAGACTCGCGTTTATAAATGAACGAATTATATGTGGTTGTGTGGGGATCGTCCCCACTTGAGTGACCTAGGACCATGCACGTAGCTCTTCGAGCTTCTTTCACCGTTTCATTTTTTACGTGCTTGTTCATAAGTAGGACACGCTTTTAATATAAATGCACATAAACATCGCTTCACTTAGCCAAAGTAAAAGTTAGTCTTCCCCACTAATAGAAGCATGTTAGGGTGCGGTTTTCAATCAACTTGCATACACATGATTTTGATTTTCAATTCATTTTCAATTTTCACGAAATTTGCTAAGGCATTGCATGTTTTATCGCTTAGCCTAGATCATGGTTTTATCAACTGCATGGCTTTTTCTTGACTTCCCTTCCTGGCTTGATCACCTAGGTTAATGGGAAATGGGAATGAACGGTAGACAATGATTGCTTGATTTATGTGCTCACCTTAATTCAGTGACAAGCTTAAGCAAATAAATTGAGACTATTAATTGCAAATCAATCTAAAAATGGAGTAAAATCTTGTTTTTTTGAGAGCAACGCCCGTGTTTACGTAGTTGGTTCTATTTGACATTTTTCCGCGTAAACTAGAATGTTTTAGTCACCAACTAAAATTGACAAGGTAATCAACCAACATTCGTTGGTTTCATGTGTGAGTTGGTAAAACAAAAGGGGTGTTGCATGCTTGTTTGAGCCATGAATGTTCCGAAACCCTCCCGTAGACCCTAGATACTCCATCTATCTCAGAAGATTCATTCGCTCATTTATATATCCATCCAACTTCTTCGTTCACCTCGGGTCTCTCCTCGCATCAACTTTCAATCTTTATACTTAGGCTACTCTTTACCTAAGTATAGGGGGGACCTGAGTCCCTGTGATTTTTTTCTCTACTCATCTCCCCTTGCCTCGATACTTAGTTTATTTCTAACTTAAGTATAGGGGGAGCCCACCTTAGTTCCCGTATGTTTGTCTATATTTAAATGGACCTATGGACTTGTATCATCTAGTGCTATGAGGACATAACAAAGTTTAAGTATAGGGGGGTATACCATATATACAATATATGTACTTTAGCTATATTCTAAAAAAAATGGCTAAAGTAATATCTTTGAACTAAGTGGACAAATGATTTCAAGATTTTTCTATCTTATGTTACACTAATTTCAAGAAAAATATTTTTGAAAATGATTTAAAAAATGAGTTTTCTTATTTTGAAAAATCTTTTGAAAATGTTTGGAAAATCTTTATTTGTGTTACATGGTTTGGAAAGTGATTTTCTTGCAAGGAAGATGAGTCTAACCTATGTTTTAACATTTAATTAAAATTCCATAAAAATGAAAAAAAATCAAAAATTAATAGTCAATAGCGACTACTAAGCCCAAATAAGTAGCGGCATTCAGTGAGGGTTCACCCTTAGCAGAGTGGGTGGTTTAGAGGACATCGCGTAAGGCTCCGTCCTCAAGCAACAGGCTTCGGCCTGTACACACACCTATACTGGCTGAACGTAGATGCATCTACTCATTTGAGTTTAGGCGGTCATTTTTGTCTTTTAAATCTTCAAAAAAAAGTTTTGTATTGAAGGAGTTGGATTAATTCCCTTACCTCTACACTTCCACCCAGGATTAGAAATGTCAAGAAAACTTGGTTTTTGAGATCTTGAGATTTTAGGTTAACCAGCCTTAGCCACCAGGATCTTAGACTTAATCATTCATATTTCCCTAGGTTCCTAGATTTGTGTGCTACATTGCATGCTTAGTCTCCGACCATAAGAATATGATCAGCACATCACATGCATGACTGCGGTTTCGATGAGGTGAGTTGACTCTTCACTTGAGGGATTGGGATGAGGGATTCGAGTCTGGACTCGATCTAATGATGCTCGAGGATGGGATAAAATCAATGAAGGCTTCATGAAACCTGAGTGTCAGCACCTTTAGTCAGTACGAGAACATGGTTCTTGTACTATCTCTTGACATTTACCTATGTGCCAGGGTGTGATAAAATAAAAAAATTGTTGATCATTGTGCGCCAACTCTTGGTAAAAGCCGCGGAGCTAGCCAAAAATACAAAAAAGCAATGAAATGTCAAAGACAAGCTCGCATTCCATACAAAGTCAATTATCAAAGAGCTTCCACCAAAGGCGAGCGCTCCCAACCATTTCAATGTATCCACTTGGACCACCGCTATTAGGACCAGGGGTCGGGCTTGCACCGAAAAAGGGCTCTACATCGTAAATGCTACAAGTCTGGGTGTAGAAGGTACGATAGGTACTCAAAAAAGGCACACCCCAGTGTATTCCCAGGAAAATAAGTGCAGACGGCTCCAACTTCTCTTGATGGACGCACTGATCAACATCAAAAATATGTGTTGCGTAATAAGGCACTAGAGAGAATCCATGTTTCAATGAGAGGGAGAAAAGAAATGACAGCCAATGTAATGTGAATGTTTATAGTGAGACAATGTACCATGTAAACTTCATTTTGTGAAGGGAAAAGTATTAAATACTTCGTTCTTAGTATTTTTAATTACAACCTATTTCTGAATGTTAGTTGTGATTATTGAATAAATTATTGGTGAGTAACCAGATCTGGATATGGAAGGATCTGATGCTCGGAATTAAGGTCATGATATAAATTGTATTGTCAAGAGTAAAAAGTCTGGATCTTGGTAGCTCTAGATCCAGCCGTAGGATTATTGTGATGCGGGTTATTTACCTGCCATCCATGTTAGGAGGAAAAGAATGTCAATAAAAGTTGAGTACAATCTAATTTATTAAACATAATAGGTATTTCAGTGGTTTTAAAAGAAAGCAAGTAGATAGGTGTTGACAGTTATATTTAACAAGTCTACTTGCATGGAAGTTGGTTTTCAAGCTATTATGTATATGAATCCTCTTGTTCACTCACCACCTCATCTTCTCAAACCTAATACTTTTATTTATCTATAAGATCTATGTTTAGGCCATTATCATTTTGTTACTTATAATTCATGTTGATGGATCTTAGAAATATAGATGATGAGTCTCTTATTCTGATATTTGTCCTTGCCTGAGTTTTTAAGCTCAGTGGATAGTCTTTGGCCTTGGTTCGGGCGAGACCTCACACTTTGACTCTAAGGCAGGAAGAATGCCTTAAATTGGGGTGCCTCTGTAATTTAGCCTGGGTAAACCCCAAGGTCAAATCAACGAGGCAAATGGACAACTTAATGCTCAACTTATCAAACCTAATGCATGATTTTCGAAACGGTTTTTTTTGGAATGTTTATGCAATTATTAACGAAAATGCAATTTTAGCAAAGTTTCAAGACTAAAAGGAAAATTTCAATCAAATGGTCTCAAAAAATCCTAAACTTGGCCGAGGTGTTAAAATATGCAAAATTAGGTTACTGTGATTTTTTTATTTTTCAGATGCAAAATGAATTTATTATGAATTAAATATGCAGACTATATTATTTTGCATAATTTAATTTTAATAAATAGAAAACCTAATTATTTCTTAAAAATTAAACTATCCTATATATGTTTGTATAAGAGGTATCCAAAGCAACTTTTATTTCCTTAAATTACTAAATGTACAATTAAGTAAAAATCAATTACTCTGATCACCAAATGGGATGTGCATACAAATGCAATGATTTTTGAGCATTTGATAAGGAATAACTAAATCTACTTAGTATGATTTTTTAGAAAATTTTGGAGCAAATAATATTTTAATACAAATTAAAAAGCACTCAATGGGTAAAATACGATAATTTCTACTAAATTATTTAAATTAAATCAAGCCCAACTTAAAAAATACCATTAATCATCCAAATGGTAGAGAATAAATTGTTCTACAACATGCAATTTTTGTAATTAAAATTTGATGCTAGATGTTTGCAATTTTTGGGCATCGACGATGATTGATTTGTTGCGGAAGAAGAAAGAGTTGGAAAAGAAGATAGGGAAAGGGAATCACCTGGAGGTGGGTCTTCGCTCGAAGTCCTCGCGTCGGGGCTGAGCTCAGGTGAGCATACAAGCTCACGATAGCTGCATAAGCGGCTAGGTCTCGTCGGAGTCGGAGGAGAATGGTGGGGTGCTATCATCGGTCCACGTGATGCATGCGGCTTGAAGAATGATGAATCAAGATCATGAGGGCGACGTAGGCATACATGATGAGGAGGTAGGAGATAATGGATGCGGGAAGTGTGGTGGAGTAGGAATGACTGTCGGTTGCACGTGGAAGAGGGAGGGGGAGCGTTGACCACTACAGAGGTTGAGGGAGAAAGGAGGGGGAGCAAGTCACGTGCTTTGCATGTAGCAGAGAGAGAGAGAGAAGAGAGGATAGAGAAAGAAAAAAAAGAAGAGAAAGAAGAGGGAAAGAAAAGGAAGAGGGAAAATAGTTTAAAAATAAAATTAAAAAAACAAATTAAATAAAACAAAGGAAAAATAATAAAATAAAATAAAAATAAATAAAATAGGGGAGACACATGATGGCTCCAAGAGTTGCCACGTACCATTCCTAGAAAATTCGAAATTAAAGTTAAAGAAATTAATAAAAAATAGCAAATGAAGTCAAATAAAAAAATGGTATACATGAAAGTTGCTCATCTCGACGAGATCTACAATGTTCATAAAGGATTAAAAAAATAGTTATTTGTACAAAAGTATTTTTAGCAGTACTCTATAGATAATAAAATATTGTATATTTGTATTTTGTTATTTTCTGTATATTTTTAAATTAGACGAAAAATTAAGATAAAATTAGATAAAATATAAAATAAATAAATACACATAAATCTATTTTGTTTAATTTTAATAATTAAGAAAAAGGTGAAATAAAATCAACAAAGTAAAGTATGTACAAAATATACAATATGTGATTAGGTCCTAAAATCGATATTTTACAGAAGCTCCGATTTTAATGAAATCACTTCAATTGAATAGATAATTTTATAACTTGAACTTTAAAAGTGAGTTTGCTGAATTTAAAGTTCATACGGAGTAGGAATTTAGCCGAGAAGTTGAACTTTATGGCTTTTTACAGTTCAAGATCTAAGAGTACTTATTCAAAGTAAACATTATTTTGTATTTTTGTATTTTTATACACATTTTTATGTACAATTTGGAAGAAGAATTAAGTCAAAATAACTTAACATTAATTTATTAAAAATCAAGGAAGTTTGAGTATTTACAGGGGATTATTTACAAAAAATTCAACACTTTTATTTTTTTTATTTTTATTTTGAATTATTTTGTAGACTTATTTACAAGATAATTAGGCCATTTTATCAGGAGTTATATTTTATTAATTTAAGAACTTTTATTTAGCATTTTGTTCAAGGATTCAATCTAAGATCAATGTATTAAGATGATGAATCATGGATTCATCACTCCCAACACTTAACTTTTCTTGTCTTCGAGCAAATAAAGAGTGAATAAGCTAGATTGATCCTTGACTGTGCATATGAAATACAAGACTTAATCTGCTGAAAAACTCTCTATTTTAGTGATCCTAAGATTTTAAGTTGAACCAAGCTCTAATCAAAAGGTATCCAACTTCCCTAATCATGAGACTCTCTCTATATACATATATAATAAGGATATGACATTAAGTGTGGATTGTAGTTACAAGAGTAGTGTCAAAGCATCACCCAAAGTTCTAGTCCAAGAGACTATCCTAAGAACCAAATCCTCAATATTAGAGAATAAATCATTTCTTGCATCCAAGTCACTATCTATTTAGTTGCCAGTTTTAAGAGTGAATGTGGAAGGCCAGTTGATGGAGGACATATGATGGCATCTTTTCTTCTCTCCCTATCACTGGAACAAGGATCCTCTCAAGGGCCTTATTAACTCAACACATAAATTTTTGGTGTTGATCACTGTGTCCATCGTCAAGAGTTTTTGAGTCTCCTATATAAAAAATTATTTCTCTGGAGTACACGAGGGTGTCTCTTCTTTAAGTATCTAATATATTTACACCTAGACTTGTATTGCTTAAGATGTAGAGTCCTTTTTGAGGTACTAACCTGATTCATTTGGTCTAATTAGATTTCGTCCAAGTGAACACTTTGAAAATGATTGGGAGCGCTCGCCTTTGGTGTAAGCTCTTTTATATTTGACTTTGTAATGAGAGCTTTTCTTTCACCATTCTTTTTAGCTAGATCCATTGCTTTTACCAAGTTGGCATGCACTAGTTGACAAATTTATTAATTTCATCACTGATGAATCTCCATTTCATCATCTTTATTCTTTTATTTTGGCATCTATCCCTAGCTAAATGCATGTAAATAACAATATTTCGCATAAAATAACATCGATTATATATTGTGTAAATATTGTATAAAATACTGTATTTAAAGCCATAATAAAAGAATAAAGAGAAAAAATAAAAAGAAATGAAATACCAAAGGTAGTGAATGACCCTAAATCCCGAGACCTAGACATCATGATGTCTGGGATGACAATGAATAAAGTAGGGGGAGATAAGGGCTAATAATACAATAAAATCCTAATTTATTTTGCCCATTAATCTAGTTTTGGGACATATTTTATTCTTTATTATTTATACCTCAAATAAAGAAACTTTTGTACATTAAAGTTGTAGATAAAAATATATAGAAAATTAAAAATTTATTTCACATAAAATAATATACAATGCACTTTCTACACTCAAAATCCAAACTTCACATCATACGAACTCAAAATTCACCAAAAATACTTTATTTGTATATAACTTTTTATTAGCTATTTAATGAAGTAGTTTCATTTAATTTGGAGTTAAGATGCAAAAGTTAGGTTTTCGACCCCTATTGTACATTATACATGAATAAAATATCAATTTATTTATTCTGAATATTTTTAATATTTTATGTTTTTATGATTTTATAAATATTATTTATAACATATGCACATAATTAGAATAAAATAAAATCATTAAAATACACTAAAATAAATAAGCAAAATACATAGATAAAATATACAAACATACACCTCTGTAATAAATACACATATTTATTTAAATATACATTTCAACTCAGAAAAATACAATATATATTATTAAAAAATTTTAAATATATAAATTATGTATATAAAATAATAAAATTTAAAATGCAAAATAATAATATATCATATACTTTATAGATAAATATACTTATAATTACACTTGTAAAAAGTAACTTATAATAAATTAACTTGTAAAAAATAAAAACAAAAATCATAATAGAATAATACGTAAAATAATAAAATTATTTTCTATTTTAATTTAATTATAAGGATTTTTCAGCCTATTTTGTCATGTAGCCCTCTTATGTGGACCAATGGGGAGGCAGTCTGAGTTGACCCCAGCGAACTCTCCGCCCCTCCCAAGTTATGTGTCTGGAAGGCATACACCCTTTGCTTCCTCGATTTTATCCCATCACTACAATGCTCTAGGAATCTCAATTTCTCTATGAAAGTTGACCCTCGATCCTTACTCTTTCACGCTAATGTATTACCTCGATTGATGGATCAGTACCTCAAGCAGAATCGGCTCGCCAACATTGTCTTGTATATAGTTTTGCTTATGCCTTCCTTTATTTTTTGATCCCTCTTCTCCAATCCAAACCCTAATCCTAAGAGTGGTCAAAGTTCCTGGTGACAGCGAGCACATCCCCAAGTCTTCAGTGAGGGAGGAAGGATAAGATTGAGGTAGATTGGAGCTCTATCAGACACCTCTATCATATGCTTTGCTCACAAACTTCCAGGTCTAGTGAGCGTTTAGTTATTGTAATTTTCATAGTCATAGGCCTAGTATTAGAGTAGACTGGGTTATATTTGTAGTTAAAATCACTTTTCATTTCATTGAAATAAAAAATTGAAGTTTGCATATTCCGAACATGCTCCACCCCTCCTTTCGCCTCCATTTCATTTCCTAGTCGCTTCTACACCTCCTTGACCATCTAGTCCCCTTCAACTCCATCTGCATCGAAGAGCCTAGGTCCTTCCTCTACTGCTCACCGGACCTCTCCGCTCCACCTTCATTTCATTCCGATCAGCTACCAATAAATGCTAGGAACCTTCCCCTTCGCATCATCATGCTTTTGCGCCCCTTTACAGGTACCGAAGACTCCATCTGAGGAGTATCGACGACAAGAAATAGCTCACAGGCTTCATCGAGCTTTGGGCCACCATCGATGGGGTATGGACACATTTGAAGGATCCAACAACTGTGAAGGAGCTCCTGCTCCATTTTTCACCTAGTGGGACCATCCCAGGTGGCTGAATACCAGAGATTGACCAAATTGAAGCTCGCTAAAGAGGGGCTTCAGCCTAGTTCGTTTAGGCCAGCTCTCCACCGTTCGATCGAGAGGAGCGATCCAGGTCTACAACTGCCATCAGATCGTGCCACACCACATCCGTTAGATCTCATCCAAGGTCTGATCTCCATCACACATCGACGAAGAGGCATCGTGCGATTAGAGGCTGACATATGGATAAGTGACGAACTCCAGCCATTGGATTTCCTTGTAGGGATATTTTGCTTATTTTTCTCCAAAATTTTTGTAATTTCTTTTTAGTCTAGAAACAGTTGCCTACAGTTCTATAATTTGTGTAATATTTAAAGTTTACCCCTAAGACTTTTCATATTTGTGTTTAGGTCCAGTCCATGTCACCTCACCTGCCGTGCACGTGAGGGGACTAGATATTTTGCACATAAACCCTTGGGTTATTTATATTTCCATTTATTCTTGGAATTTTAAATTATAGTTTGGGATATTTTCATCTACCCCCAACTATGAATTAATTACAAAAATACCCCTATGGGTATAGATTATAGTGAGTGCTTGGGTTTTTTTGCATTTTTGACCTCAAACTTCGTTAGGGTGTTTAGAAACAATGCCATAACTCTAGATATTTGCAAAAAAAATCCATATTAGATTAATTTTCTTTTTATTTATTTTATTTTTGTTAAAATAGCTCACGTGTCCTAAAAATTCATGAAAATTAGGATAAATACCTTATATATTATTCTATCACATATATTTTGTTAAGGTATTTTATTATATATTTTTTATTTATTAAAAATAAAAAACGGAGCTATATTTCACTATCTAATTAGAAAAAACAAAAAATATAAAATTTGAAAAAGTCCAAAAAAATTTTAGTTGTTTATAATTGTATTTTGCACATACAAACAAAAAAACCCTAAAAATATAAAAAGGAAAACACAAAAATTTATAACTCCAAAATCCTTATAAAATTTAAAAAAAGTATATAAAAACCCAAAATAATTTTGCTTCTTTTTCTAATTTTTGATTATTATATTTACTATATATTTAAAATAGTTTTAGAAACTTTTGGGACTTTTAGATATTTTAAATTCCAAAATAAGTCAGCTATTAAGATAAGTCACTATTTTGACATTTGAATTCAACTAAAATCCAAAAAAAATGTAAAAAGTATAAGAAAAATATTTAAAATAGAGAGAAATCTAAAAAAGATAAAAGTTTATTTCCCTATTTTTGAATATTTATATCTATATCTTTAAATATAAAATCCATATTCTCTCTATATGGTTATATTCACTTATATTATTGTTTATAATTATTACAATTATCTAAAAACCAAAAAATCTTTTCTAAAAACTTAAAAAAATAAAAAGGACTATACCTTAGGGTAATTTCCTAATTTTTTACTTCATTTTATATTTTTATACTTATTATCTATATTGCATACCTATAATTATAAATACTTGCATTACAAGTAATTATAAAGAAAAAGAAAATTAAAAATCAAAAAATATCAAAAGAAATATAAGAATTATGAAATTAAAAATCCATAAAAAAAATACAAAAAATCCAAAAAATACCAAAACCTAACTTTCACACCTTAACTCCAAAAATTATGAAACTACCTTTATTAAATAGCTTATTGAAAGTTATATACAGTTAGAGGGGATTTTGATACATTTTGAGTTCTTATTTGGAAGATAGGGGTCTGTGAAGTTGGGATTTTGGCTTTTTATTTAGAGTTTAACTTTTACACGTGAATTATTTTTATATGAAATGAATTTTGTATTTTTATTCACATTATTATCTACGACTTTCATGTACAAAGTTTTTTTATTTGATGCATAAATAATAAAGAGTAAAATTGATCCCAAAAATATTTCATTGAATGAATAAAAGAATTGGGTTTTTATCGTATTCTTGGCCCTTATCTCCCCCTACTTTACTCCTTCTCGACCAACTCAATTCATGACTTAGTATCAGGGTTTAGGGTCATAAATATTCTTTTTCTTTTATTCTCTTTATTCTATAATTTTGGCATTAAAAACATTATTTTACACAATAAATGCAGTAAATAATGAATGTTAATATGTACAAAATAGTGATATGCATTAAATAGGGTTTTAAAGGCCAAAATGATAGAATAAAGGTGATGAAATGGAGATTCATTCCCCTATACTTGCCTTTGCTAATACCTATCAAACACTTATGTAATAATTGTAAAAATAATAAAGAAAATAAGAAAAAGAAAGAATAAATAGAATCAATTTTAATTATCAAACTTGTTTTCACAAAATCAAAGTTTGGAGCTCAAGTCAGACCTTGGTGTGAGAATGTGCATGGAACCTGGTCAGGAACCAAATTTAAAACATTACAGTCGTTGGGAGTCATAGAACTCAGTTCAAACCACCTCAATAGCCAGGTCAGGACTAGCCTACATCATACTCAAACTCTTATGACTATGAAGCTGACTTGTACAATGTAAGTGATAGTGACTCTCCCCAACTGAAATGACAAAAGAATTGACTTCTCTTGAATAACAACCCAATCCAGCAACTCTTTCCTCGAGGCATCGGGTATTGCCTTCTAAGTTCAAGTTCATCTAACTCAAGAGGAGGAGGTGAAGAGAAGAATGGACGATAGCCAATATAGCTTCCTATTCTGGGATGCATGACCAATGTAGTCAATTCATCTAGCTGCAGGCTCACATGATATGACTTTGAAGCTCAAGCTTGCTTATTGACTATACAACATATGTACCCTCTGGTAGGTATTTTATTTTCAATCAGGCCTGCCCAATTTTTGGGATTTTTTTTGAATACTATATACAACAACATTTGAATAAGGAGTTTTTGCTCTTGAGACAGAACACTATCCCTCTTTTGAAGCATTATTGCAACCCACACTCTCCTGTCTTTAGATCTCATGTCTATTGGATGGGTTGGAGTGTACTTCCCTCCCTAGAGGAGGACGAATGTTTCCACTCATGTGCATCTCAAACCAGCAAATCCAATCCCCTTACCATTCTAACTGAGCCGAGCCAAGTGAAAGGTGCAAGTGTCCAAGTTAGGTCACAACCTACAAGAGTCATGCGTACGTCTCGAAAAATTCTAGTTAATCAGTTGAGGCATGTTCAACCTAGCCCTGAGTCCCAAAGAATTAAGTCTCAATGGACCTAAAGTACCTTAAATCTATTTCCCTAAGGTTCTAGTGAAGTTAGGTGCAGTAAGGTCCAACCAAGCTCCAATATTCGACTTTACTCAGGCTAGTTCAATCATCAAGCTCAATTCGAAAAAAATGAATGTATGCAAATGCTATGTACAATGCAGAAAATATTTCGATGATGCAATTTTCAAATGATTTTGCAAATAAAAAGACTTTTGGCATAAATATGTAAAATATGTACAACTATTTACATGGACGTGCTTCTTTTTATTTATTTACAAGAATTAAAAGTTTAAAGAGTTTATATGTAAAATGTTGTTTATTTTATAGGTATATATGCACAATTGGTAAAGAATTTTATTTTTATTATATACATCTTTTATTATATATACATATAAATTTCATGATGCATATATTCCTCAAACTTATTTGAAAACCATTTTGAAAACTATAGTATAAAATAATTTTTGCAAATATTTACCCACATTTGAAAATTATTTTGCAAAGATTTTTTTAAAAATAATATATACATATTTTTAAAAATATTTTTGCAACCATTTTCAAACTAATTTGCAAATAGGTTTTCAAAATATTTTATTTCACACAAAAGGATCTTAACAAATTCAAACATTTTTATAAAGGTTGAAAATATTTTACAAAAAGTTTTCCAAACGAGTGAAACCAAATTTCAAATCATTTT
Source organism: Ottelia alismoides (assembly GCA_037367405.1). Classification (NCBI taxonomy): domain Eukaryota; kingdom Viridiplantae; phylum Streptophyta; class Magnoliopsida; order Alismatales; family Hydrocharitaceae; genus Ottelia; species Ottelia alismoides. The sequence continues at coordinate 867,336 of JAZKJV010000364.1, forward strand.
GCAGAGATATTTTTAACTCAATTTATTAATCAGTGAATGTGGAAGAGAGTTTGAGGAATAAAATGCACTTTTCTTATTAATTGATTTATTGAATTGTATATATACTATTTTAGACATATTATAAATAGGAAAGTATGAGTTATGGCTAAAGTACATACAGAGTATGTACGACCCCTCTATACTTAGCTTGAGCTTTTTCCTCGTAGATAGAAAAGAAAAAGAGAAGAAATAACTCGTACTAAGTATAGAAAAGCCTATAGCAAAACGATGAAATAATGAAGAAATAAATGAATCAGAAGTTGACCGTCTCCCGATACTTAGGATCCAATAATCCTAAATATAACAGATTGCACACAAGGCAGGGTCTGGTTAAGAATAAACAAATCACAACTTGGTATGTCTCTTCCTATAGTTAGGGTGAGATATCCCTAAGTATAGTATAGAAATCAACAAGAGAGGAGACAGTGGAGGGGATTAAAGACTGAAAGAACCCGAGGTGCACACCCCCTATACTCAGGACAAAGTGCATCCTAAGTATAGAAGTCTTCCAAAAAAGGGCGACACCGATTTAGTAGAAAAAGAGAAATGAAAATGAAAAGAAGAAAATAAGAAAATACAATAAGATAGAAGAAAAGATCGAAGAGAATGTACGCAACACCCCCTTATACTTAGGGTAAAAGATTCCTAAATATAAGCAACAACATGAGTGATGAAACCGAATGAAGAAAGAACAACACTGGTGTACCCCCCTATACATAGGACATGGTGCGTTCTAAGTATACATAGATATGACGAAAGATCGGGGTACATATGAAAAACATGAGAAAGAAGGAATGTAAGACAAAACACGTATATACAACCATTACAAAGTAGTGAAGTATAGGATGATATCTGATAAGCGAATACTATACTTTCATCATCATCTCCCTGTGAGAACGAAGACACAACCAGAAAGAGAAAGACACCTGGGTAATCAAGTGGGTGTCAGCTACATGGAAAATAGATCGAAAACTAAATCAGGAACCGGTAGCATGAAGCAGAACATCGGCTAGTCAGAAAGGAATGAGAGATCTAAGTCGATACCGCAAGACATGGAGGAAGTAGGATTAATATGTATTCCTCCAAGTTAATCATGGTCTCAGGAAGGTATGAAAAGTAAAGAATAGGAGACTCGTTATGCAACATGATATCCAATGGACATAGGGTCAATAGCTCAGGGATACACCGAACACCATATGGCTCAACTCTGTGAGGCTCATCAATGTGAGCAGACTCAGATGAGTCAAAGATCTCATAATAATAAGAACACTTGGCTCCATGCTCCAACAGACTAGATAAACAACCAGAGAGGAGATCTAGTACGCATATCAGAAAACTCGGCTTTGTACTCCCCCAAAGAGAGAACACCAGAAGTGAAACTGAATACCTATAAAATGATGTATCCTTCCACAGCTAACCCTCGGAGAGTGAAACATACTAGGCAGTGAATAATCAGAACATGGCTTGACCTTGAGAGGGTCGTTAGGGTGAGCGAACTCAAAGGAGTCAGATCCATCAGACGGATCATGAGAAGCGATCTCGGTGGGCGACAAATCGACTACCAGCAGAAGAGATCGTAAGATCAAGGAAGTATGGTAGTGCCGTGCAGATAACCCTCAGGGAGCATACTGCCAACTAAGCATGGAATAATCAGAGGAAGATGGCTCATCCTTACGAGTACTGTCAAGGAGAGTGGGCTTAAAAGAGTCCAGAAGGATCAATCCTGTGATCTGATAAATCGAACACACAACAAGGCAGTGAGACCGAAAGCATATATCAGACGACCCAGTTTCGTGCTCCGACAAGATGGACACACAAGCAATGATTGAAACCGATCGTAAAGAAAATGTTGCATTCTCCCGCAGATAGTCCTCGAGGAGTAATGCAAGCCAAGTCAATGAAGATCATGGGAATGCTGGCATCAAGTCTCAGATCCTCCAAAATAGCCAATCAATCCTCAGTCGAGGAGCATAAGATCAAGGGAGGGATAAGAGATAATCAGGTCAGTAGCAATGTGGTACCTCATGTCAATCAAATCAGTTGAGATGGATCAAGATACAGAAATAATTCCTTTAAGTGCCAAAGGTTAATGGGAGAATCAGGAGATGGATGATGGATTGGTCAAGAAGATGAGTCAAATCATGTGGGTTCCAAACACCATTGCTTTGAAGCATCGAAGGAGATAGTACATCTCGCGTCTGAATCAGGACGGATGGGACCGCAGAAAAGATCAGATATGCAGAGCTCATGGAATCATCATCAATGCATCAAAATAAATCATATCCTCAATCCAGTGTGCAAGATCAAACATCCTCAATAAAGAATCACACCTTATAATCGTGTAAACATCAAATTCCTCAATAGTCTTTATGCATAGATCCAAAGTCATATCCACCAAAAGTAGCACATCAATCTCAGAATCCTCAAACGTTCCTAGCTTACTTAGATAATCAATGTCAACCATAAACCTTGATGTGGGCCCTACCTATAAGCGCAACAATCCCAGGTAATAGAAGGGTTGACACGGATGGAACGAGGAGGATGTGCGAGATAAAAGTAGACATAGACAAAATTGTGGTTCAAGGAGAGGGTCTCCTTGAACCAGACGAGAGATGTGGTGATATGGGCAAGGAGAAAGCCCCAAAATCTGACGAAGACGGTGAAGATCAAGACCCGATATCACGACTCAGATGCCAATGCAGAATTATATAAACAAGAGAGGGAGTGGGACTCAATGATCAAAATGAGTCACACTTGTGGGGCTGAAAACTCGAAGAGAGATGAAACGTAGGTGGACTCATTATCATAATCAGTATACCAGGCAAACACCTAGTTCACGTACTCAACACAGTAAAGATCTAGATGGCGGTCTTTTATCTTTTCCATTTTTGAGTTAGGAGATCATCAAAAAGTTGTACAAACATGAAGATAGGTCTGGTATTGGGGCACTAATCCTTAGTGTTTATGTAGGAATAAAATGCATATACAATGTGGGGGTTTCTCTCCCCAAAACAATGAATTCATTACGTTTTTTTAAGGTCCAATAGAGTTAGCAATCCCAATTTTTTTGGTTATCACTTTTTTTGTTATTTTTCAATGCATGCGCCTAATAATGTTTTCAATTTCATTTAACATCCTAGGTGAGAAAAATTAGAGGGAGAAGGTCGGAAAAGCTATGTAAGTCGGAAATCGATGATGCACGCAAAGTCAGAAGACTTACAATGCTTCCCAACTCTCTCCATGAGGGATGCATAACAGAATTGAAAACTATGCTACATGAGATGCAAGTCGATGAAATCACCCTAAAATAGTAATTTCTATTTTGTGAAGCACCAGATGCCAATTATCTAGATCTGAAACCTAAGGTCCAGTCTTGGGAATCTCTCGGTGTCCGCCACAACAGGTCCTACAAGTGTTGTATGAGGTTCCTCGCACCGCATGGTTAGAAGTCTAAATAATCGAAAATTACGATTTTACTAAGTCCAAAAACGAGGCTTATAGGCACATGCAAAAATATTAGGGCTTTAGACCTTAATCTATCGAGAAAGAAATTCTTAAGCTAGGGCTCATTTACATAAAAGTAAATAAAATAAAAATTGAGTAACAAATAAAGAAGTGATGAAAACGCAAAAAAACACGATGAGGCCTCCAAGGGAACAATCCCTGGGCAATGGACCTCATGAAGTGGTCAAGTCTGGAGAGTCCAAATTATTACAACTTAATTGTCACTCTCTCACATGAATTACAAAAAAAATAAAAAAATAAAAAGGAAAATGTGAGTAAAACTATCTTCAAAAATTCCTTCATGCCTTCCTTTGCTACCCTCTCCTGCCGGCTAATTCAGAAAGTTGGCTCCACTTTGCTTAGGTGCATAGGTCCTCTTAAGAAGTCCTCCCTCGCGTAGCGGTCCCTCGCAGCAAAGTTAAACAAGAAAGAGTATTAGACAGTTCACAATTAATATCAAACAATGTAGAAAATAAATATATAAATGACAAAAAGAAATAAATTCCATAAATAGGCAAGAGAGCATGAAAAAAAAATAATCTGAATCTATACGGCGTTGCTCCTCAGCAATGACGACATTTGATGACTAGGGAATTTCGAGGGTCGCATGGTTTAATAAGGTGAAACACAATTGATGCATCGACTGATCAATAAAATCTAGTTAACCAACATGGCAGACCGACAGTCGAAGGTCCTCGACAACGACACCATTTGATGAAAGGGATTTCACCGAAGTCTTGTTAATCCACAAGACGGATCAACAATCGTCGAATCGATCTCGAACGAAATCCCAATCAATCAACAATTAATCCACAATATAAATAAATCAATGAATATAAAAAAGATGGAGTTAAAATTTATTACAACTCTAGAACAAGTGTGTATAGTGTAAGCATGTATAGAGGTCGAACTCAGGGAGCAAATGGTAGATTGTGTGAAATAATGCAGAAAAATTTATTCTTTTCTCTTATCCATTTTATTATTTTGTGGGTTTTTAATTTTATATATTATTTTTTTTATTATTTTTTATTTTTTTATTATTTAATAATTTGTTTTCAATTTCCAATTTTTGTATTTTCTTTTTATATTTTTCTGAATTTTTTATATTTCTTTTTCTTTTGAATATCTATTAAAGATATATAAGATTATATATACGATATGAGCGAATATAAACATAAATACCAGAAAAAAGAAATAAAATACATAAATTAAATTGATTTTATATTATATATATTTTTCTAATGTTTTTTTAATTTTCTTGATTTTTTGCTTATTTTTTATGGATTTTTAAAATAAAAATATTATAAATAAGGGATTTAATAATAGGCTAAAATTTATTTGAATGACAAAAATAGAAAGTAATATATAAAATTATCTAAATCAATTTTAGTATATAAAAAATATATAAATAAAATTATATAACATAAAATATTATTTTTGGAATTGTTAGGAATTTTATAGATTTTTATCAATGTTTTTTAGGGGTTTCAATTTTTAGGACTTTTCTTTTTCTATTTTTAGGGATTTTTTGTCTGGAGTTAAAATATGATAAAATGGACAACACATAATTTTTAGGAATTTTTTGAAACATTTCTATTTTTTTGGTATTTTATATTGTAGACAGAAGAAAAATGTGATCATTTTGATTTTTAATAAATGGTTAAAATGCACAAAAGTGAAAAATAAATTTGGAGCATTAAAGTACATGCTATGAGGAATCTAACCCTATTTTTACATAAATTTAGGAGCACGAGGTGCTACTTTTTAATAAATGAAATTCAAGCACCAAAATTCACAAATTGGAAGGGCATGTGAGTAAAAAAATCCCAAAATAATATTGTTCAGGGGCTTTGTAGCAATTTTTCTAGAAATATACAATGTATATAGAATTTTATTGAACTATTAACAATTACAAAAACCATCGGGAGCTGCATGCAATTTGCCTAGCTCGCGTTGGACTACACGTGAGCTTAGCTAGACAGGACCCATTTATAATATCCATAGACATCAGGGGCCTTAATACAAAATTTCATTTTTTATTTACACTATTCATTTTATTTATATTATTAATAAACAAATACAAAAAGAAGCAGGGCAAGATATCCAAGTAAGCACAAAAAAATAGAAGCTCGTATGTTGTTTTGCCAGGGCTATAGTGTTTGATCAGTACTGTTGATCTTGGTGTTTGATCCAAGATTGTGACATTTTAGCTTTGTAAACGTTCAAGATATCCATTTAAATATTTCAAGCTTTAGTAAAGTAGTTGATTAGGTCATCTAATCGAGAAATCCCGAGTCAGGAAGACTCATGCCACAGTTTTTACCTAGGTGGATTTCCACGCTAAAATACTGTGAAACGTGCGTTGATTGGATTGCTTGGGTCATTGTCTATGAGCTCATTATTCTGTAAAAGATTTAAAATTGCCTCGAACCATTATTCAACCCCCTCTAGTGGTATCGCGATCCTCACACTCACATCAACCTCCACCTCCGATAACAGAGCAAATAGAGGTTTAGGAGCGACAATGGCACACATCATTTCCAGCGAGATCCGAGGTGGAGACCTACCTCTTCACAACTCTTGTGCGTGAAGCTGTTGAGCTTCAAGCTTCTCTTGATCGCAACTCTTGAGGCCACGACCAGTCGGGACCTATACTCTAGCCATTTTCCAACGGAGAACCCTCCCAGATGAGCAACTTTTTACCTTTCCTTCATTATCTCTCTTCTTTTCTGGTTTTGTTCTCCTTTTATTCTTAACTTCTACCTTATTTTTACCCCTTGCCCCCAAATCACCATCGTATTGAAACTAAATCCACTGGTCTGTGGAACAAACCCCGAACCATCCCTGATCTGGCGTTCCACTCGCCATCATCCAATCTCTTCAATTCTTTCTACCTCCCATCCCTCCCAAATTCGACCAAGGGACGGATCATTGTAAGAGACTTAGCTCGATTCCCCCACCTTTACATGAGCTATCAACCCTTTTTTATTTATGCCCTAACCTATAGTCAAGCTTCTTATCTCAAGCTTTGAGGTCATTTGCATGTCATCAACAGCTTCATCTCCACGAGTCATCAGGTAGTGAGGTCGGCTCCAGTACCCAACATCATGTCGTGAGTCCAAGCTATTGAGCTGGCTTCTTGACCAATCAGACAACGTCCTAGCAAATCATCTTCAACCAGAGTTCTCTGCCATGCATCACATGCAAAAGAAGAAATAGGTTGAGGAGTAGAGCCATCGGCTGCATCTTCCACCCCTCGCTTCAGCAAACCTAAGAGGAGATCGATCACCTCCATGTTCGGAAGCTTCTCCTATGTGCTCAACGTTACAAAGAAGTGCCACATCTTCCAAGATCTCCCCACGCAGCCCATCTCTATCGTGAACCATCGGGGTTCCATTGGTCCAACCACCATCAAAGGCCATCTTCGAGGATCACCATCACCTCCCCTCAATGAGGAGCATCATGAGGGTGAGGGAAGTATCACATCCATTCATTTTATAACGGAAAAAGGGCCTCCACCTTATAGGTATATGTCTAAAAACTTCACCATTTAATCACGAAAAAGTGTACAAGCCTATTGCAGGTAAAGAAGATGAGGAAGGCATGTGGTTGTTATTTAAAGACAAGTATGTACCCTTATTGGCCGATAGATGGGAAATAATAGATTCGATGTACAACCGATCTAAATGCTCTTTAGTATGTACATGAGTTATAGATAATAATCACCTAATAATAAAAATATAAAATAATAAAAATAATAAAGAGTGAATAAAATGAATATTTATTCTGATGTACTATACGATGAGGGTCCAAAATCTAACTTTCACACCTTAACCCCAAAAATCATGAAACTAACTTTATTAAATATTTTATTAAATGTTATATACAATTAGAGGTGATTTTGATACATTTTAAGTTTTTATTTGGAAGATATGGGTCTGTGAGGTTGAGATTTTGGTTTTTTATTTAGTGTATAACTTTTACACCATGCATTATTTTTATATGAAATCAATTTTGTAGTTTTATTCACATCATTATATACATATTTCATGTACAAAATTTCTTTATATGATGTATAAATAAGAAAGAATAAAATTGGTCCTAAAAATTCTTTATTGGACGAATAATAGAGTTGGGGTTTTTTTGTATTATTGGCCCTTATCTCTCCCTACTTTACTCCTTGTCAACCAACTCAATACTCGACTTGGTCTCGAGGTTTAGTGTCATAAAAAAACCTTTGGAATCTTATTCTTTTTTTCTTATCTTTATTCTATAATCTTTGCATTAAAAAATAGTATTATTTACACAATAAATGCAATAAATAATGAATGCTAATATGTATAAAAATAGTGCTATTTACTTGCATTAGATAGGGTTTTTGAGACTAAAATGATAGAATAAAGGTGGTGAAGTGGAGATTCATCACTACTTCTGATATTATTTCGATCTGAGGGATGTGGCCGCTATTTACCCACCCACCCACTTGAAGGGTATGTGCGGGACATGCTCAGGAGAGGGCTTGTACTTGCGCTATGCGTGTCATTCGGTTGCTTAGGATCCTTCCGAGTCTCGACGCTCAGATGGTAGGACTTGAGGAGATCTGGTGCGTCTGACGAGCTTCAATCAACGATCCTTTTTTAGGTTTTTCCTGGATAGTCTGGATCTACTGCGTTCTTGATCTGACGGAGTCTGTAGCTTGGACCTGGGGATGAGCGGTTGTGGAAGAAAAGGGGGGAAGTGCTCCGATGGTCGATACATGGCCAAGGATCGTTGATGGCGAAGGCGTGCACGTTGTGTTGGCGAATGATGGTTGAGGCTACGAGAAGCTGGAGAAGAGGGTCTGCGAGCGGAGGTGGATGGTGGTGCGACCAAGGGGACCGACATATTGTTGGTGAAAACTGAAGGAAGTGGAGGAGCACATGCTTCGGTGATGTGGAGTTGATGTTTATCTGGGACGGGAGATGGGTGCAAGTGAAGAGAAGAAAGTAAGGCAGAGGGTTCTCCGTGCGATGGTTGATGGAGCAAGGCGACAAGAGACTGTGGGAGGTAGGAGGAGAAGCGGTGTGGTCTAGAAGTGAGAACGAAGGGCCAATCATCAGGGATATGGAGAGGAGGGGGCAAAGCGAATTGAACGGAATATAGGCCTGAGACAACAAGGGAAGGGTACTCGAGTGGAGGAGTATAGAAATAATAGAGAAAGAAAAGCAGAGGAATGGAGAAGAGGAGAAGAAGATACCTGAATTTCGTTCGCATGAGAAAGTTGGATCTAGACAGAGAACTTCAAGGTTTTTGCCTTGAAATCACGACGATGTGAATCATGAGAAGCTGGGGTGCTCCTCAGAGAAGAACAACAACAAGATGGATGAATCCTCCTTGGATTTCACATGGAGTTGATTCGGTCGTTGTCGCCTCTCGTTAAAGGACTCGAGTTGTCACATGGAGTACCTCGGAAGATGGTGGCCTTAACTTCCATTGATGGCGGATAATCCTCATCAGGAGCTCGATGATGGCTTTTATAGGAGGTAGAGATCGATCAGATAGGGCGATGGCAGCTGCAGTAAAGGGACAGAGAAAGAGGTGGATGGAGGGGATGTTGAGGGTTGTTGTAGATGAGTCAATGACCTGGAGTTGGGATAAGATTTCAGGCGGGGAGATGTAGGGAGTTAAGTTTGGAGGAGGTTGGAAATCTGGTTGTTGTGGATGATCTGGAAGAGGATAGAGATATGGATGGTTGGAAATGGAGATGAGAGGAAAGGGGTGCGACCATGTTAAAGGTGGAACAAAAGTGAGTCGAGATAGAAGGAGGAGAGAGAAGCAGCGGTGGTGGAGCAGAGGTAGAGATGTGGTGACGCAAGCCAGGTGGTGTCGGTGAGTAGAGGAGTCCTCACGTGTTGGCATGTGTGGGGGAGGGAAGAAAGAAGTCACGTGCTAGGCACGTGACTGGGAGAAGAGAGGAGGCTCACGTGCTTGGCATGTGGAGAGAGAGTGTGACGGAGTCCATGAGCCAGGTGGCTCCAATGATTACGCACCATGTGGCACGTTGTTGACCAAAGAGTTGACCAGTGCTTAAAATGCATGATTTAATATATACAAAGTAGAAAATGGACTCGGATGCAAAAGTGCTCAAAACAAAAAATGTAGATCTAAATGTAAGCTGCAATGTTCATGAAGGACTCATATGCAAATTAAATGCAGAATGCAAGATATGAAAAATTTGTTAGTGATGTTTTATGTATAAAATATCAATTTGTAATTTTTATTTGGTTTTTCTGATGATAAATAAATGCATGCACAAAATCAAACCTGCTATGAAATGATGACATGGACTCAAATGATATTTTTTTATAGATTGAGTTAAATTCAAAATAAATTAAGGAGGTTGATTATGTACATATGGAATAGGTCAATAAGGTGAAGTCAGAATTGGTCTTTTTCTTTATTTTTATGATTTGTTTATTTTGATTTTTATATGACTTATTAAAACTATGAATAAATTAAAGAAATGAAAGAGAAATTAGTTAGAATGATTGAAATATGCTCATGAAATGATAGGTCAAAATCGATGAAAATGTACAATGCACAAAGAAGCCCAAAATCCAAATTTCACAAATGAGCTCTAATTTTTTTGAAATTAGTCCTGTTTTGAAGGTATTTTAATGTATATTACTTTAAAAGTGGGCGGAGTACAATTGAATACTGTATGAGTAAGATATCAACATTTTAGTCCATCTTTTCTGAAATTAGGGTTTAAAATTATTTTGCATGTGTACATGTTAGCATTTTTTAAAAGATTTTTTATGGATTAAAGTTAGTGATATGTACACAATGGAGTTGGTTTCATGTGATTTGGAATTAGCAATAATTAATTAAAAATGCATGAACTTAGGTGAAATGTGAAGATGATTATGCACGTGGAAATGAATGCTAATTTATGAATTTTAATTGTGAGTGCATGAAAGTCAATTTTATGAATTTAACATGCAAATGATTCTAAATTCTTAGGGCAAAGCTTTATTTTCAACTAATTAGAGTGATGAATCATGTATTCATCACATGGCTAGGTGTCTCCCATTATTTTTTTGGGGTTTTTATATGTTGCTCATTTTTTTGTATTTTTGGTGATTGCGACCTCTCATGGTGGTCTTTTGTGAATCCATTACATCATAAGTTGAAGCAACATTGTGAATCTCATTTTGGTTAAATAAGTCATTAATCCTCCGTTGGATATGCTTCACTAACCAGGTCATGTAATCAAGAGCAGTGTACATGAGAAGTGAATCCAATAGCTCAGTACCAGATGGGGTAATGGTGGTTGACAAAACTATGGTCATGGATAATGATAAACATTTAGTGGCTGAAACTGTGGTTGTTGTGGATATGTACAAAAATAAAAATCACGTTAATACTCCTCCTCACAAAATTGAGGTGCACCGACTGGAGCGGAGTGAGAAGAATCTATGAAGTTTGGATTAAGACAGCTGCAGTCAGCCACCTTAGTATTCAAGAGACGGGATCAAGTAGAGCACGATAGTCAAGTCAAAATATTAAAGAAAAAGATGCAAATGTCTGGAGTGATTGAACATGCACAAAACAATCACAAATCAAACACCCCTCAATTCACCTACTCAACAATGTGAAGATCGTGAAAAGTTCGATCTTTTTTTTCGTTTTATAGTTAAGTGACAAAATAAATATTTACAAACTCACAAGTGCAGTCTCCTAGAGTGGTTATGTTTTAGTCGGTGTAGCACACCTTCTAGAACACCAGACCACTTCATCTAAAGTCAGAGGCAAGCGCTTTCAGCAATAATAGATCCCAAGAGCCGACGCAAGAGCTTAAGGCACAAGTGCAAGGATGAGGGATCTAATCCTTATATGTATGTGCCTCTCTCAGTCTGAAATGTACCTATGACAATGAGGGGATTACTCTCCCCAAAACAATGATTTCTATCATTAAAATTTGATTTTAGTGTCAAGTTTAATTTAACAATTCTAATTTTATTGGTTATCACTTTTTTGTAATTTTGAAAAAGAAAACGTCTATTGAGTTTTCCACTTCCATTTATTGCCTAAATGAAAGAAAATAGAGAAAGGAACATATAAATGAAAAATCAAATGAACGTGGATGCTAGATATGAGGATGCGTACCTGATGCTGGCAATCTACATGCAAGATGATTCATGCATAAAAATAAATCTATCTTAAATGTGTGCAGCAGAAACCATCCTAGCAGGAACTTATATTTGGGAGCACACATTTATTATTTCACTAAGTCCAATGATTCTTAGGAACAAGATTTTATTAGGTGAGTGGATCTAAGTCTATCTGACTCACCAAATAAGAACCTAGAACTAGGTGCTTCAAAACACAAAACAAAATAAAAGAAAGCAAAAAACTCAAAACACTGGAAACAAAATAAAATAAAAACAAAATAGGGAGGATAGAAAGGTAGAAGGTGAGAAAAACCACGAAAAATCTAGCAAGCCCTCAGGTAAACATGCACTTGGTAAAATAGGCTGTCTGAGTGTCCAAGTGTTTGAGTACTTGTATTATTACAATAATAACTACAAAATAAAATCTCTCTCTCTCTCTTTCTCGATCAAAAATAAAAATAAAGGCCACACTAAAGTGACCCAATTCTTCTCTTCTCCTCGGTCTTCTCTCCCACTCTCTCCTGCCATTCTACAAAGAAGGGAGCGACCTCCGCTCTGCTTTGCTGCCTCAAGTTCCTAGAAGACCGTCCTCATGTAGCAGACACTTGCAGAAATGTCAAAAAAGAGAGATGATTAGAATAGATAAACAATTATTCAAATAAAAGAAATAAAAGACAGAAAAATAAAAATGGCTAATATGTGCAACAACCCTATCTTAAGCAACTCTCTCCTTGAAAACGACACCATTTGATGGAGAGTATCGGTCGAGGGTTCCTAACGCATGGTCCTGAAGGGCATGCGATGTCAGACAAGTCGGATCTGACAATCGTTGTGTCGGTTACTCTCACGGTACTCGGATCCCAACAAATCATCTCATCAACAATCAACCCACAATGTATGATAATTCAATGCAAACATGTGAGTCAAAATTTATTTAATTTTTTAACTCTACAAAATATATGTATATAGTATAGAAGTATGTAGAGTGTCGAGCCATAGAGAGAAATGGGGACATGTATAATTATGATCAATTAATGATAATAACAACAATTATTTTTGTACTTTTCTGCTTTTTGATTTTTTGTGGGTTTTAACTATATTTAATGTTATGGATTTTTGATGTTTATATTTTTTATATTTCATATTTTTTGTTCTTTTAATTTTTTGTTTCCTTTTGTTTTTAAAGGTATTAATGTATGTATATAGTAATAACAATGATATATATATATATATATTAAAACCAATATATATGATATATACAATCCAAGAATATATATATACATGACCATTCCTTTTTATTTTTTAAAGGTTATAAATATAGGTATGTATAATTAATAATAATATGTATATATACAAAAAGGGAAGCAGTTCTGAGTAACAGCCAAGTTGGCTGTTACACGCAGCAATTTCCCTTATTTTTCATTTTTTTTTTCAAAAATTCCAACATGTATATTCATCTATATATCCCTCCTACATGTCATTTGAATTTTGTGAGAAACGGAGACTCATATTCCCTCCATCTAGACCGTCTAACTATTAACGGTGTGAAAATTGCTTCAACCAGGAAAAGACAGGATAAAATCCTTTATTAGTTGTTTTTTAAAAATAATAAATAATTTTATTAATTTTAGTTGAAAACAAAAAATATTATTTTATGTTAGTATTTTATTCCGTTTTTTATTTAATTTTACAAGCTCGTTTATTGTGTGTTAATAATTACATATATAGACATAGGTATATATACATGTATTTAATGTATTTTTATTTTGTATTCCGTATTTAATTAATATATACATGTATTTTATATATTTATATTCTATTTAATTACATTTTTACATATTTTTATTGTATTTATTTACATAAATAGTATGAACATGTATTATATATGTATAGTTTACCTATATATTTATTACTTTATTTATTTTAATGCATTTTTATCGTTTTTATTATATGTTTATTAGTTACATTGAATAATATTTACAAATATATTAAAATATAAGAAAGTTAAAAATATAAGGAATAAATATATTGATTATTGTCTATAGGTATGTAGTACAATAGGGACCCCAAAGCCAGCTTTTGCATCTCAACTCCAAATTAAATAAACTACCTTCATTAAATAGATAATTAATTTTTTTTGAATAATAAAGGTGACTTTGTCAATTTTGAATAAGTATGGAGGTGATATAGGTCTGGGAAGTTTTGTTTGTGGCCTTTTGTTCTGTGTATCTCGGGTGCATTGCGTATTATTTTTATGTGAAATAAATTTGTATTTTTCTTTTTATTTTTGTGAACAATATTCATGTTAAGAGTTTTATTATTTGAGGTATAAATAATGAAAATAAAATAGGTCTCAAAAAGGCTATATATAGGGTTAAAGAATTAAAGTTTGTAAAGTGTTTTCTGTACAGTTCAGTACCATGTCTCCCCCTACTTTATTTATTGTAGACCAAGTCATTTTGATGACTGGGTCTAGTGTCACTCAGTGTCTTTGACACTTTATTTATTTTTCTTTTCTTTCCTTTATTATTTTATTTTGGAATTAAATACACATTTTTATAATGTAGTTTAAGTTCAATTATTGAGTGTTATTTTATAAAATAATGCTTTATACATGAATTTAGTTAGGGATTTGAGGTTAAAATAAAAGAATAAATGTGATGAAATGGAGATTCATTAGAGGGTCTAGAGGAGGAGGGGCGACAGAGGAGGAGGAATTGGAAAGGAAGGGGTAACGGAGGTGGGTCTAGAGGGGGAGGGGCAGATGAAGAGGAGGGCCTAGAGGGGGAGGGGTGATGGAGGAGGAGGACTTGAAGGGGGAGGGGCAATGGAGGGGGGCTTGGAGGTGGAGGGGTGGAGGAGGAGGGCTTGGATGGGGAGGGGTGGAAGAGGAGGGCCTAGAGGGAGAGGGATGACAGAGGAGGAGGGAGGGTTGGAGGGGGAGGAGGAGGGAGGAACAATGTAAGGTAGAAGAAGAAAAGAAGAATACCAAGAAATTTCTACCTTCCAATATAATTACCCTCGTGTCCCCATAGTGAAGGTCTGTTTTGGGACGAGGATTGATGACAACTAACCCAAGAGGCATATGTGATCGTTGTGGAAGAAGTCAGGGGTTGAATTAATATTCCAAATAGGGTGGAGTATAATTGATATTGCAATATCTCAGGGCACGTCGAATAAAAACCCAAAAATAGATAAGTTCTATCATTACAAAAAGAAGAGAGTTAGTGATTTTAGATGTTGATAATGGCAAAGAGTTAATTTGTATATTTATTTTTATGATGTGGCTAACTTTTCAAGATGTAATGGTATATGTACAAAACCTAAGAATTGTACTTCAAATGCATTATGGAGAAAGAAGTGCACACTCTAGAGTTAAAAGTTCAAAGCAAAAATATATCAAAGGCTCGTGACTAAAAACCCAAAGATGAAAGACATACAAAATGAAGAAATGAAGTCAAGGAAGTTTAAGAATAAGTGCAAGAGAAGCATAGATCTTTTGCAAAAACTGGGAAGTTGAATGATGTACATAGTTTTAATATTTATTTAAAAAATATCTTATATTTATTATATATTCTCTACGTACAAGTAAATCTTTCACAAATGAATTAAGAGACAAACTTAAATGACCGACATCAAATTTCTAGATTATATATTTTGATTTCAATTGATTACCATTTTATTTCAATCCACTAAAATGTTCTTTACTCGGGTAACTTAAAACCCCAGTCGACCAATATCTAGTTTAATATACAAGCTTAATCACCTCTTTCTCAGTCAACTAGTCAAAAGTTCTAACTGAGTAATTTTTCTTCAACGATCAAATTCAAAATCGTTACTCCCAATTTTTAATATCACTAAAAATTCAATCAGCAAAATCAATCGACTAATCTAAAATCCAACCAATTGTCTATTAACTCTAACCAACTTTTTTTATGCCTAATTTGCTACTAATTGTAAATGACCTTTTAATTAACCCTAATTAGTTACTATACTCAAAGGTCCCTAAGATTTCATAAAGCCTCTAAATGCTAAGTCCCTTTACAATGAGAGGGTGTAGAAGGCAAAAGTGAATCGACGACCTTCTACTATATCTATATATACGTGAGAAAGTAAAGAGTCGATGTACTATCCTAAGTAAAAGAAACACAAAGAAGAGAACATGTGATAAGAAGGAATGAAATTACAATCAAACTAGAATTAAGGCAACCGCAAGATCTTAGAGCTAAGGACGTGAGTTTGACATGAGAGATGACTGAAGCAGATAATGAGATGATACCTCTCTTCTTTGTCTTTCTTCGCAGTTCAAACTAAACTATGAGGAAGTTCAAGAATAAGCTGAAGAGAAGCAGAGTTCTTTTGCAAAAATTAGAAAGTTGACCGATGTACATAGTTTTGAGTTTTGTATTAAAAATATTATATATATATATATATATATATATTCTCCATGTATAAGTAAATCTTTCACAAATTAAAATAATCACTCAACTTAAAGTCTGACATCAAATCTCCAGACAATGTTTTCAGTCGATCATCATTTCCTTTCAATCCACTAAAATGTTCTTTAATCGACTAATCAAAACCTAATTGACTAGTATCTATTTTAGTATTAGCTTAACACCTCTTTTTCATCCACTAGTCAAAAGTTCTAATTATGAAATTTTTCTTCAATGATCAAAATTCAGAGCTTTTACTCCCAATTCCCCAGATCACAAAAACTTTCAATTGACATTTTTTTCACTAATCGACTAATCTAAAATTCAGACGATTGACTATTAACTTTAGTCACCTTTTTTAATTCCTGCTTTGATACTATTCATAAATAACCTTTTACCTATGCCTAATTGATATACTCAAAAGGTCCCTTAGATTTCATAAGCCTCCATTAAGACTACTGAATTTATAATGATAGCGTGAAGAAGGTAAAAGTGAATCGAATGCAATTTAACATATACATCGAGAAAGTAAATAGTCAACGTACAACCCATAGAAAAAGCAAGGCGCAACAATGAACATAGGATAAGAATTAATGGAATTGAACTCAAATTAGAACGACGACAACCACAAAAGCTTAGAGCCAATGATGCAAGTTTAACGTGAGAGATTCTTGAAGTCGATAGTGAGTTGGGATTTCTCTTCTCTATATTTCTCCACAGTTCAAAATAGACTACTAAATCATTGTACATGATCTAATTGCTTACATATCATCTTTAGAAAATTACATTACTAAAGTAATTTGTGTGTTATAATGTACTCAAGTATGTGGAAATCCTAAGTTCCATTATGCAAGTTCTCTCAATTCATCTTCACACTCTTAATAGCATCTCATAATGTTGTTCTAAATCTAACAAAAGCCCATGGAAGCATATGTGTTAAGCTTATATATTGAAAATATTTTTTTTATTTCACCATCTTTGTACACATGTACATGAGTAGTGGATTCCATTCTACGTGGGAGATAAATTCTTCCTTGGATGGTTGTTTAAGGAAGGGTATGTTTAATGTGAGATGGCACTACTCTTGGATTCAAGTTGCGCAAATAGTGGAAGAAAAAAAATTTTCCGAGTGACGAGGAAAACTACTATAATTGGAATTTTTTTCATAGTTTTCAACTATGGGCTTCTATGTCAATAAATGTGTACTTTGTGGTTTACATTTCTCTATTTTTTGACTCGTATTTTTTATGTTACAATTGTTATTTGGATTTATTGTATATTGCACAATTCACCCTTCTCCTATGTTGAATTCACATTTGATATCAGAATGGATGCAAGTTATGGCGTGGGAAAACATCTCCCCAATCAAGCTCCACCGCGTAGTTCGTATTGAATCCACTATATTTCATTGGGAACATGTGTGATTATTGAGCAAATATATTGTTTTCTTGTGCCATCTACTATAGGATGTGGACATGTGCGGTAAAGTTGTTCATAAGACTGACCTTGAGAGTAGGAAAAGAAGATTTCATAGGTATATAAATTGAATATTTTGAGAGAAATGTTAAAGCATTGGTTATGCTCCGCTCAACAAATACAATACAATTTTACAATCGAAAATATCATATGAGATTGAAAGATACTCCCCGTAAGCTACGAAGTACGCGTAAAGTTAAGCGTTATAAGCTGTGAAGTGCGCATCATGTTAAGAGTTATAAATTTAACATTTTGACTTGAGAATATGAAAGATATTGAGACGAAGGAAGAAAATTAATTAAAGACATGTACAAAATTATTGTGAATAATAGTACGACTTTTCAAAAAAAATCATCAAGGGAGAATTAAAAAAGCAAGTAACCAATTCAATCTTACATGAATTGGAATAAAAGATTACAATGATATAAGAAGTAAATATCATGGAAGACATTGAGATAAACGATCTTAGGAAAATTGATGGCTTACGAATTCAAGAAAAAGACCACAAAGTCAATCAAAGAACTCGTTAGCTTTCATGGTAAATACTGAAACCTCATTTAAAGAAGAAGTAGATGATAAATAGATTGCTTTATTTTCTAGAAAATTTAATAAATTCTTGAGCAACAAAGAGATCTCCAAGTCTAGGAAATAAGACAAGGGAAATACGCCTACAAGTTTAGACTGTAAGAAGAAGGGACATCTTAGAGGAATTGTTCATAACTCAAGACAGAGAAGATTAGTATGAAGGTGAGACTCACGAAATTTAAGAAGAATTTCAAGTAAAAAGTTCTAAAAAAACATTGGATGACTTCGAATTAAGCAACATACAAGCTCAAGTAATGAAGAATCTGCATGTCTTGGAAACATAGCCTTGGATGACAAGGTAACACAAAAAACTTATAAAGAACTTTTAGATGTATTTCATGAAGTCTTTCAATATTTTGAAATATGTAAGTTATAAAATAAGAAATTATTCAAGGAGCTAAATATACTAATATATGAAAATGAAGCCTATACTTCAACATTTGTATCAATATATATATATTTAAAATTAGGTATATATATTAATTTTATATTCATAAATATCTATATTGTTACATCCATTTTCATATGTAAATGCAACTTGTATATATGTAACCCTCTATACTTTAGTAAGTACGCATAGAACCCTCCATTATTTCGAATTAAATGTAGAACCTTGAGTAGTTATTATACTATTACATGGCATTACCTTGTGTTAACTTCAATTTACTTTATCTGTTCACTTTGACAAAAAGCATTAAATACATATAATTTTGATCCTTTAAAATCATGAAATTTGTGAATAAGTGCCACTCCTTCCTCCTCTCCCTCTCTTCTATCTTCCTCAAGTTCTCCCCATGAGACCTTTGTTGTTGCCACCACTGCCACATTGATATTCCTACAGTCTGCTATGCCATTCTAAGCCTTTCGATATGAATCCACTACGATCTTTGTCAAGAATGTCTACTCTCACAAAGCATCCTGTGATCCAACTTCAACACTACTTTCTTCATTTATAGATCTCTTCCTCTTTAACTCCTCGAGCAGTTATCTCCTCCATGTCCCTACTCTCCCTGCACATCCCTCTGACAATGTTCGATACATAATCACGTTCGGTGACCTTACATTCTCGATCATATTCATCACAACCTCCACTACCTCGACGAGCCTTCGCTCTATAGATAGGTTGTCCACCAGAACCATAATATACTCAACCAGTGGGTACCAATCACTCCCCCCATAATCTCCTTGAAGAACCTCATCTCAGGTCCAATCCTTTCCTTTTCACACATCCTCTTCACGAGGTAGCCATAGGTGAACCCGACAGTCTCGTACTTGTATAGGCACATCTTGCCGAAGATCAGAGTGACCTTATCCATCTCAAGGCAGATCAAGTGTGTCTTGATGATGAGGTTATTGGTGGAAGTGTCCGAGATGACACGGGGAGGTCTTCATTCTAGAGATGACGGAGTGCATGTAGGTGAGGCAGGTCTGCAACAGCGGAGGGAAACAAGCTGCAAAATCATAGGGGAAAGATGGATATACTAAGGATGGTGTTGTAGGAGTGGGAGTTGCGGCGAAAGAGGGGGGAGGAAAGAGGCCCAACGGAAGAGGTCTAGGGAAAGGTCGGGTTCAGAGAGGGTGATGAGAGCGACATGAGGGTCTCTATGCACGACCGAAATTGATTTTGGAGTGGCATCGAGCTTTGGGACTTTGAGCGAAGCTTGTGGGGTTGATCGTGACGGAGGTGGGAGACACGACTAAGGGACAAATTCCTACTGGCATGTTTCTCAAGAATTAGACTATTCTCATCCACATCTTATTATATCACATTATTCCACCATTATTCATATCTTTATTCTACATTACCTACTCTTATTCCATCTTATTCTCTTTATTACGATTTTCCCAGTCGAATAGCGAAAAGATTATTATTCTCCTCATTCCTCATCCTTATTACTGCTTATTCCTGAACCAAACCGAACACCTCCTTAAAGAAAACAAGGTATACATAGAGAGAGAGAGAGGGATAGTTAAAAAATTTAAAAAATCACCCATTGCAGATACATCTGGTTATCCAATGGATGTGGTTAGGCTGGTAAATGAAATGACGACAAGAGTCCGTGTGTTTTTCACATAGTTAAGTTAGTGAGCGAAATAACGACAAGGTTCTGGGTGTTTTTCATATAGTTAAGTTATGCTGATACTAATCATAACTGACCTTTTACATAACCCTAATTACTATATCATAAGCCTAGTGAGCGAAATAACAGCAAGGGTTTGGAATTTTTCACATAGTTAAGTTATGCCTACTTTGATACTAATCATAACTTACCTTTTACCTAACCCTAATTACTATACTCAAAAGGTCCCTAAGATTTCACAGGCCTCCAAATAAGACTGCTAAGTCTCTTTACAATGAGAGGGCAAAGAAGGAAAAAGTGAATCAAATGCAATTTAACATGTACATCGAGAAAGTAAAAATTCAATGTCCAAGCCATAGAAAAATCAAGGCACAACAAAGAACATAGGATAATAAATAATGTAATTGAACTCAAATTAGAACGATAACAATCACAAAAGCTTAGAGCCAAGGGTGTGAGTTTGACGTGAGAGATGACTGAAGTCGAAAGTGAGTTGAGATTTCTCTTCTCTATATTTCTTCATAGTTCAAACTAGACTACTAAGTCGTTGTACATGATCTAATTGCTTATAAACCATCTTGAAAAAATTACACTACTAAAGTAATTTGTGTGCTATAATGTACTCAAGTATGTGCAATTCCTAAGTTCCATTATGCTCAAGTTCTCTCAAGTCATCTTCACACTCTTAAGAGCATCTCGTAACGTTGTTCAAAATCTAACAAGCCCATGGAAGCTTATGTGTTAAGTTTATATATTGAAAAGATGTTTTTTATTTCGCCATCTTTGTAAACATGTACATGAGTTGTAGATTCCATTCTACGCAGGAGATAAAATCTTCCTTGGATGGTCGTTTAAGGAAGGGTATATTTTATGTGAGATGGAACTACTCTTGAATTCAAGTAGCGCAAATAGTGGAAGCAAAAAAATTTGCGACAGGGATAAGGAAAACTAATATAATTAGAAGTTTTGTCGTGGTTTTCAACTATGGATTTCTTTGTCAATAATTGTGCACTTTGTGGATTACATTCTCTAGTTTTTGACTTGTATTTTTTATTTTACAATTGTTGTTTGGATTTAGTGTATATTATACAATTCACCCTTTTCCTATGTTGAACTCACATTTGGTATCGGAATGAATGCAAGTTATGATGCGTGAAAACATCTTCGCACTCAAGCTCCACCGCATACTTCATACTTAATCCACCATATTTCATTGGGAACATGTATTCTTATTGAGCAAATATATTGTTTTCACGTGCCATCTATAATAGGATGTGGACATGTGTGGTAAAGTTATTCATAAGGCTGACCTTGAGAAAAGGAAAAGAAGGTTTCATAGGTATGTAAATTAAATGTTTTGAGAGAAATGTTAAAGCATTGGTTATGCTCCGCTCAATAAGTACAAATGATTTTACAATGGAAAATCTCATATGAGATTAGAAGACACTCCACGTAAGCTATGAAGTACGCATAAAGTTTAGAGTTATAAGCTTTGAAGTGCACGTCATGTTGAGTTATAAAATTAACATTTTGAGTTGAGAATATGAAAGATATTAAGATGAAGGAAGAAAATTAATTAAAGACATGTACACAATGTTCCAAATTATTGTGAACAGTCGTAAGACTTTCCAAAAAAATCATCAAGGAAGCAAGTAATCGATTCCCTCTTACATGAATTGGAATAAAATGTTACACTGATATAAGAAGTAAATATCATGGAAGACGTTGAGATAAACGATCTTAGAAAAATTGATGGCTTATGAATTCAAGAAAAAGACCAAGAAGTCAATGGAAGAACTCGCTAGCTTTCATGGTAAATACTGAAACCCAATTTAAAGAAGAAGCATATGATGAATAGATTGCTTTATTTGCTAGAAAATTTAATAAATTCTTCAGCAACAAAGAGATTTCCAAGTCTAAGAAATAAGATAAGGAAATACGCCTACAAGTTTGGACTGTAGAAGAAGGGACATCTTAGAAGGAATTGATCATAACTCAAGCAAGAGAAGATTATTATGAAGGAGAGACCAAGGATATTTAAGAAGAATTTCAAGTAGAAAGTCTACAAATAAAAACATGACTTCGAATTAAAACATACTGGCTCAAATAATGAAGAAGCTGCATGTCTTGGAAACATAGCCTTGGTTGACAAGGTAACCCAAAAAACTTATATAGAATTTTAGATGTATTTCGTGAAGTCTTTTAATCTTTTGAAATCTGTAAGTTATAAAATAAGAAATTATTCAAGGAGCTAAATACTAATATATGAAAATGAAGCCTATATTCAAAATTTGTATCAATATATATTTAAAATTAGGTATATATATTAATTTTATATTCATAAATATCTATATTGTTACATCCATTTTCATATGTAAATGCAACTTGTATACCTGTAACCCTTTATACTTTTATAATTATGCATAGAACCTTCCATTATTTCGAATTAAATCTAGAACCTTGAATAGTTATTATACTATTACATGACATAACCTTGTGTTAACTTCAATTTACTTTCTCTATTGACTTTGACAGAAAACATTAAATACATATAACTTTGACCCTTTAATATCATGAAACTTGTGAGGTGTCACTCCTTCCTCCTCTCCCTATCTTCTATCTTCCTCAAGTCCTCCTCATGTGACCTTTGTTGTTGCCATTACTGCCACATTGATCTTCCTATAGTAGGCTATGCCATTCTAAGCCCTTTGATATGAATCCACTGCTATCTTTTCCGAGAATGTCTACTCTCACAAAGCATCTCCTGATCCAACTTCAACACCATTTCTTCGTTTACATATCTCTTCCTTTTCGACTCCTCGAGCAATTATTTCCTCCATGTCCCTCCTTTTCCTGCACATCTCCTCTCACAACATCCAATGCATAATCACGTTAGGTGACCTCACGTTCTGGATCATATTCATCACACCCTCCACTACCTCGATGAACCTCTGCTCTATAGATAGGTTGTCCACCAGAACCATAATATACTCCACCATGTTGATATATTATTATTATATTTCAAATACTTTAATTTTTGTTACTAAAATAATATTCTATGTAGTCATTTAAAATTGACATTAAATACTGCTAAGTTTGGTTGAGCATTTTCACTTCTCTTTATTTGTTTTAACATTTGAATTTACCTCGTGATCATTGATGTATTTATCTGATTTACTAAAATATAAACCTTTTTTTGAAAGTCCAATGATACTGAATATTGTTAGAAATTACTTATTGAAATGCAATAAAAGTTAATGTAGGCTGGAGTTATTTGCATGTACACGTTACAGATAACGTGTGTACTGTGAGGGCATTATATTTGAATTTATATTTTAGTCTAATGGTTTTGATTAGAAAGTAAATGTGTTGCTTATGATTTTTTTTGTAACTGCAGCATCATTGCTCGTATTTACTTTTTGTTAACGGCGAGGTTATTTGATTGACGCATTACTCTTACTTGATCCTTGTAACCGAAGCTACATTCTCTTTATATAAATAAAGGACTACAACAATGACTTGAAATATAGACAATTGCATTCTTTCCATTTGTTTAGAGTGAGTCAACTTGAAGGAAAGATCTGTGTTGCTCAATAGATCTCGATGTTGGTACGTGCATACCCATTGAGATCTCGCCATTGTATCCGGAGAGTAGTCGTACCGATACCGATTGCACCATTGGAATCTCTGTGAGGGTACGAATCTATTCTTAAGGTTAGTGCACTTCGCATATATATATATATATATATATATATATATATATATCTTTTATTTTACCTACACACCAGTGGGTACCAATCACTCCCCCCATCTCCTCGAAGAACCTCATCCCAGGTCCAATCCTTTCCTTTTCACACATCCTCTTCACGAGGTAGCGTAGGTGAACTCGACACTCTCGCATTTGTATAGGCACATCTTGTCGGAGATCGGAGTGACCTTATCCATCTCAAGGAAGATGGAGTGTGCCTTGATGATGAGGTTAGTGGAAGTGTCCAAGATGTCACGGGGAGGCCTTCATTCCGAAGATGACGGAGTTCATGTAGGTGACGCAGGTCTGTGACAGCAGAGGGCAACAAGCTGCAAAAGTGGAGGAGGAAGATGGAGATCCGAAGGATGGTGTGGTAGGAGTGGGAGTTGCAACGAAAGAGGGGGACTGAAAGATGCCCAACGGAAGAGGTCCAGGGAAAGGTCGGGTTCAGAGAGGATGATGAGAGCGACAAGAGGGTCTCGATGCACGACCGAAATTACTTATGGAGTGGCGTCGAGCTTTGGGACTTCGAGCGAATCTCGTGGGGTTGATCATGATGGAGGTGGGAGACATGACTAAGGGACAAATACCTACCAGCATGTTTCTAAAAAATTAAATTATTCTCACCCACATCCTATTATTTCACATTATTCTACCATTAATTATATCTTTAGTCTATTACCTACTCTTATTCCATCTTATTATCTAATTACTATCTTTCCAGTCGAACATGGAATAGATCATTATTCTCCTCTTTCATCATCCTTATTACTGCTTATTCCGAACCAAACTAAACATCTCCTTGAAGAAAATGAGGTATACAGAGGGAGAGGGCTAGATAAAAAAATTAAAAAAAATACCTATTGGAGATACATCTGGTTATCCAATGGATGTGGTTAGGCTGGTGAATGAAACGGCAAGGGTCACATAGTTTAGTTAGTGAGTGAAATAACGACAAGGGTCTGTGCGTTTTTCACATAGTTAAGTTAGTGACCGAAATAACGAAAAGGGTCTGTGTGTTTTTCACATAGTTAAGTTAGCGAAATAATGACACGGGTCCGGGTGTTTTTCACATAGTTAAGTTAGTGAGCGCAATAACGACAAGAGTCCGGGTGTTTTTCACATAGTTAAGATTGTGAGCGAACGAAATAATGATAAGGGTCCGAGTGTTTTTCGCATAGTTAAGTTAGAGAAATAATGGCAACGGTTTGGGTGTAAAATGGGATAACTATCCAGGGTGTTACGTATAATTCAAAATTATGCAAGGTTTAGAATGTCATTACGAAATTATAAGGTTCAATCTAAAAATCTATTTGACGGTATTTTCTTTTCATCAGTGTAATCTTCGATTCATATTTATGGTATAATGGCTTCAGGTCAAAATTTTGTCTCATATGTAATCCATTTTGAAAATTAGCCTCATTTTCACCGTATTATCGATGGAAAGTTCTGCCGAGTCAACAAGTGGAAACGAATCATGTTACATGGGATGGGTCGGGTTCTACATTGACCTATAAGATTCGAGCACTACATCTAACATGTAAACAGGGACTTGATAAAGTGACCCATATTGCACTGGAAGCAAAAGAAAGAGAACCACCACTACCACACTGATGAATATGTGATTCATGATCATATAGAAATATATTAATCTTAGCTTGATTCCATGAAGAAAACATCTAATAAAAGTTCTTAAATTCAATAAATTAATAAAATACATCTCTTAATAAAAATGAACTAATAATATATATTTAATTTATAAATAAGTCCACTAAATAATTCAAAATAAAAATAACAAAAAAATAAATAAAATAAAAGTGTTAAAAATGGTTTGTAAACAATCCCCTATAAATATCCAAAATTCCTTGATTCCTTTTGACTATATTATTTTTCTAACTTATTTATAAAAGTGTATATAAAAAAATAAAAATATAAAATATTTCTCACATTAAATAAATACTTTTAGATCTTGAATCAAAAAAGCTGTAAAGTCTAACTTCTAGGCTAAATACCCGCTTCATATGAACTCGAAATTCATCAAACTCACTTTTAAAGTTTAAGGTATATAATTTTCTATCTAATGAAAGTGATTTCATTAAAATCAAACTTGTTTGCAAAATGTCGATTTTGGACCCTAATGGTATATAATATATATGTACTAACTTGACACTAACATTTTATGTACACAGTTAACCTGTTTCTTTTTTCTTTTTATATTACTTTCTTTATTATATATTTTAATAGAGTATATATTGTAAAAATTAAAATAAATTATTTTATCATCAAAAGATGTGTTGTGACATTGTATATAATGTACATAGGTTCTCTATCTTTATTTCTATTTCATTTTTAAATATTAAAATCCCCCGAAAATTATTTTTGTATTACAGTATTTTATTTTATAATATATTTTATTTAAAATTATAAAAAATAGAAAATCCGTAAAATTATGTTTTGTACATATTATATGTTTTATACATATTGTGTCGACATTGTTGTAATTTTTCCATTTTTATCTCTCTATTTTATTTAAGTAGACAAATTTTATATTCTATATTTTTTATTTCATTTTTTCTCCACCAACTTCCATTCCTCTCCTCTCCCACTACTTTTCCAACCTCCACCCTCCTCTTTTTTAACTCCCTCATCTTCTTCCTCTTATTCTCAATTTTCCTCTGTCCACTTTCACAAGAGGAAAATCGAAGAACTCATCGTTCCTATCTTGGTGATAGCATGAATGAGACAGTTGAGCGACAATCAGCATCAAACCTCCGGCGTGATCTATGAGGAACACCACCTCATGTTGCAACTCTTCATAGTGCTGCTAGAGCTTGACCCCTGTCGTGGCCTTGAGCAACAACCAGAGAGGTGATCAATCCTCTCCCCCTAGGAATCTACTTCTCTGCACACCATCTTAAGATCATCATATACCACATGCATATCTCCCAACCAAAATGCATCCCATAGCTAATGTTGCTCACATGCACACATGAGTGCAACAAGAAACAGTCGTGATTGACACAACACATAGCTCTGCCTTGCTACTATGTGAATACATAGTTTCCGCTACCAATAAGGAATTACAGCTGTGAGTATAACTTCTTCACCAGCAAGCAATAGTTGTGAGTATAAGCTCTCTCCCAGCACCGCAACTCCGCCCCTTCTCCAGCTGACCATCGCCATTGACCCGCACCTCCACCGTGGTGTTTTGACTTGAGTATAAGATGGAGTTGTCACCTAGGGAAGCTATGTCATGACTTGAACTTGAACGATCTTGTGGAAATCTGAAACCAAGCATATGACAACAATTTGATTTATAAGGACGCGGTGAAGAGATGGCATGATCAACAAATTAGGTGCAAGAACTTTGTCCCTAAACAAAAGGTATGGTTGTTCAATGCCAAGTTGAAGATGTTCCACGAGAAGCACAAATCCAAATGGAAGGGTCCCTACAATGTTAAGGTATTGCACTACAATGGAAGTGTAGAGATAGCTGATCTCATAGATGGTGCACATTCCTCTCTAGTTAATAGACAACTGCTGAAGCACTTCGTAGATCCTAAAGAGCAATTAGTACAAGTAGATGTCATCAACTTCATGCAGAGAAAATACAATGCAAATACTTCAGACTACTCTTCACGAAGATGTAGCATCCAGATTCAACATCCGAGACAATTCATCTATCATTTCTTTCTTTCTTCTTTCTTTCTCACACTTGATTTGATCATTATCTTTGAGCTTAGGTTTCTTCTCTTGTAGATACTCACTCCTTACTTAGGCTATTTAAATCCTAAGTATAGGAGGAACCCCTGCTCTTTTCTGTACATCCTTGTCATCTTCATTCATGTTTATTCTTCACTTACTGATCCCTCTTCTTCACCCTCTTCTTAGATGTACGTTATTTTTAATATAAAAATAGAGAAGAGATCCGAGTTAATTCACATTAAGCATGAGCTATGGCTTCGTATCACTTAGTGCGATGAGAACATAACATAAGCTAAGTATAGGGGGTATACCATATATAATTAATATATAATTTATCCATAGCTCATATTATCAAATTTTCGAACTTTTTGGGGCTAGGGTTTGAACTGATTTGTGTAAAAATATTTGTAAAATGATTTGAAAATTTTTTTAACTACGTGACATTGTTTTTGAAAAATGTTTTACATTAGTTTGAAATAAGGGGGTTTGACTTGTTTTAAAAACCATTCATAAAATGTTTTGAAAATCTATATATTATGTGATATGGTTTGGAGAATCTTTTCACAAATTCTTTCAAAAATGAGGGCATAGATGAGAATAACTTGTGTTTGGAAATAAGTCTAACCTTATTAAAAACATTAAAAAAGAGTTTGAGTTATAAAAAATAAAAAAACTTCAAAAAAACATTTACAAAGAGAAACAAAAAATTGAAATAAAAAAATTCAGACCATTTTTCCTTCCTTTCTTTCCAAAATTAAAAAAACATTTTAAAAAAATACAATAATCTTTTCTTAATAAAAAAGTAAAAAAATTAACTAATGAGTTGGAGATATCCCCGATACTTACACGTTCACACAAGGCTTATGAAGTTCAATAACACTTGGCTTATGAGATCATATAATTCATAGTTAACCAGCTTTAGTCAATAGAGTCTATGGTTTACTTATTCATATTTTCCTAATTTGAAAGATATGTGTGCTATATTGAATACTTAGTCTCTACTTAAAGAATATGATCAACACCTCACTTGTACGATTATAGTAATGTTGAGATGAGTTGAGGTTCACGCATGGGATTGGGATGGGGATTTGAGACTGGACCTGATTTTATGATACTCGAGGATGTGATAAAATCGATGAAGGCTTCCTGAAACATGAGTGTCAGTACCTTAAGCTAGTATGAGAACAATGTTCTTGCATTAATATCTTGGTATTGACCTATGTGCCAAGGTGTAATGAAATTAATAAATTTGTTGATCAATGCGCGCCAACTTGGTAAAAACAACGGATCTAGAAAAAAATAATGATGAAAGAAAATCTTTCATTATAAAGTCGAATACAAAAGAGATTACACCAAAGGTGAGTGCTCCCAACCATTTCGAAGTGTCCACTTGGACTAAAGCTAATTAGGCCAAATGAGTCTGGTTAGTACTTCAAAAAGGGCTCTTCATCGTAGGCGATACAAGTATGGATGTATGTATATTAGATACTTAAAGAAGACACGTCCTGATGTACTCACATGAAAAAACAAGTACATGTGATTCAAAAACTCTTGATGGAAACATTGATCAACACCAAAAATATATGTGTTGTGTAATAAAGAACTTGAGAGGACCTTGTTCCTATGAGAGGGAGAGAACAAAATACACCATACCGGCCTTCCATATTCACTTTTAAGACTAACTACTAAGGAGACGGTGAATGGTATGCAATAAATGATTTATTCCCTAGTGTTGAGGATTGAGTTCTTAGGAGAATCTCTTGGACTGGAATTTTGGGTGATGCTTTGACTCTACTCTTGTAACTGCAGTTCACACTTAATGTCATAACCTTGTGTTATATGTATTCGAAGAGAGTCTCATGATTAGGGAGTTGGATACATTCCGACTAGAGCTTGGTTCAACTTAAAATTTTAGGATCACTAAATCTGAGAGTTCTTAAGGGATCAAGTCTTGTACATTTACATCCATAGTCAGGTATTAATCCAACTTATTCATTCTTTATTTGCTCAAGGAATAGCAAAGTTTCAATATAGGGGATGAGTATGTTATTCATCATCTTAATATATTAATCTTAGCTTGATTCCATGAACAAAACATCAAATAAAATTTCTTCACTTCAATAAATTAACAAAATACACCTCTTAATAAAAAATAATAATATATATTTCTCTTTAAATAGGTCCACAAAATAATTCAAAATAAACTTAACAAAAAATAAAATAAAAGCGTTGAAAATGGTTTGTATTAATCACCTATGAATATCCAAACTTCCTTGATTTTTAATAAATTAATACTAACTCCTTTTTACTTGATTATTTTTCTAACTTATTTATAAAAATGTATATAAGATTACAAAAATATAAAATAGTTCTCACATTGAATAAATACTTTTAGATCTTGAATCGAAAAAGTCGTAAAGTCCAACTTCTAGGACAAATTTCCACTTCGTATGAACTCCAAATTCATCAAAATTATTTTTAAAGTTCAAGTTATAAAATTTTCTATCAAATGAAATGATTTCAATAAAATCAGAGCTTGTTTACAAAATGTCGATTTCGGGACCTAATTGTATACATTATATATGTACTAACTTGATATTAATATTTTATGTATAAATTTAAATCATTTTTTCTATATTTTCTATTAATTTCTTAATATATATTTTAATAAATTATATATTTATAATAATTAAAATACATTATTTTATCATTGAAAAGGCTTGTTGTGACTTTGTATATAATGTACATAAGTTTTCTTTCTTGATTTTTATTTCATTTTTTAAAATATTAAAAATCCCCCAAAATTTATTTGTGTTGCATTTTATTTTGAGTATTTTATTTTATTTTCTATTTTGTAAATATATTTTAATTTGAATTACAAAAAAATAGAAAATCCGTAAAACTGTGTTCTGTACATATTGTGTGTTTTGTGCATATTGTGTTGACATTATTGTAAATTTTCCATTTTTATTTTTTTCTATATTTATTTTATTTTATTAACCTAATTTTATTTTTATATTTTTTATTTCATTTTTTCTCCACTAATGTCCATTCCTCCTCCTCTCCCACTACTTTTCCAACCTCCACCCACCTTTTTTCTAACTCCCTCATCTTCTTACTCTTATTCTCTTATCCATCCCATTTCCCTTTATCCGCCTTTACAAGAGGAAAAGCCAAGAGCTCCTTGCTCATATATTGGTGATAACGAGAATGAAAGAGTTGAGAAATAACCGCCATCCCACCTCCGGTGTAATCCAGGAAGAACACCACCTCATGTTGCATCTCTTCACACTACAAGCGGATATGTCTTTTGCGACGCTCAATGCCCATCCCATTAGGTATTTAGATTGTCCCTTTAGGTCATTGGAGACAGTTGTAGAATCATCCCCGATTCATGCGTCTCATTTGACCAAAGGGGACGTAAATACATAGCGTCCCCTATTCTTATAAGACAGGGACATGCATAGACCGTCCCGTCCGTTCATAGTTGAAGGGACGATCAATGACTGTCCCTTATAATCTATAGTATAGGTGACGCTCTGGAACCATTCCCTATGATCTTATTTGGTATGGTGCCTTGACCGTCCCCTATGATTGTATCTGGGACGGTGACAAAACCATCCCCAAAGGTCTTTATTAGCTTCCGGTACGGGTACAGAAGATCGGAGGGAATGGTCATAATCGTCCCCTATGGTCGCGCATCTCCCAGAAATTAACCAGCAAACTCCAGCATCAGTGGAGGAAACGGTTGAGACCGTCCCCTATGAGGGCAGAGGGGACGGTGAAATTACCCTCAACAAAGGTTCCACCCATGTTATAAGGTTCACGGACATGTACGAAAGATCAGAGGGGATGGTTATAAATGTCTCTAATGGTCGCACATCTTCCTAAAATGGACTAGCAAACTCCAGCATCAGCAGAGGAGACAGTCGAGACCGTCCCCTATGAGGGGAGAGGGGGTGATGACATAACCATCCCCAAAGGTTCCACCTAGGTTATAGGGTTCAGGGACGGGTACATAAGATAGGAGGGGATGGTCATGACCATCTCAGTGGTTGTATGTCTCCCAGAAATGGACCAGCAAACTCCGGCATCATCGGAGGATACAGTCATGGCTGTCCCCTATGAGGGCAAAGGGGATGGTGACATAACCATCCCCAAAGGTTCCATCCAGTTTATTGTGTTCATGGACATGTACAGAAGATTGAAGGAGACGATCACAACCATCCCCAATGGTCGCTAGTCTCCCAAAAATGAACCAGCAAACTCCGACATTAGCAGAGGAGATGGTCGAGACTGTCCCCTGTGAGGGCAGAGGGGACTGTGACATAACCGTCGCCTCTGATATTCTTACTGAAAAAATATTGAATGCACTACATTCTTTTCCCTACTACTGCAATAAATTCACAAAAAAACATTCAACAACAAAAAAGAATCTATTCTAAATAAATAAAGAAATATTTCAAGTTCGCATACATTTCAAACTCATGCAACTACTTTAAATATCTCAAGTTTTGTATATTTAGAAACATAAATTGCAAAACACATTCTACTCTTCCTCTCTCTCCTTGCTCTCCTCCTTGTTGTCGTCTTCATCGTCCCCGGGTTGTGATGTGGATGGGTTGGCTTGACTCTTGAGATGTTGAATGTAGGTCATGACATTATCCATGTTTAAATGCATCTTGGAAATCTCTTCATCTTGTGTGGACATCCTCACCATGTCAGAATGCATCCTGGCCATCTCCTCTTCCTATGCAAACATCTTAGACTTGACGCCTCGCAGCTCTCTCTCTCTCCAACTCTCTCTCCCTCTCACTTCGTTGCAATGATGATGTAGATCCAATATCACCATACCATGTTCGTATCATAGCTCTCCATTCACCACATCATATACATCCAAAATGTCCTGCACTAGTGGCTTGGACAAACGCCTCTTCAGCATATAGTGGTAAGGTGCTCGTACCTGTACAATCTAAGGAGTCGGTCGTAGTGAATTTGATCATCTCCCCTTGCATATTTGGTTTAAAACTAAATTAAGGAAAAAATGTATTGCCAATTTTCAGAAATCCTCGTTTACTTACATGAATGGGGCATATGCATCATCGACCCATTCCACTTGTCCTCCAACGTCTCGCCTCTTTATCCCACAAAACCTCAATCAGAGTGGCCCCTCGCTCATTCTCCTTTTCCTAAAAATTGAAAGAAAAGCTATTTCTTCAGACATCTTGTATCTTTCATCTTGAACCTATTTAACAAACTTACAAAATTGTGCTTGAATTGGTTTGTATTCTTCCTCCCCATCCTATGTGTCGACTTGAATCCCTTTGCATGATTCGCAGTATTTTTCATCGATATCGTATGATATTATTCGAAATTAGTACAATTAATGTGTAAGTAAATAGAAAGTAATTTACATACCCGAGGAAGGTTTAAATGTATACATTAAAATCTGTCAGATGTTGCATGGACAACTTCTCATAC
This sequence comes from Ottelia alismoides, assembly GCA_037367405.1. Taxonomy (NCBI): domain Eukaryota; kingdom Viridiplantae; phylum Streptophyta; class Magnoliopsida; order Alismatales; family Hydrocharitaceae; genus Ottelia; species Ottelia alismoides. Next base: position 900,544 of record JAZKJV010000364.1, read on the forward strand.
AGAACTGAGAAGGAATCTCAGTGACGAGGTTCTCGGCTTTAATTTCTAACCTGGGAAGTCTGGGGTCGAACTCAAGGACACAAGCAATTCATTGATTAAGTTTGGATCTCAAATATTTTAAATATCAATTCTTAGATTAATTATATTGAGACGATGCACAATCAACATGAATAGAACAACCACATTTACATGTACATGACAGATAACTTGGATTAATAGCGAAAATACCCCGAATTGATTGATTATTAATTAGAGCATTGATTAGGAAAATTATGATATATGTCTCAAAACCTATTTCTAAAGGAGTTAAGCTTTCACTTTGATGCTTTATAGAGACAACAAGCAATTAAATCCTTTAATAACCTAATAGTGATTAAAAATAACTAATAGTAGATCATTAAAAATTAATGAACATAACATGTTCAATTGATTATTTTAAGTGCATTTCAATAAAGATAAGAGATGTAAGAGAGCTCTTAAATCCAAGAATAATTAATGTATGATTTTTAAACTAGAATTATCAATCAAGCACGCTAAGAAATAAAGTATCAAACAAGCTTTCAAACAAGACCAAAATACATTAATTGGGTTTAAGATAAAAAGATATTCAACAATGAATCAAGGGGCATAAATGTAAGAAAAACCTCCAAGTTTTATTACAGATCAGGACAAACAAGGACTAAAAATCAAATTAAGTAACCTGTAGGGGTATTACTACAATTTTTATACAGGCTGAAGGGCTTATCTGTAATATCAGAGAACTGAAGGACATGCTCTGTAATTTTTCTAATCACGTGTGCAAAACACATGATTTGTCCAGGCTCGGGTGCTAAAGCTCGATCCACATGGCATTGTCTGATGCTTCGACTGAAGGTTCGACCGCTCTGAGGCTGCAGGCTCAGTAGCTGGCTCGATCTGAAGTTGTGGCTGCAATGCGGTCGTGAGATCATCCCCAAATTTGGACGATCCGACGGTAACTGTGTGTCGTTCCCAGAAGAACATTGCAGTGTACAATGGCGAGAAGACAGGGCTCCAACAAGATAGATTACGCTCCTTCGTGCTTCTCTTCACTTCCTGAAGGTCTATCGACCTTGAAGCTCCGCAAAGGTGATTGATGCTTGAAAAAGACACGAAGTTACTAGATAGTTCCATTGATGAAATTTCACCAGATAAGAAATGGGAGATCGACGTTGAGCTTCAAAATCTGATCATTGAAGCCTTCTGATATCCTGCATGGTTAGCATATAGTCAAAGAACTTTGGGAATCTATTGAGATGCTAAAGATGTTGAATGTAGGCTTAATGATGTGTAAAGGATCTGGGCCCTAATGGTATGTCTCCTTTATGCAGAAGAAGACAATGGCATGGGGTGATCTACCCAATGGAGAAATGGATTTAGCACGAGGGAAGATACACATGAATCATGGATCAAATGTGAAGGTGATGGCCAATTCTGCTATTAGACTTGTGAAGTGATAAAGATTGGATAAATATGAGAACAATAGCAAATGCTAATGATCAGAATTTACCTGAAGTTGAAGGTTGAATATGACGTACTTGGAGTTGAATCTTAAGACAATTAACAAAGCTATAAGCTTCATTGTCTTCACTTAAAGTTCTTGTCTAAAGAACTAAGCTCAAACAACCTTACATTGGGTTGTAACTTGGTATAGCACAGAAGAGGCAAGATAGCTCAGGGAAAACTCTCGCAAGGATGGACAACCAGAGCTTACGGTTGGTGAAGGCTTCTTAAAGAAGAGGTACGACCGAGGTTGCTGACTTCAGGCAGTGGTTTCAACTACCGCTTCTTGGTGTGGGAATTAAGGTTAGGGATAGTGGTTGGTTAGCGTGGATGAGGGTTGAGATGGATGGAGGTTGGTGGAGGTTTCGAAGAAGGCAGTTGATCATGGTTGCCAACGAAAAAGGGATAAGTTGCAGTGGTATGAAGGGTTGTGTCCTTTGGTAGAGGTGGCTGGAGATTGAAGATAAACCTCGACCGTTGGATTTGTAAATCCAACGATCCATAAATGAGCGAACAAAAATGGACAGGATCCTCTTGATGAGAATAGATCAGATGTCTCAGATTAAGGCGGGAGGTACAAGGGTAGTGAGCTATGTGGGCGGTCGAGGATGCGTCGCATGGCCCAATCAGAGTTAGAGAAATTAAATAAATCATAGTTAATTAAGAAAGAAAATAGTTAGAAGGCGAATTAATAGAAGTAGTGAACATGAAAGTTGTCTATAAGTCAAAGAGGTTGGAGGTCATTTACACATAGATAAAATTTAAATACTATTAAGAACCATATAAACAATTTTCTTCATTTTTCTTTTTATAATTTTTATGGGTTTTGTTTTATTTTATGTTAATTCATTTACATACAATATTAACATAATTTTTTATTTGATTTTTAATTAGAAATAAATATATAAAATATTACCCCATATTAATATCAAATAATTAGTATTGATTATATGCAACACATAAATTAATAGTTAATGTTAATTAGAAAATGAATCTTGTGATTAACTTAAGCAAGAGAGATAATAATTGTGTTTAATGATGACAAATCTGGAATTTATCACCTCCATGTATTTAAGCTAAGCTTGTCCTCGAGCTAATAAATAACGAATTAGTTAGATTTATTAGTGAATCTCCTGACATGTGCAAGTGAGTATACAAGGCTTGATTTGACTTAGAACATTAGGTTTTAGGATTACTAAAACTTGAAGTTGATCCAAGTATTAATCAAAAGGAATTCAACTCCTTTAAGTGTCAGACTCTCGATGTGTGTGTATAAAACATGACTTAGTGTAGACTGCACATGAGAGTAGAGTCGAAGTGTCACCAAAAATTCCAATCTTGGAATCTCTCCTAAAGACTCAATCCTCAACTCTAGGGAATAAATTTAGTCTTGCTTCAATCCACCACCTCTTTAGTTTGTCAGACTTCAAAGGAACAAGTGGATAGGCAGATTATGGAGGACATATGATTGTTTATTTATTTTATCTTCCTCTCATTGGAACATGGTTCTCTCAAGTACTAATACTCAAAACAATTTTCTTTTTGATTTTTTCCAATCAGTGTGTCCTTCAAGAGAAATTGGAGTCGTCTGCACTTATTTTCTTGGGAATACATCAGGATGTGCATTTTTTGAGTATCTAATATATCTTCTACACCCAGATTTGTAACATTTACGATGGAGAGTCCTTTTTGGGTACTAGTCCGACTCCTGGTCCTAATAACAGTGGTCCATGTGGACACTTTGAAAATGGTTGGGAGTGCTTGCCTTTGGTGGAAGCTCTTTGAAATTTGACTTTGTATGGTGAGAGCTTTTCCTTCATCATTTCTTTCTTTCTTTTTATTTTTAGCTAGCTCCACTACTTTTACCAAAAGATTCACGTAGACTGATTAACTTATTAATTTAATATCATTACACTCTGGCATTGTAGGTCAAAGTCAAGAGATAACTGAGAACATGTCCCATACTGGCCAAGATGCTGACATTCAGGTTGTATGAAGCTGTCATTAATTTTGTCCCATCCTCGAGCATCATATAGATCAAGTCCAAACTCAAACTTCCAATCCCAGTCTCCTCAATGATACTTTGACTCATATCAATCGTAAATACAATTGTGTATGTGAGTGATAATCAAATTTCTTTTAAGGGAGATTAAGCATGAAATATAGCATGCATACCTTCAAACTTGGAGAGTATGAATTTTTTAAGTCCAAGACCCTAATGATTAATACAAGATAACTCTAAGCCTATGAACTTCTTAAACCAAGTGTTAAAGATATTCTCAAGCCTTGAGTGCGTAGGGAAGTGTCAGAGAATAACACTAATTAATAAGTTAGCTAGTTATTTATTTTACAAAAGAATTAAGCAATTATGAAATTTATTGAGATAAAGATGACATAATGGGTATCTTTGATAGAACATCACAGAGGAATAATACGAAAAATATTCTAAAATATCTAACACAACATTTACAAACTTCAGTTCCATAAAATCAAGATCGGATCTTCGAGGTTTAAAATCACAGGCCACCTTATGTTTCAACTGCTTATTCCTAATGGAGAATACTTCAGAGTCTGAATACAGAAGATTTTCATCAACTTGAAATTTCATCCTTCGAGAATGATTCCACCTCAAAAGTGATATGCATATCTATATGGGAAGCCTTAAATTTCTTCATGATTATGGTAAGATTAATTTGACTTTGAAATCTTGCATCAGACTATTGAGTTTTTCTTATAAGAGAAAAACTAGACATCGAAGATTAACCCCACTTACAAGACACGTGAGAATCCAAGGACTGGATATCCTCAAGAAATGGTAGAGGTGCTTCCATATCTAATTCTTCTATCAATAAATCCTCCTCCTTAGTGGACATCACTTTTTTCGAAGAACTCTTTATCAACTTGATCTTCCAAAATATAGAATTGAAATCCAGACTTCCCTCCATGTGTAACTCTGAAAGACTCATAAGGCAAAACACCCTTATAAAGGTTCTAAGAAGAAATGTTTCAGTGAACCATCATGACCTCTAAAACCCTTAAACTTAAAACGATACTAAAAAGACACAACAAAATTGAATTTGAAGAGAGTTAATTAGTTAGTCTCATTGACATCCTTAGCTTTGAAAAGAATTTTGAAAACTTTTTTGCAAACATTGTCACATATAAATGTAGGTTTTCAAAGTATTTTTTTCTCAGGCTGAGAGAAGACTAAGTATAGGTGAAATAATGAATAATAAGCTAATAAAATTATAAAAATAATGAATCTTCTTAATTTTCTGGACATGAATCTTCTGATTTGAATCTGTTATGATAATCATGCCTTACCTGATACGAATTAAACTGATTCAATAGGCATGAAGTTAATCATCTCTATGGGAGTTAACCTTTCCTTGGGTTCTACAAAATGCTAAGTAACTGCCCCTTAACAAGAACAGAAGGTCCCTTAACAAGAACAGAAGGTGCATTTTCTGAAATTTCTGAAATCTCTACCCTACAATTCTCATGCACTTCCCTTACAATATAAGGACCCGTCCACTTTGATTTTAGTTTCCCATGAAATATAATTAACTTTACATTAAACACCATACCTTCTTTCCAGGGACAAAGTTCTTGCATCTAATATGCTCATCATGCCTCTTCTTAACTTTGTCCTCATAGATCATGTTGTTGTCATATGCTCAGTTGCGGATTTCCACTAATTCATTTAAGTTGAGGTCTCTACACAACTTTCCTAAGTGACAACTCTGGTTTATCTTCTTTATTTCCCATTCGGATTTGTGCACTTACTCAGTAGGCAAATGACATGGCTTTTCCATAAATCATCCTGAAAGGTGAAGTGCCCAGAGGTGTCTTGTAGGCCGTCCTGTAAGCCCACAGGACTTGGTCCAACAATTGAGACCAATTCTTCCTATCAGGTCGGACTAACTTTTGAAGAATGCTCTTCACCTCCCTATTTAAAACCTCTGCCATGCCATTTGATTGAGGGTGGTAAGGACTAGTTATTCTATGCTCAAATCCATAGTTCTTTGATAAAGATTTCATCATTCCATTCCCAAAATGGCTCCTTCCATAACATATCAAAACTTTAGGTACCCTGAACTGTGCAATAATATGATCCTTAATAAACTTGCAAATAGTCCTACCATCTGCGGTTCGGGTTAAAATAGCCTCTACCCATATGGAAAAGTAATCAATCGCTAATAAGATATATTAAAAAACTTAACTATTAGGGAAGGGACCCATAAAATATATGCCCAATCATCAAACACAACACAAAAAATCACAATTTGCATGGGCATCTCATCTATTGATCCAACAGTCCCTTCCATCCTTTGGCAAACATGGCACGACCGTACAAAATCTGCAACATCTCTCAACAAGGTCAGCTAAAAGAAATCACATTGCAACACGTTGTGAGCGGATCTTTTCACTCAATGGTGTCCTCTAACTTCGAATGAATGGCAATACATGAGGACACTCTGGTATTCCTCTAGAGGAATACACCTTCTCCAGATACAATCTAGTTCTTCAAAGAAAAGGAACATATCCTCCCAATGGTATTTCCTCAAATCCTATTTGAGTCGGTCTATACTGCTCCTAGTCCATCCATGGAGAACTTGTTTGGAGATAAAAAAGTCCACCATTTTGGCATACCATGGGAGTGAGTTAACAACACAAATAGACTCATCTGGAAAGGTCTCTCGAATAGGCTCAGTATCAGGGGAATCCTTTATTTCGATCCTTGAAAGATGATCAGCCACTACATTTTTAACCCCAGGTTTATCCTTAATTTCCAAATCAAATTCCTGGAGTAACAATATCCACCTAAGAAGATGTCCCTTCACATCCTTCTTTTCCATGCGATGCCTAATGGCTGAATGATCAGTATATACTGTCACTTTTGAACCTAAAGTCACATACCTGAACTTCTCTAAAGCCAACCACAAGCATTTTTTTTTCATTCACTGTATAATTTTTTTGAGTTGTATCCAATACATTGCTTGCATAGTGAATAGCAAACGGGATCCGATCTCACCGCTGCCCCAATACCGCTCCTATAGCAAAATTCGAAGCATTGGTCATGATCTCAAAGGGAAGAGACCAGTCAGGAGCATGTAGAATCGACGAGTCGAAGATCTTCTTTTTAAGGACTCAAAGGCCTCAAGACAGTTGTGATCTGCAAAGAACTTGGTGTCTTTTCCTAAAAGCTTTGTCAGGGGTCGGGCAATCCTAGAAAACGCTATGTCATTAATATGACTGGCAAAGGGTATTAAATTGATCGAAGAACCATTATCTAGGAGAGTGCATGCAAACGCTATGTCATTAATATGACTCACAACATAATGTGCTCCTAAATCTCTCTTCATTTGAGGAAATTTCTGGTTCTAGGGACAAGGCGTAGTGGCAATCGAAAGAGCATGGGTCTTGACATAGTTGTTCGGTTTCTTCCTGCTAGCTTTGTTAGGTGTACATCTCACCTTCAAATATTTTTGGAATGCAAGATGACTAACCATATATTCATCAAATGGCACTTTGACCATGATATCATCTATACAGAATCATGCCATTTCTAGATCATCATTTTGAATCTTATTAATGATGCACTTTCCATCTGTAAGAGCATGAGGGAAAGGGATAGGCAAAGAATGATGTAATGAACAGAATCATACACAAAAACATGCTTTTTATTATTAGAAGAAATCGAGTTTTTCACTTTTGAATCTTTTATGATTGGAGTAATAACTGAATCATCTACTATAGGACGGAGAATGCCTGCTGAATGTGCATTCTCCTCATCTCAGGGTTTAAGGTCCTTCATAGAATCTGAATCTGAAGCATGTTGTTCTATTCTTTAACTCCTCCTTGATCTAGAATTTTCTTCATTCTGAAAATGCCCGGTGTCATCATCATATGAAGTCTCCTCATGCTGAGCATCGGAGTTGAACCTATCCATGTCCTTAGCCTAATCAGGTACGACCACGGTCCGTTCACTCTTGAGAGACATATGATTAATTCAATCAAACATGGTGATATCATGCTCAGACTGTTGAAAATCTGAGTAATATAACTGATCTAATAATTACTACTATTGAGGTTTGTTCAATCTATTGGGATTAGCCTGAACCTGGGCAGGAATAGATGTAGTAGGGGCACCGTGCTCGTCATTTAGACGAGATAAGCAGTTGAGGTCAACCCTCAAATCCCGCACTTCGTTCCGATAGGAATGCAACTCCTCTAGAATTTGATGCTGAAAATACATGGGACCAGAAGATGATTGCTGCTATGGTTGTGAAGAAGAAAAGGAAGGATGTAAAGATTGATCCTGATGGCCATAAGTCTACTGCTGTGACTGGGTGTGATGCCGAATATTCGGGCCCTGCTGGCTCGATTGGTATGCCTGCTGACGCCCGTATTGTTGTTGCTTCCTTGGTGCATGATACGAAATGGCTCCAAAGCTCTGTGGTGCTGGAAGAGGTGTAGGCATAAATGATGTGTTATAGAAAGTATGGGGATACTGGTATGAGAGACTATCCCCAAAATTTATCTGTCTAGCAGGATCATTCGTGTACCACACCATTTACTTCCCATACTTGAGAAGGATCCTCAATGATTGTTTCTATAGACGGCGGTCACTGCTGACAGGAATGGGCTAAAGGTTGGTCCTTTACCCATGGTCATGGTGGCCCTAACATCTGTTGCTCCTGAATATGAGGAACACACTAATCTGGAAGAGAAGATTTAGTTACGGTAGGTACCCTCATCTTGGATACCTTTTCAGAAATCTCTGCCATCTGTTTAGGAAGTTTGGATAAGTTGTTGTCCAACTAATTCATATGCATATCTATCCTCTCAACTACTATGAATTTATCTGCTATAAGACTCATGTTAAAAGGATCCACTGTAGCCTTTGTTCCCCCGTTGGATTGGACTCGATTGGGGGTTTCTAACTGAGCTCGACTAACAGTTTGTGCTCTACTTGTCTCGGCTATTCGTTTGAACACTTTCCAGATAGTGTCCGTACCTCGTGATGTATAGCTGCCTCCACAAGAAACACTAACCAGACCCTGCACCTCAGGGTGTAAACTGCTATATAAGGACTGAATCAAGATGGTAGGTTCTAAATCATGGCAAGGGCATTTCTGCAAGAGGTCCTTGAATCTCTCCCATGAGTCATAAAAAGCTTCGTTAGGAAGTTGAGGTAAACTCGTGATGCGTAAATGCATCAAGTTGGTCCTACTAAAAGGGAAGAACTTCTTCAGGAAGAGGTCCTTGAACTGTACAAAGGTCGTTATGACTACCCCTAAGTTCTTCATCCAGTAATCTGTTCTATTCTTCAAGGCAAAAGGAAGGTCTTTGAGCATAATGTAGTCTTGACTAACCCTAGGATGCCTAATATTAGAACAGACTAGCTCAAAGTCCCTAAGGAATGCATATAGCTCTTCACGTGCATTCCCATGAAAATGTGGCAGCAAGCTAAGGAACTGTGGCTTTAACTCATATTCAACTTCATGTACGACTGGGCTCAACCAATTAGTCATATGAAATCTCCCAGGATTACATGCCACATCCATTGGTGCATCTCTACCCAACTGCAATTGGCCTAATTGAGCTCTCATCATTCTTGATTCTGTTCTGATTCTGCCAATCTAGTCAATATAGCATGCATTGGATCTTCTCGCTCTTCCTCGTCTCCATTTACATTTTGTTTCTTAGGAGGCATCTTTAATGTGTTTTCATCACCTTCATCAAATAAATGCTCTATATGATATCTATATGATGATAACAAAATAAAATTAATTTCACCAAGGCAATGGTCTTCCTCGGTGAGAAAAGAACATAAGGGATTGGTTGAAAAATGACCACCCCCAAGGAGGGAATCATGATAAACCAGTTCAGAAAAAGGGTTGTTTCCAAACTGGGATGGTTTGGTTAAAGAAGGAGACGAAGGGAGCTGGACCAATGAAGATGTGATCTTTCGGTGGTTCAATGACATGCTCGCAAAATCCGAGCAAATATCCGACCAATTATCCATCTTCGAAGTTCAAGAGATAGGAAATTTGAGCACGCTCGATATACAAAAGAATCTAGTTCTACTGAGCACGTGAATATGTAGAGTTACTCACACAAAATAATCAATACAAATCCTTGTAAATTCACCAACTCAACTCTAAAGGTCGAGATGACGTCCTTATTATCTTGTCAATTTTTAATTGGTGATCACATACAAATCTTGACAAAATTACAAGCTGTTAGGTGCCTAAACTTCCTTACAAACCGTCTCGATTCCTATGACTAGCTACATACACTCTCAACCAGTATAGAAGTACGGACCGTATAAATGCAACTACCCATTTTTCTTGAAGGCCGGGCCTTACACAGTGTCCTCTAAACCTTCCACTCTCTACTAAGGAAATCCGGTCCGTTTACCGACTACCTGTAGATCCTCACTGAGAAGCGGCTAATACTTTTTATGGAACCAGTAGTTGATATGAAAATTTGTGGCATTTCTCTATCCTAATGTCGTCCCTCTCTCACTTGATATGTACCTGCAAACAAATGAGGGCTTTATGCACCCGTAAAATAAGATTACTTTTATTCCAATTTTCTTAGGTTAATTTGCATCAATTCAGTCTTAATTTTAAGAGTTTGGTTATCGCTTGAATTTATGTGACCACAAACATCGCCTAACGTACAATCCCTTTTCCTTTATCCTTAAGTTGATGAAAACTGAGGGAGAAAGCGAAAAATAAAATGTAATCAAAAATCAATGATGCTTGTAGTCATTAGAAATAATTACATCGCTTCCCAACACTCTCCTTGTGGATGCAGAATAGAATTTACAAATCAAGCTGAATGATGCAAGTCAAGGAACCACACCTAAGCAGTAGTTCTATTAGCGATGAAGAAAACAATTTATTTGACTAAGTAGAACGTATGCTACATGCGTCTTTGAATCTCCTAAGAGTTTTGCAATTGTGAATCTTATGATATTTATGTAGTGTGTCCTAAGTTACAAAATAGATCAAGCAAGAATGACCTACGATTTTTCTATTTTACGTAATGCTTGAATCTAAAAACATCATTTAAGTCGAGAACCACTCTCAACACAACTGAACATAAGAATAAATAATGTTCACAAGCCTTCATTTACATCTACAAGATCTCAATTGAGAATCGTTGTAAATGGGCAATGAAATAAATTTCAACTAAGCTAATAATCTCTCAACTAAATTATTTGTCTCGTGGATCTCTAACAAGTTGCTCCAAGCTTTTTACCTCAGTTGTCCTTCAAAAATAGTCAGCTCCAAATGCCTACCACAAAACAATTAAATCTATGAGGAAATTCTAGAGAGAGATAAAGGCGCTTAATTGAAAAGACCACAAAAATAATACAACAAGGAAGACAAGCTCAATAAATAACTGCTCCTAAAAGAAATCACAAAATGTGTTGCGTCCTCGACAATGACGCCATCTAATGAAGCTCTAAATGCATATATTAAAATCGATCCAATGTAGCATGGGTACTTAGCTTCTCATACAAAATCGAGAAGGAATCTCAATGACGAGGTTCTCGGCTTTAATTTATAACTTGGGAAGTCCAGTGTCGAACTTAAGGACACGAGCAATTCATTGATTAAATTTAGATCTCAAATATTTTAAATAGCAATTCTTGGATTGATTATACTGAGATGATCCATAATCAACATGAACATAACAGCCACATTTACAAGTACATGATAGATAACTTGGATTAATAGCAAAAATACCCTGAATTGATTGATTATTAGTTAGAGCATTGATTAGGCAAATTGTGATAGAAGTCTCAATCCTTTTCTACAGGAGTTAGCTTTCACTTTGATGCTTTATAGAGACAACGAGCAACTAAATCCTTTAATAATGTGATAGTGATTAAAAATAAGCAATAGTAGATCATTAAAAATTAATGAAAGTAACATATTCAATTAATTATTTTAAGTACATTTCAATTAAGATAAGAGATGTAAGTGAGCATTTAAATCCAAGAATAATTAATGTGTGATTTTTAAACCAGAATTATTAATCAAGCATGCCAAGAAATAGAGTATCAAACAAGCTTTCAAATAAGACCAAAATCACATTAATTAGATTAAAGGATAACAAGATATTCAACAATGAATCCACATGCATAAATGTAAGAAAAACCTCCAAGTTTTATTACAGATCAGGACAAATAAGGACTAAAAAGCAAATTAAGTAAGACATAGGGGTATTATTGCAATTTTTACACAAGAAGAATGGCTTATCTGTAATATCAGAGAATTGGATGACATGCACTGCAATTTTTCCAATCACGTGCACAAAACACATGATTTGTCCAGGCTCTAGTGCTAAGTCTCGGTCCACGCAGCGTTGTCTGATGCTTCGGTTGAAGGTTCGGCCGCTCCAAGGCTGCAGGCTCAGTAGTTGGTTCGGTTTGAAGTCATGGCTGCAATTGGGCTGTCAGCTCATCCCCAAATTTAGACGATATGACGGTAAATGCATGTCCTCCCCAGAAGAACACCACTGTGCATGATGGTGAGAAGACGGGGCTTCGGTGAGATAGATTACGCTCCTCAGTGCTTCTCTTCACTACCTGAAGGTCTGTCAACCTTCGTTGAAGCTCCGCAACGGTGATTGATCCTTGAAAAAGACACGAAGTTACCTGGATAGTTCCATCGATGAAGTTTCACCATAGAAGAAATGGGATATCTGTGCTGAGCTTCAAAATCTGATCATTGAAGCCTTCTAATATCTTGCATGGTTAGTACATAACCGAAGCACTTTGGGAATCTATTGAGATGTTAAAGATGCGAAATGGAGGCTTAATGAGGTGTGAAGGATCTGAGCTACATGATGAATAAATGGCATGAGTACGAGGGAAGATACACGTGAATCATGGATTAAATGTGAAGGTAACGACTGATTCTGATATTAGACTTGTGAAGTGATAAAGATAGGATAAAGATGAGAATAATAGCAAACACTAATGATCGAAATTTACCTGGGATTGAATGTTGAACGTGACGTACTTGGAGTTGAATCTTAAGCCGATTAACAAATCTAGAAGCTTCGTCATCTTTGCTTAAAGTTCTTGGCTTAAGAACTAAGCTCGAACAACCTTATATTGGGCTATAACTTGGTATAGGAACCAAGGACCACACTGGAGCTCAAACCCTGTCTTCTCTCGATCTCAATCTCTTTCTCTATCACAGAAGAGGCATGATAACTCGGGGAAAACTCTCAAAAGGGAGGACAATCAGAGCTTAAGGTTGGTGAAGGATTTTTAAAGAAGAGGCACGGTTGAGGTTGCTGACTTCAGGGGTGGTTTCAACCTTCACCTCTTAGTATGGTAATTAGGGTTAGGGATAATGGTTGGTTGGCATGGAGGGTTGATCGGGATGGAGGTTGGCGGGGGAGTCGAGGAAGGCAATTGATCATGGTTGCTAGCAAAAATGGGATAAGTTGAAGTTTTATGAAGGGTTGCGTCCTTTGGTAGAGCTGGTTGGAGGTTGAAGATAAACTTCGACCGTTGGATTTGTAAATCCAACAATCCATAGATGAGCAGAAGGAAACGGTCAGGATCCACCTGATGAGAATAGATCAAATGGCTCAGATCAAGGCACGAAGTGAAAGGCTAGCGGACCACGTGGGCGGCGGAGATGCGCCACGTGGCCCAATCAGAATTAGAGAAATTAAATAAGTCAAAGTTAATTAAGAAAGAAATAGTTAGAGGGTGAATTAAGAAAAGTAGTGAACATGAAAGTCTCGATGAGATCTACATTTTTTATGTATAAGTCAAAGAGATTAGAGGTCATTTATACATAGATAAAAATTAAATACTATTAAAACTGTATAAAACAATTTTCTTCATTTTTCTTTTTCTTATTTTTATGGGTTTTTTGTTTTATTTTATATTAATTTATTTACATACAATACTAATCTAATTTTTTATTTGATTTATATTAAAAAATAAATACATAAAATATTACACCATATTATCATATAATAATTAGTGTTAATTATATTCAACACACAAATTAATATCTAGTACTAATTATCCAATGAATCTTGTGATTAACTTAAGCAAGAGAGAGAACAATTGTCTTTAATGATGATAAATTTTGAATTTATCAATACCGCAAGCTCACTAGACCAGAATCTCCACTGGCCGGAGTCCCACCTGGAGGATCATTTTGAACTAATTGCTCGTAAGGAGTTTGAGTGTTGTAATACTGCATAACAAAGGTAATATAACAAATGATAATATTGAATAATATAACAAATGAGAACATTGAATAATTGATATAAAAAAAATTCAAGATTTAACCTTCGACTTGATGCATCCTTTATACTGATGCAACATCTCTACTGCGTGACTAAAGGATCTATCCATCTACAATAGGATCCCGATCCTAAAAAATACATGATGCAACGAATTCACAAAAATAGAATGTCCACCTTTACATGCCAAAACTTAAAGGTTTTACCTCCAGTTTTGATAAAATGGCGACCTTCATCAACCGAGGAAGTTGGCTAAAATCATGGGTAGTAATGGGAACATGGGCACGTGCCACTTGACCTATGTAGCTTTGGAACTCCGTAGAGTTCTCAACAACGGCGTCCCCCTACAATCTGAACATGCAAGGTCTTTCCAGGAGGAAGGCGGTCTAGAAACTTACATTGGGATGATCCACGTCGACGTTGAGAACTGCCACTATCCCTCATCTGAAGATTCTACATGTGGTTGGGGAGTAGGTTCAGGATTTTCCCGAATCAGCCTTGGACGAGGTGTCATACCTAAAAATAACATTATTTTGGCAAAACAATCATCAATACATCAACCATCATTAAATACATAATTAAAAATTTTTCATGATAAATAGAAATATAATTAAAAATACCTTTATTTAACTATCATTGCTAAGTATACAAGGCATAATATTAGTTGGTACAATTCTAATATGCATCGGCGTTGTTTAAAAAATCTGCATCTTCATCTACATCAAAAAAATCTCAAGGCATTGTTCTTATAGATATAATCCATCCATTTAAGGAGTTGTCAGGGACATAAAAACTTGCTTCACCTGAGTTGCAAGAGCGAACTGTTCGTTTGTTTGCAATCGACCTGTTTCTTTTATTGAGATAAACCCATTTTATCCTTTCTAAATCCATTTCCTTCATGGATGATATCAAACCAAATAATTAGAATACGACACATCTTAATTCATGTGTCAAATTGACCTCTAATAGATCAACAATCTGACCATAGTATCCATCTATATCGTTGGAGAGCTCCGCTTTCACTATCACCCCTGAAAGTTGTATTGTTTTGTTTTCCTCCATCGATTTTTTCTGAACCTAAATCCATTTACAATATAACTAGTGTGAGAAACAACTTGCGAATATAGACGTCGTTTAAGAACATCAAGGCTCACACTCCACCTAGCATCCTTGTTTTCTTTCATGTGCTCCACTCTCTCTCCGAACCATACAAGGAAGTCATATTTTTTTGAACTATTTAAACTATATTGTTCAAAAAAATATCCGATTTCATATAATTACATAATAACATAATAATAAATAAGATATATTTCTTCATCCATGAGTGACCAATGCGTACTTTTAAGTATCGCTCTTCCGTTTTATTGAAAAATCCAAAGTATATTCAGATTTTCTTCTTCTACGTGGCTTTCATCATTTGACTCAAATTTGTCGAATCTCATACCATTTTCGCCATTCATGTACATGTCACAAAAAGTAATGCATTATTCGCATAAGTAATCCTCGGCAATGCATCATTCTGGTGCTACCTTACTGAAGACCCTATTCTTTAATTTACACAAGTATCATTCAATTGGATACATCCATCGATACTTCACAGGTTACAAACTTGTGCCTCACATGCCATATGTACAATCAGACGTATCATTATATCAAAAAATGAAGGAGGAAATATTTTCTCCAACTTGCATAAGGTTATGACAACATCTGTTTCTAATCAGTACAGTAATTCAGGATCTAGAGGTTTAGAGCATATCACCTTAAAAAATCGACTTAGTTCGATTAAAGGTTGCATCACATCGAAATGAAGGACTCTCATTATTGCTAATGGAAAAAGAACTTGCATAAGTACGTGGCAATCATGATTTTTCAACGATGATATCTTCCTTTCTACCTCATTTATGCATCTACTTAGTTGGGATGAGAATCCATCTGATACTTTGATTTTTTTTAGAAAGATTAATATTCTATATCGCTCATCATTACAGAATGTATAAATTGCATCGGGTAATGTAATTCTAGAATTATCTGACTCAATTGGGTGTAACTCTTGCCAAATTTCAAATTGCATCAAATCACGTCTTGATCTCAAACTATTGTGTTACTTGAAAGATTCAGTATTCCAAGGATATTTTCCATAACATTCTTCTCTATATGCATTACAGCTAGGTTATGATGAATTTGCAAAGATTTTCAATACGACAATCCTCGAAAGAAAATACTTTGTTTTTGCCAATCTCCTGGTAATATCTTCTTATTCATTTTACCCAAATCAATTCTATATATATTTTCTTTCTCTCGCCATATTACGTCTCCTGATTTTCGAATCAGTGTGATTTGATGTCTAAAAGGTTGCCCATCAAAATTCTTATCATTCTCACTTTTTTGCCATATGTGTTTTACAGGTAAGAATAGTTGATGACCTAAATAACAATGTTTCATACTTGCAGATAGTCAAGTGGATTGGGTGTTTTCCATACAAATCACACATGCGAGCTTGCCTTTTGTACTCCAGCCTGACAAATTCGCATATGCCGAGAAATCATTAATGGTCCAAAGTAGTGAAGTACGGATCGTAAAATTTTCATTTTTCAAAGCATCGTAAGTCTACATGCTGGTGTTCCATAAGATTTTAAGTTCATCTACTAAAGGCTGTAAGTAATCTATTGCGCTACCCGCTCCTTTTGGCCCAGGTATTAGTAAGGACATCATCATTAAAAAAGAATTCATCGCCATCCAAGATGACAGGTTATATGTTACTAGTATTGCAGGCCAAATAGAGTAGCCCGTACTCATATTTTCCAAATGGATTGAAACCGTCAGAAGCAAGCCCTAATCTTATATTTATGACTTCATCAGCAAATGAAGGATATCTTTCATCGAATCTTAGCCACTCCTTTGAATCTGAATGGTGTCTAATAAGATCATTTGAATCTTTCTTTTTGATGTTACTGTGTCATACCATCCATTTTGTAATCCTAAATGATGAATAAAGATGTTGCAACCAATGTATAAGAGGTAAGAACCGCAAAATCTTCTCTGTTTTTTTACCTTGATACATCACTATTCTCCTTAAATCTAGAAGCATTACATGTGAGACATACCTATAAGTTTGAATTTCTTCTTCCAATATAGGATGCAATCATTTGGACATGCATCAATTTTTTCATTATTTAAACCAAGAGATCAGAACTTTGATTTTGCATCCTTCCAATCTTTTGGAAAGTTATCAGGATTTCTTAAAATCCTTCGAATTAGGTGTAAAACATCAAACATCATTACTGTTGTACAACGATTCTTGACTTTCATCTAAAATAACTCTAACAAAAATCTAAGATGAGATATTTCAACTCCCGGAGCCAAACATGTTTGTGCCTTTGTTAAGTTTCATGAAAACTATTGTGAATATGTTTTGAACTTTCATCTAAAATAGGTATTCAAATATCATCTAACATTTCTAGTATCCTGTCACCGAAATTTGTTTGCATTAGATTGTTATCATTACTTACATCATAATCTGGATCTACAACATGTTGAAGACCTTCTCCGTGATAAGTTCAATTTATGTAATGTAGACAAATCCAATATAAGATGCTCGTAAACTTCTCTAGGATTATTTAACAAAGTGTTTTTACATCATACACAAGGACATTGAATCTTATCTCCTTCACATCCAACAATATTGTATAGCAATTCACAACGAAACACACAGTCTAAAAAATCATTAACACCTTTCCTACAAGTCACCAAATCATCATATTTTTTATGCATCCAACTCATCCGCTTTCCCTGTACCATAAAAATTAATAGATATGTATTAAGAGATAATTAAATGTTATGATTATCAGTGTAAAGATCAAATAAAAGTAATTATTTTTAATAATGCAAGTCATAAAAACAATAATATTGAATGAAACTCAACATCTAAGTACAAATAATAAAAAACGATTATAACTAATTACATACATAGTTCATATAATTCTTACAATTTGCAATCATCTATTACTTAGTATACACTAAGTGTGGTCTTCCTTCCTTTTTTGCAGTAGAGGATGATGATCCATCGTACATAATTCTTTTTCCAAGTTCACGACGATGCAGATGCTCCATCGATAACCATCTAACTCTGGGAGCCCAAATGAACTGTACAACATCAATCAACCACCATAATATGAATACTCTTTGTATCACAATGCCCTCAGATCCCAAGAAGTCCACATCCGCAAAAGCGATAGCCAATGATAAATCCTCCAAAATTAAAATTTGTGCATCCATAGTTTGGAGGGTCAGATCAATGAGTCCAAACCCTTGCAAGTAATTATCAGCCAAGGGATATTACACCCCCCCTGAAATGGAAGTTTAGATTTTCATAGGCCCTCAGCTGCCCTCCCCTGGTAGTATCTGCATAAGATATTACAACCCAATAGTAATCTGGTAAGCTAAAGAGCACCGACATGAGTATAACAATCGACATAATCAACCAGAAATCCAATGAATTGTTCAATGGTTGATACAAAAATCTATGCCTTTCAGATATTTCCAAGAAACAAGGCCACAAAGGGTGGTAATGCAATAAGCATTTTAAGAGCTTCCTTGTCGCAAGATCCACATCTAACCACATGCATTCTCTCTAATAATAACTATGACAAGACTGGATGTAATCATCAAAATCCAGTATCACCTTTCTAGTATATAGGAACAGTACTTCATAAAACAACTTCAGCAACAGAATTTAAAAATTATGAAAATTTCACCAGAACTTAAACATGATGCATTGAGGCTACATTAATTTTTTAGATTTTTTCGAGAATATATGTTTTTTATGATTTTTTAATGAAAATAGAATGATAATAATTATTTAATTTTTAATAAATCCACGATATCAAAGTATCCAAAGAGCGATTTATCTCAAAAAGGTATTTATATGATTAATCCAAGAGAGTTGGAATTTTGCAAAAATATTGTATGTGGATTTACCTAAAAATATTTACAAAAATCACTCTACAATTTATTTAGGGCACATGACAACTCCAATTAAGATAAAATTTGGATAAAAATTAAAGCATATTTTAAGGCATCATTTCTGTTTTCCTGAAGAATTTTGGAGAAAATGTGAGTAAAATGAATTTAGGACCACAAATTGGGTAAAATATATAATATTTCAATAAAACAATTTTAGTTAATTAACCAAAATCAATAAAGTCCAAATAAATATCCAAACGATAAAGAAATAGTTGCTCAACAACATGACATTTTCATTAAAATAAACGATGCCTAAATGATATCCAAATTAATGCATGAACATAGGATTATCCTTGCAATACATAAATTAAAAATAGACAATGCACACTGTGCACAAGTGCAATTTTGTAATTACAAAAACTATACAGGAAAAAATACATTTTTTACATAAAATAGAAAAAAAATAAATGACCTTCTTCGTTTAGGGCATGATGGCGGCAACAGGAGTGGTATGGAGAGGTTGGGGGTGGGGTGACACACGATGGTCGATGTGGCTGCGCACGAGAGTATTGTACGCGCGGGGGCACACGTGGGGGTACGCGGTTGTAGATGGGGAAGCTTGGAGGCGTGTGTCGCGCGCGTGAACGGTGGTTTGCGGCTGCGGCGATCGAGGTAGCGAGGACTGGAGGAAGTCGTCCTGGAACTAGAGGGGGGAACTATGGTGGACGGTTGCGTATGGTGGAAGAGTCGGTGGTGGCCGAATGGAGTAGGAGGAGGGGCCCCCGCTGGCGACAATTGCTGCTGTTGTGTTTTTTATTTTTTATTTTTTGTGATATTATTTTAATTTTTAATTTTTTTTATCTAAAGAAATCAAACAAAAAGAGGAAATGAGTTGGTGTTGAAGGTGGCGGTGATATGATGTGGTAAAAAATAAGGAAAATAAAAATGTTAGATAAAATAAAATAGCAAGGAAAAGGAGAGGGAAACTTACCTGAGGTTTGCCGGATTTGCAGAGCGGCTACGCTGGACTCTTGTCGTGGCCTCGATCCGATTGACGAAAAAAATCAAAGAAGCTATGCGAGCTTGACGGGAAACTCGTGATGCGGGAACTGTGGTCACTGCGGATCTCGCCTGAGGGAGGTCGTCGCTTGAGGAGGGTGCTCAACCGTTGTCACTAACAAGACACTCCATCCTCTCTCCTTTTTCTCTAAGAATGGCGGATGATGAAAAATGAGGATGAGGAGATTAATAAAAAGAAGAAGAACGAGAAGTTGGAGAAAAAATGAAGGTGGAGGAGATGGAGTAGAATGGGCGGTTATTGGAAGAAAAAGGAAGTTATTGTAGAGAAAGCAAAAAATAAATAAAGAAAGAAAATAAAAGAGCAAAAGTTGGCTACTAAAATATAAGAAGGAAAAGAAAAGAGAGTGGAGAATTTACAAAAGTAAAACCACTAAAAAATAATATGTACAAGTTTTTTTTTTACTTTTCTAATTTATTTTTTGTATTTTTATTAAAAGATATTCAAAACATAAAAATAAAATAAAATACTAGAAATAAAATAAAACACAAAATGATTTTTTTGTATTTTTAATAATTAATAAAAGTAAATAAAAAAAGAAAGAAAGAATATTTACAATATATACAATATACACTAGGTCTCAAAACTAATATTATGCAAACGAGCTCCGATTTTAATGAAACCACTTTCATTGGATAGATAATTTTCTAACTTAAACTTTAAAAGTGAGTTTGATGAATTTGGAGTTCATACAGAGTAGGAATTTCTCAGAGAAGTTGGACTTTACGACTTTTCTCTTTAGCATCTTGGAGTATTTATTTGAGGTAAAATTTATTTTATATTTTTATATTTTTGTAAAAATTTTTATAAATAAGTTAGAAAAGAATTAGCCAAAAATGGAGTTGAAGTGAATTTATTAAAAATATATGAAGTTTTGGGCTATTTATAGGTGAAAAACTCCTTTATTGTACGACCTTTTATTATTAGTTTAATGTGTACAATATAATATATAATAATTAGTGTTTTTTATTTACAAGAGTTCTTTTATTAATTTATTGATTTTATGGGTATTTAATTGATATTTTACTTAGGGATTTTGCAAAGATCAATACATTGAGATGATGAATCGTGGATTCATCAGACCTCCAAGGAAAGATCCATCCTTGAAATTGACTCATGACTCTCCTACAAAGGATGGGCAATAGAGAACTGTAATGTAATGTAAGAGTAGTGTAAGGGACCAATGCACACATATCCACACACGGTTACACAAACACACAAAACTGTGGAATTGTCTTTGAATTAGAGTGCTATAAACAATAAATCAAATTGATAGAGTACCAAAAACCACATAGTGAATCAAACACCATATATGAATCAAGAATGATATAGTGAATCATACACCATATACGAATCATTTGGTGAATCTAATACCGTATAATGGTAGACCAATCATTCTTGCATCTAAAACAACCATACAACGATCATACTTCTTGCACATTTTTATTCATGAATATAACACAAGTCAAATAAATTTGTATCTAACATAACTATCTATGAAGAAGAAAATCACCATTACTATGTATAAGAACATCCAATCAAGTCTTCATCATTGTATCTAAGATTAACATTTAAAAAACTATTTGGATATATCCTAATTTACTGGATTCATCTCGAAGGAAACGGAAAGATACCGAAGAATAAGAGGAGTGCAATGAGAGAGGGAGATGGAGGACAAAATCTCAACAACGGAGGCGACGTAGGGAGAGGCTTGAGCGGTGGGAGAGTTGGGGGAGGCAGGAGATGATGAGGGATTTGGGACATGAAGAATGGAGAATGCGGTGGGAGGGGACGCTTCAATATTATAAATCCATCGAGGATGGTCATTTGACTGTCCCCTTTGAAAATGATCGGGGACGGTTTACTTAAGACCGTCCCCTATGAGCTCCGAAACAACAAAAAATCATACCTGCAAAATTAGATGCGACGTAATAGGATGGTCACAATCGTCTTCTTCATTTGAACTTAAAGAGACGTTCACAGAGATCAGGAGGCAACAGTCTTAACCATCCCATGTACGACTCGGCAGGAATAATCACACAATCGTCCCTAATAGCACTCGGTAAAGACGATTAACTACTAAACCGTTGCCTTGCATACTGTTGAAAAGGGGACGGTTGATTATAAACATCCCCCTCTAGTCAACAAGGGGGACAGATGCTTTGTAACCATCCCTTATAGTTTTTAAAGGGACAATTTCTGATAACCATCCTCGATGGGCATCCCTAAAGACCTGTCTGTTTGTAGTATCACTGTGTTGCTAGAGCCCGATCCACTGTCGTGGCCTTGAGTGACGACCAGAGAGGTGAAAAATCCTCTCTCCCTAGGCATCTACTTCCATTCCCATCAGGTAATCTCTTTCTTTTCCTCTTCTTTTCTTTTCTTTTTCCCCCTTCATCTTCGCAGCTGGTCTACCACGTAGCACCTCTCACACATACTACACACCTAGAGCTGGCTAACGAGCCTAATGAACCGAGCCAGGCCCCAGCGCAGGCTCAGGCTCAATAGGCCCAGTTGGGCTTGGGCTTGAGCTTATTCGAGCCCAACCGAGCTCGCTCGAGCCTTTTATCGAGCCAACTCGGGATCGATAAGGCTCGAGATGAGCCTGTTATTGAGCCTGATCCCCTTATTGAGAATGGTCTGGGCTCAAGCCTAGTCAGTCTCGTTAAGGAAAATAAGCATTTTTTGGTGGAAAATTGTTGTTACCTGAGCTCGAACTCACAACCTTCTCTTTGAAGATTGTCTTTTTTACTAGTAGGCCATTATCTGAGTTGTATACAATTTATAATATATTTGCAATATTTTATTTGCTAATAAAAAATACTAATTATCTAATTATAACCTAGATTAACATAGATAAAGTATAGAAAGTCCAAGTCTACTACATAGCCTACCCAACATTACCGTTACATAAACCACATAAACACATAGTCCACCATTCACAATGTTGCAAAACTAATACAAATAAAAAATAAACGCCATTACAAATAAATAGAATATATATAAATATATTCCTCATCGAGCCTCTTATTGAGTTATCGAGTCGAGTAGGGCTTGGGCTAGACTCGTTAAGCTATCGAGCTAAAAAATCTAGCTCGGCTCAACTCAATAGCCTAATGAGCCGAGCTCACGAGTCCTTATCAAGCCGAACCCGAGCTTGGCTCATCGAGAAGTAACTTAATAGACAACACTATGCACACCGTCTTATGATCATCATATAGTACTTGCGCATCTCTCAAGCAAAACAAAACACATAGCTTTCGCTGCTCACATGCACACATGAGCGCAACAAGCAGCAACCCTGATTGACACAACATATAGCTTCGCCTTGCTACTATGTGTGTATATAGCTGTCGCTACTCATAACGCATCAGACCTGTGAGTATAACTTCTTCACCAGCAAGCAACAACTGTGAGTATAGGCTCTCTCTCAGTGCTAGAGCTCAGCCCCCTCTAAAGCAGGCCGTCGCCGTCGACCTGTGCCTCCATTGCCACATCTCTCCATCACCGACAGCTCCATCTCACTCCTCAACCGCACCCTCCTACGGTCCGCTCCTAGCCGCCTCGCGTGGTTGCTCCAACACCACCTAGCCGCTCATCTTTGCCTCATGCGACCCGCTCGCAGCCATACAACATCGTCGTCCACCTTCTCCGTAGCAGGAGTGGTCGCACACCACCACCGCTCCTCGTACGATGCCACATCCAACCCTCTGTTGCATGTGCGCCAGCAGCCCCGCCCCACCGCCGCGCACCACCTCACGCAATCGCCAGCATCTTCATCCAGTTGTGGCGGCCAACTTCCCCTCCGCCAACGCCTACCTACACGGTCGTACTCTCCTTCCCACGTGTTGCAGCTGCTGCGTATCCCCTCTGTGGTGCATGGGCCAGCGACTGCGCCTATTGCCTACAGCCGCGGGCTATCTCCGTGCATCCTCCCATGTACTCCGCCACTTACAACTGGTGGGGATGACTCAACTTCCATTGAAATCCATGAAGGCACCATTGACCGAGGAAAAGTTGAAGAACACATCCAAGTATTCCACGACTCTTAAATGATCTTTTTGGTAAATTGCATATCATCCCAAATATTATAAGAAATATAGAAGTGCCCTTGGGCACAATTTTATTTCGTCAAATTCTTAGTTCATATTGCAAAAAGGACAATGTGTTGGAGCATTAGTTTAGACTTCTTTTTTATTATTTTATTAAACTAAAAATATTTTGATGTCCATCATTTCATTCTCTACCGTAATAGATACGATTTGTAATTTTGTGACTTTGCATTGATAAACTACAATTCAGAGATTGGAATTCATTGAAAATTTATCCATTTATGCTCTTGAAATAATATTGAGTCACTTCTTGCTCCAAACAAATCTCAAAATTCAGGAATAGTGGGTTTAATTATGCTTAAACTCATGTCCAAACTACACTGAAATTGGAGGTGTTATTGGAGGTATTTTGTTCCTGAAATAATTTGTATAGTAAAATTTGTAATTGATATTTAATTTGATTCATACATAATACTTTTTAACAAACTCAAGTCTGTCGGATTACATATTTAAATATTTATTTGAGATAATTTAGGTTTGGCATGTTTTTTAATTATGAATTTATTATGAATTAATTACTAAGATTCACTGTGTTTCAGTAAACAATTCATAAAAAATAAATATTATTAGAAAATTCTAAAAAAATAACAGTAGGTGCATTTCATCGTATTTGAGTTTGTCCAATTTCATAGTTTTTGCATTATTTGCACAAAATATGCATAAAAATCTATAAAAATCATTCAATTTTCTTTTGTGCATTTTAATCCCAAAAATTCAAAAAATACATTTTGCATGCATCATTGAATTAGATTTACAGGAAAATACCGCTTGTCTAATTTGATCTAATTTTGAATTAAAAATTAATTGGACTAAGATGCTTGTTTCTTTTAATTTAATTCAATCGCATTTTACATTATCATTCATATTGCATAAAAAATACCAAAAATCTCTTTGAAAATCATGATCTGATTTGATCCCTAAGTTGTTCCTTTGCCTCCTTGATTCAACTTTGAGGCTTGCACAGGTTCAAAATACATAAAACCACACTTGCTTGACTGTTGATAATTTATTTGTGTGATTTATTTTTGATTGATAATGATTTCCCGACTACAACAAAATGACAAATTTTCGGGTTCGCCATATACCCTTAACAATCTCGTGGGATATGATGATAGATGACTCAACAACGGATTATGCAGCAAATTAGAAACAAGACCCCTCCATAATAAAAAACTACTGTAGTGCATGTAAATAATCAGATAGCTATCACATGCATATAATCTTTGACATCTTGTACTGGATTTTGAAGACAAAATATAGAAGCATGGAAGCACTATGACAGTTTATTTTTTCGAATTCTTATTTCATTTTGCAAAAAGGACAATGTATTGGAGCATTAGTTTGGGCGTTCTTTTTTTTATTTATTAAACAAAAATACTCTAATGTTCATCATTTCATTCTCTACCTTACTAGATATGGTTTGTAATTTGTGACTTTACGTTGATATACTAAAATTTCAGAAACTGAAATTTCATGAAAATTTGTCCATTTATGCTATGGAAATACTGAGTCACTTCTTGCTCCCAAAAATCTCAAAAATTTAGGGATAGTGTGTTTAATTGTGCTTAAACTTATATCCAAATTGCATTGAAATTGGATGTATTTTGTTCCTACAATATTTTGTATAGTAAAATTTGTAATTGATATTTAATTTGATCAACACATAATATTTTTCCGCAAACTCAAATCTCATGCATTACATATTAAAATATCTATTTGAGATAATTTACGTTTGGCGTGTTTTTTAATAATGAATTTATTATAAATTAATTGCTAAGATTCACTCCGTTTCAGTAAACAATTCATAAAAGAATCAAATATTGTCAGAAAATTTTAAAAAATAACAATAGGTGCATTTCATCATATTTGAGTCTATCCAAATTTTTTAATTTTTGCATATTATTTGCACGAAAAATTGCACAAAAATATATACAAACCATTCATTTTTCTTTTGTACATTTTAATCCCAAAAAATTCAAAAAATTTTGGAAGGTTGTATCCCGATATATCGACGATATATCGACGATATATCGGTATCGACAGGTCACCGATATATCGCCGATATGTCCGATATCGGGTATCGACGGACAAAAAAGGCGAGCTGAATCCCGATGTCGGCGATATGGCGTCGATATATCGCCGATATATCGGCGATATATCTGTATCGACATGGTACCGATATCGATACCGATATCGATATGTCCTTCCAAGCTTTTTTGCATGCACCATTGAATTAGATTTACATGAAAAATAACGCTTGCCTAATTTGATCTGATTTTGAATTAAAAATTAATTGGACTAAGATGTTTGTTTCTCTTAACTTATGTTAATCGCATTTCACATTCCATTCATATTGCATAAAAAATATCAAAAAATCTCTTTGAAAATCATGCATTAATTGATCTGATTTGATCCTTAAGTTGTTCATTTGCCTCCTTGATTCGACTTTGAAGCTTGCCCAAGTTAAAAATACATAAACCTACACTTGCTTGACAGATTGATAACTTATTCGTGTGGTTTATTTTTTATTGATAATAATTACCCAACTACAATAAAATGACATAATTAATTAGGATAATTTTCAGGCTCACTAGATACCCTTAACAATATCGTGGGATATGATGACACATGACTCAACGAAGGATTATGCAGCAAATTAGAGACAGGAACCCTCCAAAATAAAAAAACTATTGTAGTACATGTAACCAATTAGATAGCTATAACATGCACATAATCTGCGAAATATCGTGTACTGGATTTTGAAGACAAATTATAGAAGCATGGAAGCACTATGACCGTTTGCAGGATTATTCAATTTCAGGTCTGATCTGAACTAT
This sequence comes from Ottelia alismoides, assembly GCA_037367405.1. NCBI lineage: Eukaryota > Viridiplantae > Streptophyta > Magnoliopsida > Alismatales > Hydrocharitaceae > Ottelia > Ottelia alismoides. The sequence continues at coordinate 927,354 of JAZKJV010000364.1, forward strand.
ATCTTCAATTTGTGGGGATTTGCCAAGCTCCAGCGCTGTTGTCGAAATTAGCATTTTCCATTTGCTTCTGGATCTGCAAATTTTAACACGAAGTCGGGAGTTCAAGGAGCAGTAAGTATAGGCAGAATTGAATTTGCAGCAGTTTATGGAATCCGCAATTACACAGAGCTAACTAGAAGGCATAAGGAGGCTCGGAATTACCCTTTTCAAAATCGCAAGTTGCTCATCTGGCTTGTACTTTCTCATACTAGTCAGCATCTCCAATTGCTGAAGGTCGATTATAACTTTTTAGCAAGTAAGCTTATGCTTTTTTGTTGTCATACTTCAGAAAGATTAGGCTGCCTACCTGAGCCTGCATTTTCTCCTGAGAGCTCACTTTTCTGCAAATGCTTTGGGTCCAAGCTCTGCTTCGTCACAGATCATTTCCTCCCTGAAACTCTCACCATGTCAGTGACTCCGTTCTTTTTAATGCAATAAATCTACAGGTGAAAGGATGCCCAGCCCTAATAAAACCATCCCACCCCAGGTCCCCTACAACCATCATGAATAGCACAGGATCAGAACAGAAAAATATTGAAATTGGAATTCTCCAACCATTCTTGTCAATAACTGATTAAACTACAAGACCTATTTTACCCTTTGAAAAAAGGAAAAGAAACTCGAAACTAATAGAATTAAGTTTTGCTATTGACAAAATGAGGGTAAAATGTAATCCGCCTTCTTTTCGAGAGAAATTTTCCTTTTTAATACTTCTTCATAACACCAATACCTTCTTTTCGTAAAAGGAAAGTGTGGCATACGAGTCTATCAAAGCATATCAAGATGATTAACACACTTCCAGAGAAAGTGCGAGTTATGTTCAGAAGTGTCGGCAAACTTAGGAGTGATTGGTCAGGCCATGTTCGAGTTACTCTACTGCGAGTCGGACAAATTAATCTACCAATAAATTTGAAATACGAACATTGAGAATCCAATTTGACCTTTCGATTCCATTGGTTCCGAAATGTTAGGAATCCAAATTTGAGGATCCAATGGACGCCCTTTTACTGGGCGGTTACGGATCCAAGGAGTCACCCACAATCTCCTTTTATACATCTTGGACATGACCATGAGCTAATAAGTTTTATTCATCCTTTCCCATAATCTTTCTACCTTTAACACTTCTCTGTTCTCAGCTGTTGTTCTCTAAGGTGCTTTTTAAGGACGATCCCATCAAAATGCCCGATGTTGATCATGTATACTGTAATATCCTGATCATGGTATACTGTAATATCCAGGAAGCAGATCGCCATACCCTATGCATTAGTAATGTAGCGGCAATATCTTCTCTAAGAATGGCCTGTATAGGAATTTCGTTGATGTCTATTCTAAGGATGTAAGGATGGCAATATCTTCTCAAACAACACCATTGTCTACCTCTAATGGCACTGCTGCAACCTCCAACACCATCGATCCCATCTTCCACCGGCATCCCCACCACCCTGGGTAGCTAGAAGCATCACTGCAGCCTGCCGCCTTACTCCTCGTCTCACGAGCATGAAGCCACGCATTATTCTTCCCCCTCATGCACTAGGTTACACATGAACGGGCAATCGACATCATATCTAACCTAGTCTTATCCTTCCCGTTCATCATGGACAATTCGAAGATTGACATCTCCACTTCAATAGGGGTGTTCAAAGGCCCGTGTCCCATAGTCTAAAATGGATGGGACTAACTATGAGTTGTGAGCAAGGTTTTAAAAACGCGAGGCGATCCGAGGCGTTTTCTCTAAAATTGAGGTGAGGTGTAAGGCTCGATTTTTGGAAAAAAATAAAATTAAAGCAAAATACATTGAAAAAAGTATATAATATCATTAAACTTTGCCAAAAACACATTCAAGAATAATTTAAAACTATTAAAAGATACAATACATAAGCGATGAAGGCATTGAAGTTCAAAAAAACTAATAGTAAGTCAATATTATACGAAATATCAAGTTCTAACTCCAACTTCAATGTTTTTATATAAGTATTGAACTAAGGTCTATACTTAATACTAAAGTACAATAGAAACCATTTTTTAGTGTTTAAAGTAAACAAAAAAATAATATGCCTTGAATCCCAAACATTTGTCTTGCTGGACGTAGTTGGAGAACCATCATATGCATAATGCATCCCCTTCTGCCATATCATACCCAACAAGATGGGGATCTCGCTGCCCGGTTAGCGAGCCTGTGGGGGGGGTCTAGGGGGGAGCAGGTGCGCTCCCCCCTGTGGGAGTGCGGGGGCAGCGTCCCCGGCGATTTTTTTACTAATGATTGCAATTCTATTTGTTATTCACAATAAAATGTAATAATCATTTTACTTCATGTTTTATTTTTCAACATTGCTTCTTCATATATGTGATAACTATTCTAAGATTTACAACTCATACAACCAAATAACAACATTAAGTTGCAAACTTGAACTAATATAAAATATTTATTACAATTCAAACTCAAATCTATGTGCAATATAACTAGTATGTGTAGATGTATGATACATTGAACATTATGTATATAAGATCATGATCTTCTTTCATTTCAGACAATTTTTTATTTTTTTAATGGATTTATATATAGAAATATGCAACTATGCAAGATTTAACATGAAAACATAGGCACAAATATTAAAAAATAATGCTTAGGTAAAAATAGGGTCGAGCGCAAAGCAAATAATCAAAAAGTAAAAAAAAGACTCCAGCTTAAGGCTTACGCCTCCGCCTCGCCTCGACCGCCTCACGCCTCGAACGCCTCAAGCTAGATCAAGGCGTACGCCCTGACCCATGGACCTGAGGCATGCGCCTCGTGGAGATTTTGGCGCGCCTCGCCTCGAGGCGTACGCCTTTGCGCCTCGAGGCGCCGCTTTTTTAAAACTATGGTTGTGAGCAATGAAATTTATGAGCATCATGCAGAGGCACAATAAGAAGTATATCTTGACGGATACTGAGATGGACGATAAGAATGGTGGCAATGCCACCTAAAAACAAGATGATGTGTGGGTACGTATTTGACTTTCCGTACCCTCACCACGGAAATTGCCAACGACATCATCACTTAAACTACTACTAAAGTTATATGGGATATCTTGGCTACAACATATTCACATGGGAGAAATGAGTTCAAGGTTCTCTAACTCCAATTTGGCATCTTTAATATGAGAAACAAAATCGTCGTCCTCTTTTATATGCTCCATTTGTCTTGTGAGGAATGTTCAAAAAACTCCATAGCGACATCCCTCCCACCACTAGCTTGTGAAGGGGAGGTTAGACCTCACACATTATAGAAACATGGAATAATAAAATCAAATTTATAAAGTGTTCATCATATCGACACTGATGCAATCGTAGATTAAAAAATGGATTGCGAATGCGAAACCACATGGTATAGGAAACACTTTCTAAACCATTTCGCATAAATACAATACTATTTAGGATTACCTTCTAAAGTGTGAGTATTTAAAGGAAGAGTCCTCCTAAATCAAGTCCGATCTGATTGACACTTGCTCTTGCCGATACGACGATGACTCGTGGTACTTCTCATGAATTAGAGATATCTTTACCACTAAGTAGTCCACACAAATAGAGATCAAGAATGATCTCTACCTCTTGATTTTATTGTACGAAATTGAGTCCTTCTATACGGTATACGGAGCATGAAGAAGAAGATTCCTCTCGCAATGGGCAAGCCAACGAAGAGGAATGAGAAGCCAATATGATGGACAACTAGAGTTTATGTGGAGTCAAATGTGACATTGACACCCGCGTTGAGGACCTCATAGGTTTTTGCCAACATGCTTTGCATGTGCTTCAACATACCATCCCCTTTTTTATAGTTGGCTTTTATCCCGAATTAGTATATGATGGACAGTTTTGAGATGGCTAACAAGATGACTAAGGATTGGAAGAGACGTCGGACAAAGTGCACCTTTTGGAAGATTCATTTTTCTGTCTTATGACAATGTGGAGTGGAACTTTATTTGGTTTGTGCTTCATAAGCGAGGACTCCTTGATATATGGATTATGGATGAAGCAATGCATTACGACTACCTCCTTTTTATTATAGTTAATGCAAAACTCAAAGGTGGGTTCTGTCAGCCGCAACTAGGGATTCGTCAGTGTTATCCACTTGCCCCCCTTATTTGTGTGATTGTTGTGGATACTCTGTTGCCATTTTGGCTAGAGGGTGATCACTGGTGGTTTCACATCCGGATACTCTTACAATGGTCTTTCCATCCCTCAATTGCAGTATGCAGACAATACTATCTTCTTTATTGAGGGTGGTGCGAGAGAAATGTGTGGTATGTCAATTTGTTTGGTGCCATCTCCGATCTTCGAATTAATAGAGTTAAATCCTCTTTCGTCCTATTTGGACTAGCTCAATAGGAGATTAACAAGTGTTGCAACATTTTTAGTTCATCTAAAACCAATCTCCCCCTCTCATATTTGCATATCTTGCTCATATGTAAGCGACTTGCAAATCCGAATGTCTTCCCATTATTGAGAAATTGAAAAAGGTGTTTGCGGGATGGAAGTCTCATTATCGAAGGGAGGGGAGGCTTATGTTGTTGAAATCGATTTTAGCAACAATTCTTATTTTCTTTCTTTCATCGAAACTCGTTTCGATGGGTATGTGCAGACACTTGGGAGCAATAATGAGAAGTTTCCTTTCGATGGGTGAAAATCAAGACGTGTATTACTTTATGAAGATTGCTTAGGATATTGTCGCATAGCCTTGAAGAATGGTGGCCTTAAAGTGAAGAGGATCAAACAATTGAACCAGGCTTTTCTTGCAATAGGTTTGTGATGCAATACCACATGTGAGACCGATGTTGAGGCCATTACTTGGGTAACATCTTTATTTTCTGGAAAGATAACTGGACTAGGCATGGAGACTCGTTGATAGATACCCCAAGTTGTTCGCTTTTACTGCTGATCAGAAAATGCGAGATGTGGAGGCTTGGGGGAAACAATATTTGGTGTCCTTCCTTCCATAATGGCTTCTCGAAGCCATGTTATGCGAGATTTTCTGGATTTGTTATGTGACCTAGATAACATTGGAGGGTCACCTATTGGTCAGGATAGTTGGAAGTGGAGAAATGATAGATTCTAAGTTGGAAGGCTTATAGATTCCTTACGGACGACTACAAGGCCTTAAATGCCGAATTTGCTAGCATATCAACGACTTAGGGAAATCGAAATATTAACAGTGTCGATATTTCACTAGAAAGAAGCCTTGTTAAATTTCGGTGTTGTGGCTTCGATTTCGCTGAAATTTCAAGCTATGGTTGGCAGTACTCATGACATGGGCCTTACGGCAATCAGCTATAGATGTGTGGCACTCCAAGTGTAAAAACTTTTGTGGAAACTGAAGTGTACTAAGTTGGTTACTAGGGCTTTAGGGAAGGGTTGGTTTGATAAGGGTGCTATGTCATGCCCAAGATGCACAGGTGACCTGGAGAATAACCCCGTTTTCAAGGGGGAGCATTGTGTTGATAATATGTTTGGGCATGTGAGGGCTCTTTGTGAGGCATGGTAATTATAAGGGATTATATTTTTGTAGAGGTTTACGTTATGTCATGATGTACTGTTACGTATTTCCTATTTATCTCATGTACGTCTATGTAATTTACCCAAGGGTTTTTCTCTCTATATAAGAGACCATAGGGCTCTATGGAATAACACAGAAGATTATTATTGACTCTAACATGGTATCAGAGCCAAAACCTTAATCTAGGGTTTTTGGTTCCCCAACCCGCCCCCCCCCTCCCCGGCGCCGCCTCTCCACCCGAGGCCCCCAGCCGCTCCAATCGCCGCCTCTCCACTGCGGCACCAATCCTCCAGCCACCGTTCAACCCACCCGCCGCCGCCCACCAGTCCGTGAGGTCCTCCTCCGCCGAGGCCCTCTCCAACCGAGCCCCTCTACTGTTGGGGTTGCCGTAACTCTTCCTTGCGCTTCTCTTTCTCGGTCGGCACTTCTTCGCCTATGGGTTCAAGTGCATAACGTCTACATATGCACTTGAATCTGATCCAGTCTTTGTAGACAAACGTTCATTTGTCTATCATCCCAAGGTCTTCTTCTCCGGCATCATGTCAGATCAAAAGATTGATATGCCCTCCATAGGTGCCTTTAAAGGTTCGGCACCAATCGTCAAAATGGATGGGACGAACTACGAACTCTAGGCTATGCAGTTCCTGAGTCTTATGAAGTCATGTGGTAAGAAGCATATTCTTACCGAGGATGAGCCGGCAGAAAAGACGGGGATATATGCCTCATGGGAGGCTGATGATGCGTATGCCAAGGTTTGGCTGTCAGGAACGCTCACGATGGAGATAGCCAACGACGTCCTCCATCAACCCACCGCCAAGGCGATGTGGGATATTCTGGCTACTACATATTCTCAAGTGCGGAACAAGACAAAGATGCTACATTTGCAGCATGATATTTTTACCACGAAGCAAAATGGGCGGCCTCTTCATTCTCTGTACACATCCCTTTGTGGAGTGTTCGAGAAATTATATAGCACCATCCCGATCACAGCCACCCCCGAACAGCAGAAGACGTTCCGCAACGCCACTATGGTAGGCGTATTACTTGCTGCCCTTGACCGAGAGTACAAGGCAGCCCGCTCTCAGATCCTCGTCGATGCCACTATTCCTCCGATGGAAGAAGTCTACAGGAGGCTCAGTCGTATCTCAGTTCCCTCTAGTGCAGTGACTCCACCTCCTTCGGCAATGGCGGCCTCCAGAGGACGAGGTAGTTCGTCTTCATTTCGTGGCAGAGGAAGTGGTGGCCGTGGACGTGGTGGTCGTGTCCGTTCGACGTGCTCATTTTGTCGTCGTACTGGTCATTCTGAGGATACATGCTATTCCAAGCATGGATTCCCTCCTTCTGCACGTGTCCTGATCATGTTCATGGTTCACCAGCATCTACTCCAGATCACAGGTTCGAGGAGCTAGTGGCACGACTTCGTGATATTATGCCACAGTCATCATCAGAGGGTGCTGATACATCTGACGTTGCGGCTTCTGCGTTAGCTAGTACATCTGCTACTGCCAGTACCTCAGGCAGTACTTCTGCCTCCTATCATAACCGTGATCTCTCAGGTTGGATTGTTGACTCTGGAGCAACCCATCATCTTTACCGTGATAGAGATAACCTGCAGTCCTATAGAGCTATTCAGTCTGGTCGCTCCGTACTCATAGCTGATGGCACTCATTCCCCTATTGTCGGTCAGGGGGAGACTGTTGTGTTGCCCTCTATGCACCTACAGAATGTTCTACATGCACCAGAGTTCTCCATGAATTTATTATCAATTAGTCAGATTACAAAAGATTTGCACTGTCGTGCTATATTTGATCCATCTTCTGTCATTTTTCAGGGCATACTAACGGGCATGGTGATTGGCTGTGGTTTTGAGCACAATAGCCTCTATCGTCTAGTACGGAACTCCTACGCTGGTGTATCACTACACTCTCAGGGTTCCGTCTCTCCATATACATGGCATCTTCGCTTTGGTCACCTGCCGCTACAGAAAATGCGTCACCTCCTGCCTCAGATCTCTCTGAATTCGTCATTTCGTTGTGAAGCGTGTCAGTTAGGGAAGCACCATCGGTCTAACTTTTCTAGTCGTCAGGGTCGGAGCAGTCACTCCCCATTTGAGTTATTTCATATCGATATTTGGGGTCTGAATCGTGTCCCAGATCATCAGGGGCACAGGTTTTATCTTGTTGTGGTTGATGATTTCTCTCGAGTGTCTTGGACTTTTCTTCTTAAAAATAAATCAGAAGTAGGAAGTGTTATCCAAAATCTTATCAATGAAGTGCAAAATGTTTTTTCGTCTACTGTTAAGTATGTGCGTACTGATAATGCATTGGAGTTCTGCACCCGTTCTCTTGCTCGATTTCTTTCCTCTAAGGGCATTATCCACAAAACCACATGTGCATACACATCTCAACAAAATGGTGTTGCGGAACGGAAACATCGACACTTTCTTGATATTGCTCGCACATTACTTATTCAGAGTTGTGCCCCCTTAGCCTTTTGGGGGGATGCTATACTTACAGCATGCTATCAGGTCAATCGCATGCCCTCTACTGTCCTTGGGGAAAAGGCTCCTATCTCTGTTCTCTTTCCTGACAAGGACTTGTTTTCACTTACACCTCGTGTCTTTGGGACAGTCGCTTTTGTTCATCGCTTGTCTCCAGGACTTGACAAGCTCTCTTCTAGAGCTGTCAAGTGTGTTTTTGTGGGCTACTCGAGGACACAGAAAGGATATCGTTGCTATGACCCCATTCATGACAAGTACTATGTGAGTGTTGATGTTACATTTTTCGAACCAGTTATGTACTTCTCCCCTGTAGGTGACAGATTGGTTTCTCTCCTAGAGCTGTCAAGTGTGTTTTTGTGGGCTACTCGAGGACACAGAAAGGATATCGTTGCTATGACCCCATTCATGACAAGTACTATGTGAGTGTTGATGTTACATTTTTCGAACCAGTTATGTACTTCTCCCCTGCAGGTGACAGATTGGTTTCCTCCACACCCAAGGATACTAATGTCCATGTACCTCCACCTCCAAGCCTGGGTCAATCCGAGTCCATTACTTTACCACCACCACCTCCCATTGTACCATTCCCTAAGTTCTACACAAGATGGTCAGGGCATGCTCAAGCTACACGTCAACCATCCAGCATGCCTCAGGTATGTTCTGATGTTATCACTAATGATGGATTAGATAACGTACTGGTGCAGGAGCCTTTGCTACAGGAGGAGGACCCGCCAGTCAACACAGTGATAGATGATCTTGATCGTCCTATTGCTCATAGGAAGCATAAAAGACACTGTGCATCATATCCTCTTGCGTCTCAAGTGTCATTTCATCGTCTCACTGGTGATTTCCAGAGATTTGCCGCAGTTGTCTCCTCGGTTGAGATTCCACGGACCTATCAAGAAGCCATGAAGATTGATTGATGGCGTCTAGCTATGGAAGAGGAGATGCGTGCCTTACAGTCTCGCGGGACTTGGTCTCTAGTTCCCATTCCTCCAGGTGCCTCTGTGGTGAGTAGCAAGTGGGTGTTTACGGTTAAATATCACGCAGATGGGCGTCTCGACAGATACAAGGCCAGACTTGTCGCACGTGGATTTACCCAAACCTATGGGGTTGATTATTTGGATACATTTTCACCAGTGGCTCGACACTCCACTCTTCGCATCCTCCTATCTGTTGTTGTGGTACGTGACTGGACCATTTTTCAACTTGATGTCAAGAATGCATTCTTGTATGGTGATCTACAGGAGGAAGTCTACATGCAGCAGCCACCGGGGTTTGCTGCTGAGGGGGAGACTCAGATGGTGTGCAGACTTCATAAGGCTATCTATGGTCTTAAACAGAGTCCACGGGCATGGTTCCAGAAGCTCTCCCAGCTGATTGAACGATAGGGGTTCAAGAGATCAAATGCGGACCATTCATTGTTCATCCAGAAGACTCCTAGAGGTACGGTTGTTGTCATGGTATATGTTGATGACATTCTGGTTACAGGAGATGATGCTCAGGGAATTGAGATGACCAAATCTCTGTTGGGAAGTCAGTTTATTACAAAGGATCTAGGCACGATACGATATTTTTTGGGGATAGAGTTTGCAAGAAATGCACAAGGAATGGTAATGACTCAAAGAAAATATGTCACAGACTTACTAGTTGAAACAGGAATGGATGGATGCAGACCGTCGAGCACGCCTATGGACCCAAGCATGAAGCTGTACGACAATGATACCGAAGAGGTGGACAAAAGAAGATACAGAGAGATGGTGGGTAAGCTTCTATACATTACCATAACTCGACCGGATATTGCTTTTGCAGTAAACCGGGTGAGTCAATTTATGGAGCAGCCTAGGCAAGTTCATATGGATGCCTTGTATATGATATTGAGATATCTGAAGTCTTCCCCAGGCACAGGGTTGCTATTTAGAAAAGATACGGATCTGTCTATTACAGCTTGTGCAGATGCAGACTATGCAGGATGTCCAAAGGATCGTAAATCTACTTCTGGATTTGCTATCTTCATAGGAAGCTCTTTGGTTTCTTGGAAAAGCAAGAAACAGACTGTTGTGGCGAGATCCAGTGCTGAATCCGAATACAGAGCCATGGCACAAGCAAGCGCAGAAATGATGTGGGTTCGAGCGGTCTTAGAAGATTTGAATGTAAATGTCTCCTTGCCCATGAATCTTCAATGTGACAACCAGGCAGCATTGTTCATTGCCAATAATCCAGCTTTTCATGAAAGAACAAAGCGCATCGAGGTAGATTGTCACTATACTAGAGACATGATCCAGAAGGGCTTGATTTCCACCTCACACGTCAGTTCAGAGGACCAGACTGCTGATATATTTACCAAGCCATTGCTCAGAGGACCTTTCCAGAGATGTTCTTCCAAGCTGAGCATGATGGATATCTATGCTCCATCTTGAGGGGGAGTGTAGAGGTTTACGTTATGTCATGATATTGTTACGTATTTCCTATTTATCTCATGTACGTCTATGTAATTTACCCAAGGGTTTTCTCTCTATATAAGAGACCCTAGGGCTCTATGGAATAACACAGAAGAGTATTATTGACTCTAACGTATTTGAATTGATATCTTTAGCAGGGTGTGACTCAACTCGAGCGAACACACTATTTTACAACAAAATAAATGGGGAGGGATATGTCATTATCCATGGAATCAAATTTCAAAGAATTTCGGTCGAATTTTGGCTTCATTAGGTGACTAAAATTTGACCGAAATGGTTGATATTTATGCCTTGAGGGTGCTTGATAGAAGAAAATGCGATTGAAATGGCCGAAATTTTGAGTAAATTTCAACTGAATTTCGGTTGAAATGTCATTTCGATTGGTCATCGATATGGTGACCGAAACCAATATTTAAGGGAGATATCATGGAGTCGGTGGACTCAGTTTGTGGCACCTGAGTTTTCTAGGTTCTACTTAGAAGGGCTTGGATGGTTTCCTCTTGTTGATCTCCATGGCTTACGGCCACACAGAGGTGCTTGCTTTGACTGAAATCTAGAATGAGTTGAGGATGGTGCGAGTTTGTTTTCCATCCCCACTTTGCTTATGGATGGTTACTTCAACTTCACATTGTGTATGGACCACCCATGGGACATGGGTGGAATGGACATTGGCTCCCCTTTGCTTATGGATTTTGTTGGGTGTGGGGATGGGGGAGGAGATTGTCATTAGAGGATTTGGGTGCAATGAACTTGGGATTTACTTGGAGGAACACCTCATCTAGATCACATCTGAACCATTTCCTTCACTTCATAGGTATTTTCAAGAAATGTCCCTAAGGTTTGTGTTGGCCTTACCAAGGCTGCATTTGGGTCAAACGTCAATCTATTGGGAATCCAGGAATGGTCAACGTCCTTGCAGTAGCTTTTGTTTTAAGCATTTGTGTCTTCAGGAGGAGAGCTTTTGTGAGATGATTATGAGGTACCGGTAAGAGCAGGCTGTGAGATGCTCGGGATCCAGGTTACCTTTTTTACACATCATTCCCAACTTTACATTCGCTATCGATTGCATTAGGTAAAATAAAGTAAATTTTTTCATTGATTGAATGACATTCACAAGTTAATAAACAACCACAAAACAAGTGTCACCAAGATATAGTTGCATTAATTTTCATAAAATATTACATATATCACAAGAACTGGAATTTTGTATATGTATCCAAAAATAAAACAAGAGAGAGAAATAAGCATTTACAATATCCTGTACAAAAGCTATAATATGCATAGCTCGAAAATGTCTGAACCTCAGAAGCTATAAGTCTGACTATCAGACTACTGTGATGCATGTGCTTTACCTGCCATCCATATTAGGAAGAAAAGAATGTCAACAAAGGTTGAGTACGATCTAATTTATTAAAAATAACTCGTATTTTAATGGTTTCAAAGAAAGCAAGTAGATAGGTATTGGCATTTCAATTTAACAAGCTACTTGCATTGAAGTTGATTTGCAAGTTGTTCTATATATGAATCTCATTATTCACTTACCAGCTCAACTATTCATACTTAATATTTTCATTTATTTATTAGATCCATATTTAGGCTATCTTATTTTATTATTTATAAGTTATGTTGATGGATCTTAGAAAGCGTAGATGATGTGTCTCGTGTTCTGATCTTTATCCTTGTCTAATTTCTCAAGCTCAGTGGATAGTCTGTGGTCTTATTCCAGATGAGACCTCACACTATTACTCTAAAGCAGGAAGAATGCCTTAGGGTTGGGGTGCCTCCGAAGGCATGTGATGGAGTGTAATGCATCCTAACTAAGTTCCCAACACATCTACTAGCTTTACCTAACAATCGTAGCTGTTGGAAAAATGAGAAAACATGTTTATTCCATCAGCCCTAGGCTCTCTTATATAGGAGAGTAGCCTATGGGTAAATTACATAAAGAGTCCAACGGGAAAGAAAAATAACCAAAGAGATATATAAGTGAATAATATATATCTATACTCCCCCTCAAGATGAAGCATAGATATCAATCATGCTCAGCTTGGACGCACACTTCTGAAACGGATCTCGCAGTAATGCCTTGGTGAAAATGCCTGCCATTTGATTCTCTGAACTAACATGGGATGTAGCAATGAATCCCTTCTGAATCATGTCACATATAAAGTGACAGTCAACTTCAATGTGATTGGTTCTTTCATGGAATGCTGGATTATTTGCAATGAACAAGGCCGCCTGATTGTCACATTCCAAAGCCATAGGAAGTGGGACTTGTATACGTAAATCTGTAAGCACAACCTTTACCCACATCATTTTCGTGCTTACCTGGGCCATAGCCCTATATTCGGATTTAGCACTAGACCTTGCCACAACAGTTTGTTTCTTGCTCCTCCATGAGACAAGAGAATCTCCAACATATATAGCAAATCCAAAGGTGGGCTTCCTGTCCTTGGGACACCCTGCGTAATCTGCATCTGCACAGGCTGAGATAGTAATCACCTTGCCTTTCTTGAACAGTAAACCCGCACCTGGAGATGACTTGAGATACCTGAGTATCATATGTATGGCATCCATTTGTACCTGACGTGGTTGCTCCATGAACTGGCTCACTTGACTCACAGCAAAGGATATATTGGGCCTAGTAATATTGACATAAAGAAGTGATGCAATTTTTAAAGGTTTTGAACTTTTTATGGATTTTTGAAAAGATGACGCATATGCATTTTTTGTATTTTTCAAAGAGATTTTTCAAATGTTTTTGGATTTTAATTTTGCAAATGTTTTTGGGATTTTTGAAAGTCAAAAGATTTCGGCTAAAAACTGGGTACAAATATTTACACGGGAGTGCATCTTATATATACAAGAAGTGAATTTTAAGAATCTACAGGGTAAGTGGTCAATTTTATAAGTATATATGTATAAAGAATTTTAGAGGTGATGTATATATTCCTCAAACTTATTTGAAAAGATTTTTCAAACAATTTTTGAAAACTATAGTCCACAATATTTTTTTACAAACAATTTTTACAAACATGTACACATATTTGAAAATCATTTTGCAAAGGTTTTCCAACTAGTAGATATAGATTTTTCAAATATTTTTGCAACCATTTTTCAAACCATTTGCAAATCGTTTTTCAAATCTTTTTATTTCACAAAACGAAAACAATTTTTCAAACAAAATATTTTTACAAGGGTTGAAAACATGTAACAAAATATTTTCAAAATAGTTTTCAAAAGAGTTTTCACAAAGATTTTCAAATATTTTGCAAAAAACATTTTCACCTGATTTATTAATCAGTAAATACACAAAGAATTTGAGGACTAATCACATCTTTTTATTAAGATTTTTAATAAAATTTTAAAAATATAATTAGCCATACTTATTAGTAAAAATACGAAAGCACGAGTTATGGCTAAAGTATATACGCAGTATATACGTCCCCCTATACTTAGCTTGAGCTATGTCCTCATAGATCAGAGAGAAAAGAGAAGACATAACTCGTACTGAGTATAGAAAAGTCTAAAGAATAAATGAATAAGAGACGAATGAATAAATGAATGAGAAGTCGACCGTTCCCCCCTATACTTAAGATCAAATAATCCTAAGTATAGCAGATTGTACACAAAGCAGGGAGGGTCACGGGCGGGAATGCACAGATCGTACTCAAACTGTCTCCCCCTATACTTAGGGTAAGATATCCCTAAGTATAGACAAGAAGAGGAGACAATGGAGAGGATCAAAGAATAGAAGAAACTCGGGGTGTACACCCCCCTATACTTAGACAAAGTACGTCTTAAGTACAGAAAACTGTCTACAAGGGACGACACCTTTTTGATAGATACAAAGAATAGAAAAGGAAAAGAAGAAAAGATATCAACAGATGGAAGAATGAAAGAATGATATGGACAGATGGATCTTTACAGTGGAAGATGGAGGTGAGAACCATGTATGAGATGCAAATGATATGAGTCAAAGAACACATCTCATACCAGAAGAATGGGGGCAATGTCAACGGTCGGTGGATCATGGTCTAGATATAGCTTCAGACGCTGACCGTTAACACAAAAGGTAGAGGAAGATGACCGCTCGGATATATCAATGCTATCGTTGTCATGTACCTTCCTGACCACATACGGACCTTTCCACTTACTCTGTAATTTCCCTGGAAATAACCTCAGCCTGGAATCAAACAACCATACGCGTTGATCGGGCTCAAACTGTTTATGGCTGATATGAGAATCGTGCCATGTCTTCACTTTTTCCTTATACTGTAGGCTGCTAGAAAAGGTTGTATCTCTCAACTCCTCCAGGGTCGCCAACTCTGCTTTCCTCTGTTCTCCTATACTCTCAGTATCCAATAATAACTCAGTAACTGCCCAAAGTGACTTATGCTTGATCTCTACTGGTAGATGGCATGGCTTGCCATAGACGAGACGAAAGGGAGATGTCCCTAATGAAGTTTTGAAAGAAGTCCGATAGGCCCACAAGATCGAGTCTAAAAGCTGTGACCAATTCTTTCGGTCTGGGCGGACAACCTTCTGTAAGATAGTCTTGATTTCCCTATTCGAAACTTCAGCAAGACCATTAGTCTGAGGGTGATATGGCGTGGCAACACGATGGTCAATGCTGAACTCGTCTGCAAGGACCCTAACCTTGTCATTAATGAAATGAGACCCCCCCGTCTATAATCAAAACTCTAGGCACCCTGAACCGTGAAATGATATTTTTCCTCAAAAATCGACACACGGTCTTAGCATCTGCGGCTCAGGCAGGGATGACCTCAATCCATCGGCTCACATAATCCATAGCGAGCAAAATGTACTCAAACCCCTGACTCTTAGGAAATGGGCCCATGAAGTCAATACCCCATGCATCAAAAATCTCACAAAAGTGAATAGGCTGCATGGGCATCATGTCTCTCTGTCCGCAAGTACCCATCTTCTGACAGTAAGTACATCTCTTCACGAATTCATCAGAATCCTTGAAGAGAGTGGGCCACCAAAGGCCGTATTGGAGCACCTTATGTGTTGTCCGTCTCCCAGAATGATGTCCTCCTACCTCAAGCTTGTGGCAGTAGGTGAGGACGCTATGCTGCTCTTCTTGAGGAATGCACCTCCTCCAAATGCTATCCCCTCTTTCATGGTAAAGGACGGGATCCTCCCAATGGTAAACCTTGGCATTCGCTAAGGTCTCAAGTTTCTGTCTGGGTCAACCTTGTGGAACCGTCTTAGCAACAAGATAGTTTACAATGTCGGCGTACCATGGGAGCGAGGTGATAGCCAAGATCGCCTCATCTGGAAATGTCTCTGTAATAGGTGCGTTGGGCTCAGATTCCTCAAGGTTCTCTAAGCGGGAGAGGTGATCCACCACCACATTCTTAACTCCAGGCTTATCCTTAATCTCAATACCAAACTCCTGGTGCAGAAGGATCCATCTGGTAAGGCGAGCTTTGGCATCCTTCTTGGCCATGAGGTACCGGATGGCGGTGTGATCTGTAAAGATAGTCACTCTAGATCCGAGAATATATGATCGATACTTATCTAAAGCAAAGACCACGGCCAGCATCTCCTTCTATGTCACAGTATAATTCCGCTGAGCGGCATCCAAAGTCCGGTTGGCGTAGTGAATAGCATACGGCAATCCATCCCTCCTCTGTCCAAGCACAACCCCTACGGCAAAATTAGAAGCGTCCGTCATGATCTCGAATGTGAGACCAATCAGGTGGTTGAAGGACAGGAGCAGTGACAACCACATTCTTGAGAGTCTTAAAAGACGCAAGACACTTATCATCTACAAGGAACTCGGTGTCTTTTGTCAGCAAATCAGTGAGCGGTCGGGCAATGCGACTAAAGTCCTGAATGAACCGTCGGTAAAAACCGACATGCCCCAGAAAAGACCGCAATTGACGTAAATTGGACGGTGGATTGAGCTTTCTAATGATATCCACCTTGGCCGGATCGACCTCCATGCCCCTGTTGGAGATGATATGGTCAAGGACCATCCCTTGAGTCACCATAAAGTGACTCTTCTCCCAAGACAAGACACGGTTGACCTCTATGCAGCGCTGAAGCACACGATCTAGGCAGTCAAGACAAGCATCAAACCCATCGCCATAGACCGAGAAGTCATCCATGAAGACCTCTAAAGAGTCACCCACCATGTCCGAAAAAATGGACAACATGCACCTTTGGAATGTCGCGGGGGCGTTACATAGACCAAAGGGCATCCGTCTGAAAGCATTAAGTGCAAACGGACAGGTGAATGTCGTTTTATCCTGGTCTTCGGGTGCAATGGCCACTTGATTGTAACCGGAGTACCCGTCAACCTGTATCCATCGGTGAATGAGGGTCGCGGATGGGTTGTGCAACTGCCTCATTGTCATCTGTGGCGGCCTCTCCTGGTTGGGGTCTCTTCCGCCTGCGGCTTCTGGTATGTCTCCACCACCGCCCTAATGTCTGTCATCCCTGCCCTCTCGCATCTGCGCCAGCTCTCTCATGATATCACCCATGAACACTTCCTGGTCTCTGATTTGTCTCTGCAAGGTCTCCAAGGAGGCTAATAGTGAATTGTTGATGGCAGCTTGGTCATATAAGAATGGAGGGTGCTCCTGCTCATCTGGGTGTTCTCCTCTGTCTGCCATTTCTGGATTCTCTAAAAAGGCAAAAGAACTCATCTCAGGTGCCGTCAAATGCTCTGAGCTCTGCGTTGCACTAAATTCTGATACTACTGGACTGATGGAGGAAGAAGGATGGCCGAGGGGGAACATGGTAGAAGTGAACTCAGGTTCGAAGAGTGGGTCTAAACTCCCCGAAGCCGTCCTAGATGAATAGGGAGGAGTGCTGGATAGCGGTGCCGTCAGAGACGGCCTAAGAGATCTCCTTCCCATCATCGTGATTATTGAGAAGAGTGAGATTGAGAAGTGAAGAAGGAGGGGGGCAAAATTGTACACAATTGTGCAGTGTTTTTGATCTTGACCTAAATTCAACTAGTCAATCAAACACAATACAAGAGATTCACCAACTCAACTCGTGAAGCCGTTAGGGATCGTCTATTATCTTTGTAGTTTTTAGATTGAATTCAGGCAATTAATCTTTGAACGAGTCCTTAGAGCACTACGCCTATAGGAGAGAGAGTACTGCCAGAAAAGAATCCCGTACTTGTCCTCCTCTTGTGTAACCTGTAGTCTGCACTTTTTGAGGTCCTTGTAACTCTTCCTGGATTCCTACTCAGCCAAAGAAATAGAGGGAGGAAGCCGATAGGCGTTACCGATCCTTCGAATCTTGCTTACAACGGAATCACCCGTGGGCATGCGAGAACCTACTCGGACGCAAGACGATGAGACAGACACCCCCGTGAAGGCGTGGCCTATTCTCGATACTTCGGACAAGGTCGATGCTCTACACAATAGAGAGTCATCAATGGTGATCAAGCCCTACTCGTCTGCGTACGATAGAAGCGCCAATACTTCGGAAATACAGGCGATACACAAGGCAGCCATAGACTGGGTTGTTGCTCTAATCCTTACGAAGCCACTCTCTCACTTGGAATGAGACCTTCCCATGCAACTTGAATACAAATGAGGGCTTTGCTCACCCCAAGCAATATGTTCAATTAGCCGATTTTATTTAGATCAGGTTTTCTTTAGCAGTCCCTTTTTTTAATTTTTTTTGTGTTATCACTTGCTTTGAGTCAATTCAATACAAGCGCGTAACGTTTTTTGTATTTTTCTTTGATTCCTATTTGATCCAAAAACAGAGGGAGATAATCGGAAAAGCAATGCGAGTTGGCACTAAGATGGAAATCTCACCTTAGTGCCTAAATGATGAATGCTCAGTTAGAAGACTTACAGTACTTCCCAGCTCTCTCCATGCGGGATGTAAAACAGGAATTTATAAACCTATATTATATGCCGATATGCACACGGAAATCGTCCTAAGCAGGCAATTACTAGCGTGAAGAACCAAATGCTAAACACACAAAGCGAAACCTAGTTGTCCGATCTTGGAATCTCCTCGGTGCCCACCACAATGGGTCCTACCAACGCTGTACGGAGACTCTCGCGGCGCGGTGGTTTCCAATTATGTGTTTAACAATTAATTAGATCTAAGTCCAAACGATAAGTCTATAGGTGCATGCAAAGGTTGTTAGGTGTTTGGACTTAAATTACATTGATCAAGCAAGCCTAAAAACTAAGGGCTCATTCCACAAAATTTAAAGACAGGAAATCAAAACCGGAAAATAGCAAGCGGTGAAAAACCGATGAAAACTGCGGTGAGCCCCCAAGTGAACAAACACTTGGAAATTAGGCTCGAGTGTCCAAGTCTGAATATACTTGTATTATTACAAATTAATAAAATATCTCTCTCTCACAAAAATAGTAAACCACTAACTATCCTCTCTCTCTCAAATCCTCCTGCTCTCTCCTGCCGGTTAGGATAGAATAACCGGCTCCGCCTCCCAAGACTGCTCAGGATCCCCTAGGCGATCCTCCTCGGTCAGTGGTCCCCTCGCAAGAAGACAAGAAAGAAAGTGGTCAGATAGCTCAAAAATGTATGTCAAAAATGGAGAGATCAAGTAAAGCAATAATATAAACAATCAAACACAATCATGAAAATATGATCTATACGCTGTTGCTCCCCGGCAACGACGTCATTTGATAACACGGGTCTAGCGAGGGTCAAGATAGTCCACACAAGGCGGGACCACAAAGTCGTTGCGGCGACCGCTCACGAAACCCGTATCAATCAACAATTAACCCACAACAGAAATCAAGCAATGAAAAGCAGTGCGGAGTCAAAATTTATTATAACTCTACAAAGGATGTGTATAGTGTGCAAGTGTATAGAGATCGAACACAAAGAGCAGACATGATAGATTAAGCAAAAAGAATTGCACAAAATGTGTGAATGTGATCAAGTGTCTACCAACAAGCAAATTTTTTGTGGATTTTTAACTTTATATTTTTTATTTTGATTTTTGATTTTATATTTTTATATTTTGGTTTTAATTTCTGATTTTGTATTTTCTTTTTATCTTTTATATTTTTTATATTTTCTTTTTCTTTTTATAGAATATATACAAAGTAAGAAAATAGAGGGATAAAGTATTTATAAAAATAAGGAAAAATGCTCAAAAATCAAGAAATCAAGTGTTTTTGGGCTTTTTATAATTTTATAATATTTTTGTGATTTTTATAGATTTTTCTGAATGTTTTTGGTATTTTTAAAGGTCCAAATACTAGAAAATAGTGAACTAGATTATTGGCCGAAACTAAAATGAGGATGAAAAATAGTAAACAGTGTCAAAAATTCCTCAAATTAATTTTGAAATATGGGTAATAAATCAGGAAAATACAGAAACTGGAAGTGCATTTTTAGGATTTTTCTTGAATTTTTTAGATTTTTATGAAGTTTTTAGGGGTTTCCTAATTTTTAGGAGTTTTACTTTGCATTTTTTAGTGATTTTTGGATTGACACTAAAATATGCTAAGACAAGCCGAATATAATTTTTTTGGAATTTTCAAAAAACGTTTACTAATTTTTATGGATTTTCTAATGCAAACAGTACTGAAAATACATGTTTTTGAACTTGTATAAATATGAAAATGCAACAAATATGCAAAATAAAATTATAGCGTGAAACTACAATGCAACAGGAGCCTAAGATAATTTTTGTAGATTTTTTTGGATTTTATCGATGCATGAAATAAATAGAGACAACAACAAGAAACTACACTACTGGCAAGGGCATATATGTAAATAAGCAAACATCCAAGGGCCACAGTGCAATTTTCCACAAAATTTTACAACTAATAAGCAAAGTTCCAGGACCAAATACAAATAACAAAAGCCCCTAGGGCACGCCTGCAATTAACCCATCCCCACACGTGCTATACACGCGCATGGGAGGGACTTAAATGCAATATACAAAACTCCCAGGGGCTATCATGCAAAATATCCAAAAGTATTACACTTAGTATCAAAATTCCTGGACCAAATCGAAATAACTAAACCCACGAGAGGGTCCTTGCAAAATACCCAGTCCCCTCACGCGTACAAGCACGTGAGGTGACGTGGATAGGACCTAATAGCAAATAAGGAAAGCTCAGGGGTCAAAACTGTAAATATTACAAAGTATTTAGACTACACATGAAAGTTTATGGACTCAATACTAAATGCAAAAAGGCACGGGGTGAAAGTACAAAATACCCCTTTGTGCGCGATCCGACGGCGGAGGATAAGCCACTTGACACGTGGCGCGTTCTGAACGGCCGATGACGCTTCGGCGATGGACGACAGCGATTGGATATCTTCTGGTGATCAGACGGTGGACGCTTGGCGAGATCGGACGACTCCTGTGCAATCTGGAGGGCGGCCGAGATCTAACGGCGGCGAGGCGTGGACGAAGAACAGGGAAGCAACGCCGGCGAGGCGAGCTTCCCCGATCCAGATCTCGGCCCCCCGGTGGTCTTCAAGCTCCAAAATCGGTTGACGGCTCCCTGGTGGGGTCCTCTATCTCCTGGGTGCTCTAAAGTACTCGGGCGGTGGCCGGAGCTCGCTGGGGAAGGCAGCGGAGCTGGAGGGTTCCTAGACCTCCGGCGAGGTTCAAAATGAGCCCCAGGTGATCTTCAAGTGTTGTTGGACCTGCAAAAGGCATGAGAGGGTCGAGGGCAAAGTGCCTCGACCCCCGGAAGTGGAAACAAAGCGAGGATCGACGGTGTGAAATGGTGGCCGGAGGCGCACTCCAACGAGATGATCGTGAAGGCAGTGTGATGGACGAAACTCGAAACTAAAGGTGTGGATCGAAACCTAGGGCTATTGGGAAGAGAATGGGAGAGAAATGGGGGAGAAAAGATACGCACCTCAATGGCCGAGACCAGAGGTTGGACCTCGACGGCAAAGGAGTTCGCCGGAGGTGGTGGAGCCTCCTCGGGCTTCGCTCGACCAGCCTGAAGGCCTCCAACGGAAGCTGTCACCTTCCTGGAGCTTTTGGGCACGAGAATGGGAGCTAGACCTGGGAATGAGGGGTTTGAAGGAGGCTCGAAAGTCGGAGGTGGAATATAAGGGGTTGACGGTCGGATGGAAAGAACGAGGCATTGTAGGTGGATCAGCGATTCGAAGTCCAAGGAATCACCTAGGCGTGATTCCTCATTGTTCAAGGAAGAAAAGTCAAGAAGGGACTTGCGCAAAATAATCTAAGTTCTGGCCTCGAAAAAATCGCAAAGACGGGGGTCAAACGAGGTCTGACACGAGCACATGGGGGAAGGACAGCTAGTTGACCGAGGTCAACTTGGACTGTCACCTGGTTGGTCCACGTGGACCAACCAGGAAAAATCCCTGGAAAATGATTAGAAATTCATTTAAAAATAGTAAACGATTTTATTAATTTTAGGTTATTAAATAAAAAATATTTGTTATTTTCTAAGGTATTTTAATATGATTTTTAATTATTTTTATGAGGTGTAAAAATTAGACTTACCTTTTTAGGCTTGTATAGGTCTGTATATATCTATGTATTTTAGTAATTTATTTTTATTTTGTATATTTAATTTATTTATTTTTGTTTATTAAGTTATATATTTATAAAATACTTTTATACACTTAAATATATTTTTATTTTATTTTTCTGATGTATTTTATACACTTAATAAAATAAAAGTATGAATTATAGAGGTATATATACCGGTATTATACCTATGTATATTATATACAAGTATTTTATTTTGTATTTTCTTGAGGTTTTTATTCTGATTTTAATATACACATAAATTGCAAATAATAGTTACAAAATTATAAAAATATAAAGTTATAAAAATAATGAATAAATAATAAAATGAATATTTTAATCTGTACAAGTATATAGTAGGGGTCCAAAACTCAACTTTCCGCCAAATGTGAAACTACCGCTATTAAATAGCTTATTTTAAACTATATACAATTAAAGGTGAATTTGGTGCATTTGGAGTTTTTATTTGCGAGATACAGGTCTGGAAAGTTGGGATTCTGGAATCTTATTCAGATCATAACTTTTTATCTGTGCATTATTTTTGAGTGAAATAAATTTTGTATTTTTCTTTATTTAATTCTCTACAACTTTCATGTACATAATTTCTTTATTTAAAGTATAAAAAGTGGAACAAAAAATAGGTCCCAAAATGAATAAAGAATGAATAAAATGAATAGGTATTTTTATTGTATCCTGGCCCTTATCTCTCCCTACTTTATTCCTTCTCGACCTATTCATCGAGATGCCTAGGTCTCGGGGTTTTGGATTATAAAATATTTACAATATTTTATTCTTTTTCTTTTCTTTTATTTATTCTATAATTTTGGCTTTAAAAACAGTATTTATACGCTATTTATATGCACATGCATGGATGCTAAGATGCTGGAATTAATAGTAGTTACACGCATTTGCCAGGGTTTTTGAGACCAAAATGATAGAATAAAGATAATGAAATGTAGATTCATCAGTCATTCTCTATTGGCGGCCCCTGCTCAACATGTATATCTGCATTGGCATCCTACAAACTACTATTTCCATCAATGACAACCAAGTTTTTCGAATTTATTTGGGGCGTGCTAGATGCTGAGGAAGACGCTGGAACATAGAGAGCGGGTTGAGGGATATGAGGAAGTTGTGGTGGTGGTGGTGGAAGAACAACAGTCTCATCAGACTCAGAGGAGCACATGCGGTCACATGTAGGAGAGTAGTACATGATGGATTCAAAGAAGGTGACATCAGCGCTAACATAGTA
Source organism: Ottelia alismoides (assembly GCA_037367405.1). Taxonomy (NCBI): domain Eukaryota; kingdom Viridiplantae; phylum Streptophyta; class Magnoliopsida; order Alismatales; family Hydrocharitaceae; genus Ottelia; species Ottelia alismoides. Next base: position 950,649 of record JAZKJV010000364.1, read on the forward strand.
TTTGCTACAAACAAGATCAAAACAACGATATCCCTTCTAGGTACGTGAGTACCCAACAAACATGCATTTGACAGCTCGAGGAGCGAGGTTATCATGGCCAGGACGTAGTATGTGGAAAAGTCCACGCAACCAAAGACACATGGAGTAAGGGAAAATAAGTCCTTATCAGGAAAGGCAAGTGCAAAAGGGGCCTTTTGCCCCAAAGTAGCGGACAACATTCTATGAATAAGGTAACATACCGTCATCACAGCATCACCCCAAAAAAATGTGGGGCATGACTCTGAATGAGAAGAGTCATGTTGATATCAAGAAAATGACGGTGTTTGCATTCAACAACACCCTTTTGTTGAAATATATGTGGACAAGATGTCTGATGAATAGTACCCTGTGATGTAAAGAAACGAGACAGGTGTGTAGAACAGAACTCAAGAGCATTATCAGAGCAAACATATTTTATTGAGCCAGAGAAAACATTCGTTATTTCAATAACAAAATTTTGGATAACAACTGACCTATGTTTTAGAAGAAACACCCATGACAATCTGGAAAAATCATCTACGCAAACAAGATAACACATGTGTCCCTGTCGGTCAATTACACGACTTGGACCCCACATATCAAAGTGAAATAAATCAAACAGACCATACCACTAGGACTATGCCGATTCGAAAAACTGGACCTATGATGTTTTCCAAGTTTACATGACTCAATTGAAAGTAGACTTATTTGAAATTCTAGGAATAAGACGACAAAATTTTTGCAAAGGCAAATGACCAAATTTGAGATGCCATGTATACGGAGACACGAATCCAACAGAATGAGATGCGGCATTGACGTATGGAGACTTAGACAAGCGGTATAATCATCCATGTTCACAGCCGCATACAATCACCCTGCCCGTGAGTATATCCTGAAAAACAAGAGAACTAGGGTCAAATATCGCACAACAATCTAAATCCTTTGTGATCTGACTAATTGACAACAATTCATAGAGAAAGCCGGTGCATGAAGAACATTCTGCAGGTGTATCTAGGGTGTGAGATGAACCTCCCCCTGTCCAACGATAGGGACTGAGTCCCATCAGCAATAACCACAGATTGACCAGATTGTACTGGGTTGTAAGTACCCAATTGTATACTATCTCCACATAGATGATGCGAGTCACTAGAATCCATGATCCATGCAGAACGGTTTTGTCTGGAGTGACCATTAAAGGCATGAGTAGTACCTGATATGCTAGTGGATGCATATGCAGCAGCATTTGGTGGATAGGTGCCTGTGGAATCAGCAGCTGGAGGCATGATCTCGTGCAGGCGAGCAACAAAATCATCATATCGATGATCGGTATGATCAGGAGTGATATGACTCTGTCTCGTAGCTCGAGTTGATGTTGGGAATCCGTGCTTTGAATAGCATATGTCTTATATATAACTTGACCGATGACAGTATGAGCAGGTATGAACTGGGCGTGAACCACCTCTACCACAGGAACCGCCTCTGCCACAAGTAAATCTACCTCTCCCGCATAATGCAACCATAGCTGATGATGTCTGGGATTGTGTGGAGGAGATATTCAACCGACTCAGTCGTCGATATGCTTCGTCCATGTCGCATCAATGAGAAGCTGTGAACGGGACATATCATATAGGTTGAGAGCAGCCAGAAATACTCCCGTCATGATCGAGATAGGCCTTGAGTTGCTCTGTAGAGGCTGTAAGAGGTATGTAACCGTGAAGTTTCTCAAACATCCCCTGTAATGATGTATACAGGACATGAAGAGGTCGGTTACCCTGTTTGATTGTGAAAATATCATGCTGAAGCTGTAAAATTTTTGACTCGTTCTTTGTATGTGAATAAGTGGATGCAAGGTGATCCTATATTGCCTTTGTTATGGGCTAACCTAGAATATCATTTGCAATCTCACAGTAACTATACCAGATAGCAACACCTTCGCGTATGCATCATCAGAATCCCATGACGCGTTGGTTCATGTCTTGTCCGCCGGTTCATCCTGCATCAGAAGGTGCTTCTTGTCAAGATTGTGCAACATATTCATGAATTGTATGGCCCATAATTCATAGTTTGTGCCATCCATCTTGACAATAGGTGTTGTACCTTTGAATGCACCCTTAGAGGATGTATCAAACCCACTTTCTGTCATCATGAACAATCACAAGAACCTTAAACATGTCGTATTGTGTTTAAACAATCATACAAGATGATGATCAGACTATGTGAGTCATATCACAATCATCAAGAGCATAAAAGTTGGTCTGATTTTGACAAAAATAGGTAAAATGAACCCTAAAAGGATGAAATCAGTTCATAACGAGGCATAGGAAGGACTGAAATCTGCTACCGAAGCGGCTCGTGGTTGCTAGTCGGAGCGGGAGCAGTGTCGGTGGAGATGCGACACTGTTAGGCTGTCGGTGGGGGCGGCATCGGTCAGATGCGGGGCACCGCTGGGCCGGTAAATTGCAGTTGGTGGGTTCTACAACACTGCCTGGCATAGTTGAACTGTGGTTGGCTCTCGCGAGCCCGAGTCTGGAAGGGTTGTTGTATCCATGTTTTTGTGGTACTAATAGGTCTGATTTGGTTCTTAGGGTGTGGTTTTTAATCCTCTAAACCCATCCTAGGTACCTAAACAAACTTCCTGTTGATGGAACAGGTTGTGATATGAGTCTACACTCATAACCATCTTCCTATATGTCTGTGTAGACATAGTTATTCCAGTTCGCAACCCCAATCTTGAAGATCGTTGTCATCATGTCAGACAACAAAGCAGACGTTCCATCCTTGGGTGCTTTCAAAAGTCTAGCACCCATCGTGAAGATGGATGGAACAAACTATGAATTGTGGAACATGCAGTTCATGAGTTTAATGCAATGTAATGGCAAGAAGCATATTATCACACAGGAGGAGCATGGCGACAAGACCGGGGTTAATGCCTCATGGGTGTCAGACACGCTTATGCATGTGTGTGGCTTTTTGAGGTGGTGTCCATGGAGATGACCAATGATATATTGAGTCAGCCTACAACTAAAGCAATTTGGACATTCTCGCCGCTACATACTCTCCACCAAAGAACGAGTCCAAAATTCAGAAACTTCAATACGACATCTTCACGTCGAAGCGGAATAGTCGTCCTCTCCATGCCCTTTAAATTTCTCTAAGGGGTATGTTTGAGAAGTTACATGGTTACATTCCCTTGACAATCACACCAGAGCAGCTCAAGGCATATGGGGATTCCGTGATGATTGGAGTTTTCCTAGCGGTACTTGACTCTGAGTATGATGCTGCTAGAGCACAGATTCTTACTGATGCCATTATACCTCCAATGGAGGAGGTATAACATAGGTTGAGCACGCTCTTCATATCTTCTAATGGTACTCAGTTGTCTCAAACTTCTTCAGTCATTGCAGCATCTCATGGTAGGGGAAGCCCTACACAGTTCCATGACCGAGATGGTCGTGGAAAGGGAGGGGCAGTTGACCCCCTCATCAGCCTTGTACTTACTGTCACAGGCCAGGTCATTCTGAGGAGACGTGTTATTCTAAGCATGGGTTTCCAGCTTCAGTACGTGTAGTAGAACAGATCCAACAAGGTGGCAGTTCTTCATCTGCATCTGATCAGAGATTTGATGAATTAGTAGCACGGCTCAAGAAGATTATGCCTTCTCCTAGGTCAACTAGCTCTCCGCCGGGATCATTAGAGGTAGCAGCCTCGGCCTCTACATCTACATCAAGTATAGCATTTGCTTTCACTAGATATTACAGGGCAGACATGTCAAAGCGGATTATGAATTCATGAGCTTCCCATCATCTTTGTGGTGACAAAGGACAATTTAATACTTACAGTCCAACTCAATCAGGTAGATCAGTTGTGATAGTAGATGGGACACACTCTCTCATTACTGGTCAGGGGGAGGTGCAGTTAACTCGTGCAATGCATCTTCAAAACATTCTCTACGCTCCTGAATTTTCTTTAAATTTACTATCCATTAGTCAAATCACTAAGGATTTACATTATCGTGCCATATTTGACTCTTTCTGCTCTTGTATTTCAAGATATTCTTGCAGGCAGGGTGATTGGTTCTGGCAGTGCGCAAGGAAGCCTCTACATATTGGTAAAATATCCATATGTTGGTGCATCCTCTCTTTGCATTGGATCTGTTTCTCCCCTACATGTGGCATCTTCGGTTTGGTTATCTTCCTCTGCAAAAGTTCTGTCATGTTCTTCCTCATATCTCTCCTCGCTCTACTTTTCAGTGCGAGGCCTGCCTGCTTGGCAAGCATCATAGGTCCACATTCCAAATTCATCAAGGTCAAAGTAGTCATAGTCTTTTTTAGTTGATTCATTTTGATATTTAGGGTCCAGTCATGTCCTAGATCATCAGGAGCATAGGTTTTATCTTGTTGTTGTTGATGAGTACTCTAGATTGTCGTGGGTATTTCTTCTTAACAAGTTTGGTGTTAATCATGTTATTCAGTCCTTTATTAATGAAATAAGGAATGTGCTTTCTGCAAATGTTAAGTTTATACGTTCTGATAATGCACTTGAATTATGTAGTACATAGCTTTCCCAGTTCCTTAGATCAATGGTATTGTGCATAAGACTTCTTGTGCGTATACTTCTCAACAGAATGGGGTGGTTGAGCGAAAACACCGCCATCTTTTGGATGTTATCGGGACTCTTCTGATTTAGAGCGGTGCTCCTCGTTCGTATTGGGGGGACGCGGTTCTCACTACATGTTATCTGGTGAATCGTATGCCCTCATCGATTCTACGGGAGAAGATCATGTTCTCGATTGCATTTCTCGAGACGGATCTTTTCTCACTCACATCTCGTGTTTTTGGATCAGTTGCTTTTGTTCATCAGATGTCTCCAGGTTTTGACAAGCTCTCTCCTAGGGCGGTCAAGTGTATGTTTGTTGGGTATTCCAAGATCCAAAAGGGTTATCGTCGCTTTGACCCTATTCGGCGAAGGTACTATGTTAGTGCAAATGTCACATTCTTTGAGTCAATTATGTATCTCTCCTACATGTGACAAGTTAATTCCTTCAGAAAGTGGAGAAGAGGGTTATATGCCTCCAGCTCCGATCTCACCTACTCCAGGCAACACCACACTACCACCATCACCACCCTCTCCTCCATCGTCACCTCCACCACCTCCTCTACCTCCTGTCACACCTACTTTCTTTCCACAGGTTTACCAGTGCCGGCCTTGTACTCGTGTGCCTCCTCCATCATCCAGCATGCCTAAGGTATGTTTTGAGCATTTGAGTTCCACTAATGGCATTGGAGATTTGTGTGTGCAGCTTGAGGAGCAGGGTATCATAGATGATACTCCTTCTGATGATGTTGTGGACTTGAACGTGCATATTGCCCTACAAAGGAGGAGTTGTGCATGCACTATGCATCCTCTTGCTTCTCATGTTTCCCTGACACGACTCTCTGGGGATATTCAGAGGTTTGTTGTTGGCTTATCAGCCATAGAGATACCGAGATCCTATCACGAAGCTTTATAAAGTAGTCCATGGCACCTGGCTATGAAGGAGGAGATGACAACTTTACAGTCTCGGAGTACATGGAGTATCATCCCGACTCTCTTAGTTGCTTCTGTTGTTGGCAGCAAATGGGTGTTTACATTGAAACACCATGCAAATTGTACAGTGGACAGAAACAAGGAAAGATTGGTTGCTCGTGGATTCACCCAAACCTATGGGGTGGATTATCATGACACCTTTTCTCCCATTGTGCATCATTCTACATTACGTGTTCTTATTGTGGTTGTAGTACAGGACATGCCACTTTTCCAATTAGATGTCAAGAATGCTTTCTTGTATGGGGATTTGCAAGAGGTGGCTTATATACAGCAGCCACCAGGGTTTGTTGTTGAGGGGGAGTCCAGTATGGTGTGTAAACTCCACAAGGCCATATATGTCCTTAAGCAGAGCCTGAGGGCTTGGTTCCAGAAGCTCTCAGAATTGATTGAATAATAAGGATTTGTCGGATTTATTGCAGATCATCTCTTTTTGTTAAGAGAACCCAGAAAGGTATTGTAGCTAGTTTAGTCTATGTGGATGATATTATTGTTACAATCAGTGATGATCAGGGTATTCAAGCAGCTAAGGACTTCCTTGGACAACAGTTTGTGATCAAGGACCTTGGCAAGCTGCGTTATTTTCTTGGCCAAGAATTTGCAAAAAAAAACGGCAAGGTATGGTAATGAAGTAAAGGAAATACATAGATCTTTTATCTAAGACGAGCATGATAGGATGTAGACTTGCTACTACTCCAATGGATCCCAATGCTAGGCCATATGACGATGACTCTGCGGATGTGGATAAGAGATGATATATAGAGATGGTAGGGAAATTATTGTATGCCACTATTACTAGACCTGATATATCATTTGTTGTCAACGGGGTCAACCACTTTATGGAGCAGCGTAGGAAGACTCATAGATGCAGTCAACATGATCTTGAGGTATCTGAAGTCTTCTCCAGGTGCAGGGATTCTATTCAGGAGAGACAAATCTCTTGCAGTTTTCAGGTTGTGCGGATGCAGATTATGCCAGGTGTCCCAAGGACAAGAAGTCTACTTCATGCTTCATTGTGTTTGTTGGCAGCTCACTGGTTTCATGGAAGAGCAAGAAACAGAAAGTTGCAGCCAGATCTAGCGTTGAATCAGAGTATAGAGCCATGGTCCAAGGAAGCACAGAAATGATGTGTGTCAAATTTGTCCTGACTGACCTAACTATTGAGGTGCGTCTCCCTAGGCACCTCAAATGTGATAATCAAGCTGCTTTATTCATAGCCACTAATCCAACCTTCCATGAGAGAATAAGCACATTGAGGTTGGCTGCCACTACACCCGTGACTTGATCTGGAAGGAGTTTATTCTCATGTTGCCTCAGGCGATCAGATTACCGACATGTTTACGAACGCTCTTGCAAAGGGACCTGTTGGAGTATTTGGTAGTGCACCTATTGAGTTGTAGCAGGGTAAATGGATCCTGGAGAAGATCCATTTACCCCATCCTGTGTTTAGTCACATACCGCCCAATGGTGGGACTTGGAGGCTCTGGGAAGGCTATATAAGGAGCCCCAGACCTCCTGTACTCATTGAGAAAGTCAATAGACAAACATGCCCTAATTGAGGGCTTCTCCCGTGGTTTCATCCCGCTCCTCACGGAGTAGGGTTCCACGTTAAAATCCCGTTGTTCTTTGATGTTTATCGTTATTCCATGTTTTTGCTTCCGCTTCATATTTTATAACATGGTATCAGAGCGGGTCGATTCTCGAGGATTTTGTGTTCTTATTTTATTCGAGATTCGTTTCCTTTGTCGTGAAAAACAGTTCGTGAAGATTATTGTTCGAGTTTTTTTTGGGTTCTATGAAACCCTAGGTCTGTTCTCTGCCCGTTTGATGCCCCTCCTGCGTGAAGCTCCGCCCTCGCACAGGCAGGCAACGCACCTGCATAGCGAGGCAATTCCTCTCCAGCCAAGCCGCAGTGCATCTCGCAGGAGGAGACCCATATACTTCCAGTCGAGGCCCGCCTCCAGCCATCTCGGCAAGCGCATCCTCGGCATCTCGATTCTCCAGGCGATGCCTCCAAGTCTCGCCAAGGTTGACGACCCCGCTCATATGTCAGACCTGCCAGGGCACCCCGTTCCTCGACGTGTGCCTCTTCGCCCTGATCAGCCCTAGACGCCTTCAAGCCCTCGCGCAGGCGGCGCGAGGGGACCTCCATCTCTTTGGCGGCAGCAGTGGCACTCAGGCGCACTGCTACAAGAGCACGATATCAGTTCCAGGCAGCATACAGATCTCCAATCCGCTACTCGCCCTCATCAAGAGCTCCAGGCGGCGCTCGCGATACTCCAGCCGCAGAGTTCATCCCCTGGCGATGCGCGTGATACTCCAGCCGCAGAGGTCCCAGCGACGAGCATGATCCCCCCCCCCTCGTGCTCCATCTTCTCAACATGCGGTGAGCCTCCATCAGATCTTCTTTCAACAACGCGGTCCTGGCTCCCCTCCATCTCCCCTTCACTCGGTGGCGGCGGCGGCCAGACGAAGATGCCCCATCGGGCGGCTCTGTAAGGGGTTCCTAATCGGGAACCCTAGTCGTGAGAAAAAAGGGGTCCACGCCGCTCTTTAAAAAAAATTTTGTGTTGTTACTGTAGAGCCCATGTGGGCGGCCGATATTAAAAAAAAGGAGGTGGAGTGAATTTTGAGAAGATGGCTCTTTGGGTCATATAAAAAAATGACGGGGGAGGGGGAAGTCCGCTGAAAAAAAAATGGGCCATTTGTTTCTCGGCCCAACAATAAAAAAATGGGGATATTTGGGGGCTATTTGAAAGCCCGCGAAAAGAGAAAGAGAGAGAGAGAGAGAGAGAGAAATATTGTTGATAGGAAAAAGGCGCGTACAAAGTTAAAAGCCGTACGCAATTCAAAGAAAAAAAGTGCAAAGCAAAAAAAAATTGAAACGGCTATAAAAAAAAAATCATGGCAGTCATTAATAAAAAAATGACAAAGCCGCAAGTTTCATGTTCTTGTTGTCTACCCCCTATTTATCTTGTCTTCTCCCAACTTTGTCGATGTTCATGTTCCGACAAGTATGGGAGAAAGGGGGAGTATATGTAGAGTCACAGGTTGTATCCAGATCCAGATAGTCAGATCTTCCAGATTCAGATGCCAGTCTCCAGACCAGCCATATTTTACAAACTCTACAGATTCAGTTATTCAGACTCGACGTTCAAAAGCTTCCGAGTCCAGTTTTTCAGACTCGCATATGATTGCGGTCATTTGCAGATGAGCATAAGTTGCCATCATTTGTTTCGCGGTCCCCATCATTCTTCTTGTTGTCATGCCAGAGTTTTCATGTGAGCCATAGGGACTCCAGAGCAGAGGACCATTCCCTTAAGGGCAAGGGTTTTCATGTGGTATCATAGGTACACCAAAGCAGTGCACCCATTCTCTGAGCCAGATGGGAGAGACCCAGTTCTCCGACGAGGAGACTTTAGGTACAGTTTCAGACTCGATGGTCAGATTCCGAGTCTTCAGTTGACTCACACTCTAGCCCGTTCGTCCTCCTCACCTGCATGGCATGAGAAGCAACGTCCTCGACTATAGCATGTGCGCGTTGGGTTGATATTGTCCGTAGTGTCCTGTAGCGTGAGTTGAGTTTCTTTCTGTTTGTTTGTCCAAGCTGAGCATTGCATGCTCCAGCTTGAGGGGGAGTGTTGGAGTATTTGGTAGTGCACCTATTGAGTTGTAGCAGGGTAAATGGATCCTGGAGAAGATCCATTTCCCCATCTTGTGTTTAGTCCCATACCGCCCAATGGTGGGACTTGGAGGCTCTGGGAAGGCTATATAAGGAGCCCCAGACCTCCTATACTCATTGAGAAAGTCAATAGACAAACATGCCCTAATTGAGGGCTTCTCCCGTGGTTTCATCCCGCTCCTCATGGAGTAGGGTTCCACGTTAAAATCCCGTTGTTCTTTGATGTTTATCTTTATTCCATGTTTTTGCTTCCGCTTCATATTTTATAACAGGACCTTTTCACTGTTGTTGTTCCAAGCTGAGCATGATAGATATATATGCTCCAGCTTGAAGGGAAGTGTTGAGATATTTAGGTTTTTATTGTTATATTATAATTTTCGATTTCTTTAATCTCTAATGTAATTTTTCCCTGAGAGCTTTTCCCCTATATAATAGAGCTCTAGGGTTACGGTGAATGTAACTCTTTCATTTGTATCCTTTCCACAACATTCGCCTGGTACATAGAGTTTTATCCCCGCTTCCAATGGGGCATCTATTGTCAGTTACAAATGTGTGTTTACAGTTAAACACCATGCAGAAGGGAGTTTTGATCATTACAAGGTTAGATTGGTTGCACAATGGATTTACTCACATTATGGGGTAGATTATATGGATATATTGTTCCATGTTGCTCGCTACCCCACTCTACAAGTTCTTTCACTTGTCGTGGTCCGTGATTGGCCTTTATTTCAGCTTGATGTTAAAAATGCATTCATGTATGGTGATCTCCAGGAAGAAGTCTACATACAACAACCTCCAGGGTTTGCTATAGAAGGGAAGTGTCAACATGTTTGTAGACTTCACAAGGCAATATATGGACTTAAGAAGAGTCTAACGGCATGGTTTCAGACACTCTCGAATCTGATTGAGAAGCTAGGATTTAAGATATTAAATGCAGATCATTCATTGTTTGTACAGGGAACTTCAAGAGGTACAGTTGTTATCATGGTCTATGTTACTGACATGCTTGTTACAGGAGATGATGCGTATGCCGAGAATTTATCAATAAGAAACTTGGAACCCTACGCATTTCTTGGGGTAGAGTATGCCAGGAATCAACAGGGTCTTGTGATGACCCAAGAAAGTATGTTACAAACATGGTAGTTGAGATATGCATGAATGCTGTCGACTTGCTATTACTCCTATGGATCCCAACATGAGGTTGTACGATGAAGATACAGAGTAAGTAGATAGGAGAAGATACATAGAATTGGTAGGAAAGCTTCTCTACATTACTATTTATAGGCCAAACACCCCCTTTGTTGTTAGTTGAGTTAGTAGTTCATAGAGCAGCCTCGACAGGTACGCATGGATGTAGTATATATGATATTGAGGTACCTAAAGTCATCTCCAGGTACAGGATTGCTATTCAGGAAAGGAAAATCTCTTAGTATCATAGCCTATGCACATGCAGACTATGCAGGATGTCCCAAGGACAGGAAGTCTACCTTAGGATTCGATGTATTTGTTGGTGTATCTCTAGTATCCGGGAAGAATAAGAAGGAAATTGTGGTTGACATGTCAAGTGTTGAATTAGAATATAGGGCTATGGCACAATGGAGCACATAGACGATGTGGGTTCGAGACGTGCTAGCGGACTTATATATAGATGTACCTCTTCCTTGCAATTAAAATGTGATAATCATGCTGCCTTATTTATTTGAAATAGTCCTGCATTTCATGAAAGAACTAAACATATTGAAGTAGATTGCCACTATACACGTAACATGATCCAGAAAGGCTTTATCTCTACTTCCTATGTCAGTTCAGAAGATCAAACTGCAAATATCTTCACCAAGGTTTACATCCAACCTAAGCATGATTGACATCTATTCTTCATCTTGAATATGTTTATGATTTTGTATTGTTTTCTCATTTTATTTTATTTTCATTCATTGGGGTTCCATGAAATAAACAATTCTCAATATTTTTCCCAACATTTAACCCTCTATCTTAATATGGTCAATTGATTTAACAATTAATTACATATAATTAATATTATCTACCTTGTAAATATTTAAGGTTAAGTAATGTAAATAGATAAAGTCTCTAATTGTTGTACATATGTGTTTATTGTTGTCTTTATTTTATGTGTTTTATTTATATTTAAAATCCCATAAAAAATTGTATAATGTTGTAAATAATATATTGCATATTAATTCCTATTCAAAAATACAAAAAAGAAACAAAACAATTAAAATAAGTTTTTTTATATTCATAAAAATACTTATAAAAATAAAACTATGTATATATGATATATTTTATTTTGTATTCTATATGCAAGTTGTAGATCTTAAAAAATATACGACTTTCATTCAGAACACTTTTTAAGTCATTTACTACTCTATTTCCATTTTATCGTATATTTGTCTATTTTGATTGGGCCATGTGGCCTCTTCTTGTTGAGCCATGTAGCCGACCCTTTACTTTAAACTGCATCCTATTTCAACCATCTGAACTCTTGATCAGACGGTCCACAACACTCAACTCCCGCTTCCATTTTTTTTAAAAACAAGTATGAGGCTGGATCTGTTATTCAATCTTTTATTCAAGAAATAAAAAATATTTTCCTGCTCTTGTTAAGCATGTTTGCTCTACACTTTATAGCTTTGTCAATTCTTTAGGTCCCTTAGCATTATACACCTACTTGTATACTTCCAAGCAAAATGGTGTATTGATTGAATGTGACCAGGACTATTCTTATTCAGAGTCATGCTCCTTACTCTTTCCGGGATGATGCGGTTCTTGCTACTTTCTATTTGTTCAACTGGATGACATCCTCTGTGTTAGGAAAGAAGGTTCTTTTTTGGATTGTGTTTTTTGATAAGGATCTTTTCTCTCAAACATCTCGTGTTTTTGTATCAGTGGCTTTTATTCATGAACTGACTCTTGGTCATGACAAGCTCGCCTCCAAAGCAGTCAAGTATATCTTTGTGGGCTACTTTTGGACCTAGTATAGATACCAATGCCTTGAACATGTTAGACAGAAGTACTGCATTAGTGTTGATGTCAACTTCTTTGAGTCGATCATGTTTTTTTTCCTACATATGACTGGTGGACCCCGTCTGACTTTGAAGAGGAAGTTTACATACCTTCACATATGTTGTCTCCACCTCTACACGTGGTTCCTCCTACGCCTCCACCTCCTCTGTTACCTCCTACTATGATGCCTAACGCAATTTTTGCCTTATTTTTACATTCACATGTCGTCTTTTGTACCCCCTGCTCATGTGCCTTCCACATCATCCAGCACTCCCCAGGTAATGTTCAGAGCACTTAGTTTCTGTTGATGGCTCTAGTGATTTATCTATACAATATGCTACTTTACAGGACGAGCTGGTCCTTCCTCACAAGGCTACTTTAGAGAACGTAGATGCTACACGGATCTTGATCTGCCCATTGTTCTTCGGAAGTATATGCGTACGTGTGTTATGTATCCTCTTGCTGCCCATGTTTCTTTGCTGCATCTTTCAGCACATTCCAGAAGCTTTATCGTAGGTCTCTCAGCTGAGGAAATCCCACGAACATGTCAGGAGGCTCCACAAGGCAATCAGTGGCGGCTTACTGTAGAGGAAGAGATAGCAGCACTCCAATATGTGGTACATGGAGCTTGTTTAATGCCCTTACATGGGCTTCCATGGTTGGCTACAAATGGGTGTTTATTGTGAAGAACTGCGTAGATGGCAGCGTTGATATTACAAGGCTAGACTTATGGCTCGTGAGCTCGCTGCTCACCCAAACTTCTGGGGTGGATTATCAAGATATGTTTTCTCCTATGGCCTGCCACTCTACACTTCGAATCCTTCTCTCAGTAGCAATGGTATGGGACTAGTCCCTATCCCAGCTTTGTCGCGGGGTATGTTTATCCATGTGATGAAATGAAAGAAGATGAGGTCGGAGGGTGGATAAGGATCTGGTAGTCACGTGCAAGGATGGCTAAATTCTACAACCATGGGGTCAGGAAGATCAGCCAAGACGGTGAAGACTCCCTGTTCTCGAGGTATGACTCTTTAGAAGAGGGTCTGAGATGCATCACTATATGGGGTACGAGTTACATCATATATATATATATATATATATGCAGGAGACAAGAAGTCAAGAGAAAGATCGAGTTAGGGAAGGCTACTAAGAAAATCAGACTAATCATTAGCAAAGGCTATATAAGATGTTGGCTCGCATAAAGTTAGATGAGACCGGTACTAAGGGGATATGGGATGATGTAAAGCGTTGATGCGAAGAATGCTTTTCTATATGATGATTTGCAAAAGAAGGTATACATGCTGCAGCCACATGAATTCGCTATTAAGGGGAGATGTCTGAAGGTTTGCAGACTTCATAAGGTCATCTACGACCTTAAGCAAAGTCGCAGAGCATGGTTTTAGAAGCTCTTAGATTTGATGAATAAAAAGACTTCATTAGATCAACTACATATCATGTATTGAATGTTAAGAGGAGTCAGAGATGTATCATTGTCATTCTAGTCTATATTGATGATATTATTGTTACATTAGATGATGTACATGGTATTAGTACAACTAAGGAGTTCCTTAGACAACAGTTTGTCACTAAGGACCTTGATTATTTATGATACTTTTTAGGTCTTAAGTTCGTCAGGAACCAACGGGGTCTTGTGATGACCCGGAGAAAGTACATTATAAATCTCCTTTCAGAGACAAGCACAACAGATTGCAGATAGGGTACTACTCCCACGGATCCCAACGAGAAGTTATATGATGATGATACAGAAGAGGTGGACAAGAGCTTGTTGGGAAGTTACTATGTGACTATTATTAGGCTAAATATCTCCTTTGTTGTGGGTAAAGTGAGCCAATTTATGGAGAAGCTGAGACAAGCAGGTACAAATGTGGTTCATATGATTCTAAGATAGCTGAAGTCTTCTCTAGGTACTGGATTGTTCTTTAACAAAAAGTATATCATGTATATGTAGACTATACATGATGCCGCGAGGGCGGGAAATCTACCTCCGGTTTTGCAATGTTCATAAAGAGTTTTTTGGTGTCATGGAAGAGCAAGAAACAGATTATGGTTGCTAGATCTAGTGATGGGTCCGAGTAGAAACCCATGATGGAGAGAGGCACTGAGATGACGTGGGTCAGATCTGTTCTGGTTGACCTAGTTATTGATACATACTTCCCATGCAGTTATATTGTGATAACCAAGTTGCTCTTTTTATTGCAAACAATCATGTCTTCCATGATAGGACCAAACACGTTGAGGTAGAATACCAATATACACGTGACATCATTAAGAAGGGTTTCATCTCTATTTCCCACGCCAGCTCCGAGGAATGGACAACATACGTTTTCACCAAAGCTCTGGCCAGAGGGTCATTCGAGAGATGTTGTTCAAGCTAAGCATGATTGACATATATTCTCCATGTCATGGGAGAGTGTTGAGAAAATATATTTATCTTTACTTATCTTTTATGAATTTTCTATTTTTTTCTCTATTATGCAATTAGCCCTCTAGGGTTTCTCACTTCTTCACAAGAGAGCCCTAAGGCCTCGTGAATAAACAATTCATCAGTATTTTTCTATAAGAGGTGTTGAAGATTCTCCTCTTCCATCAGATAGTGTTAGCATGTGTTTTCACTCCTAGGAAAGAAACGAGATCTTCGCTCACTAGTCATAAGTCAATCCCTTCTCAGCAACCAAATAAATATCTGGATATGCAGCATGATCTTCCACCTCAATATGTATGTGTACTGATCGGAGGCAATAGTCAGGTCAAAAATAGTCATCAAGTAGGACTTATACCGCACTATCTAATGATATATAGCGTCGAACATATTTACAAGCTACCAAAGTCTCCAAGAGCTACATGAGGGATAAGGTTATGATGACCTTATAGATTACTATGGAGTGGAGGCAAAAAAAACCAAAGGCTTTTCTTGGAAGGCCAATTTCGGCAAGACCTACGCTTATGTTAACTGGAGGTGCATTTAGGTGTGCATTCACCATAAGGGATTAACAAATGAAAGGATAGATTGGAGAAGGGATGTGTTATGACATCTTCCTATATTGTGTGCATGAATTTCCAACCATGGAGAGGGGTTATGCAAGGTTGTCCACTGGCATAATTGTTTTTTTTATTATTGTCGATGCCTCGATGAGAATGGTTACAAAAGCACAAGAGATCCTTTTTGGTTGCCTTTAGTGTAGGTCAGATTACTATGTCGACCCTTTAATATGCTGATGATACTAGTTTTTCAAGGAGGGAGATATGTGATCCATGAAGGGCATATCCATTATAACTAAGATGTTTAGGAGGGACTATGGTCGACGGATCAAATTTTCTACATACGAGTTGTTCCTTTTGGGATGACTGATGAGGAGGCTACATGAAGTAAGGTGGCACATCCAACGCATCGAGAGGGGCATTCCTCATACCTTACCTTGGCTTGGCATTGTTGGGGTATATTGAAGTAGTCAATGTGACGCCCATGGATCCGGAATACCTGTTTACACTCGTAGTATCATGTTTACTAGAGATCGCAAATAATTACTGACATTTAGGGAAATTTTCCGCATTTCGAATGACATTCACGATTAACTAGTAAGCCACAAAATCAACAAAATGTCACCAATTTATATTACATTAATTTCCATTAATATATAACAAAATAAAATGTATTATGTACATGTATTCCAAATTGTAACAGAAAAGAAAGAAAACATCAATATTATCCTGAACAAAAGCTATATCATGTGTACCTGAAAATAGTAATTGCAGAAGTTTAGGTTCAACTCTCCTAATACTACGATGTAGGTATTTTTCCTGCAATCCATGCATTAGGTAGGCCAAAACTTCAACAAATGTTGAGCACATCTAATCAATTAAAAATAACATAAATTTATATTTTGGAAGCATTGTTGCCTGATAAGCATACACTCCCTTTTTCTATAAACTTTTAACTCTTTAAGGAAAACCTTGACAAAATGTTAAAAGCCGTCGTTGAGGCCAAGATCTCACAATTCCAGGTCGTGGAAATAGTCGTTTGTAGGAATGAAGATTTTAATGTAAAGTTGTACATAATAAACCCAAAGTGATCCAATTCCAACCCCTTTCACATATCTAGATAGTGGGAGTCTATACACAAGATTTCCCCTTATATATACACATACACACTTTAACTATAATAGTTAGTATATATTTTTTAGACATATTACAATGAGTACTTGACTTGCTGCTAATAAAAAAATGTACTAAGCCTTCTCCCACTATAAATACGGTTGGCTACATGGATTCTTAATCAAATCCATGTTGAAAGATTCGACTATTTTTTACATTGGTCGTCGACTACCTAATGCAACACCAGCAAGAGTGGGATTTGAATCCTGTTCTTTTGTGTGGTAGACCCATTATATTACCACTAGACCATTAAGTGGGTACAACTTGCTGCTAATAGATCTAAAAAAATGAGATTGAATTGTCTTTGAATATAAAAAAACTCAACAATAAATAAAAAAATGTCAACCGGATAAATTTTTTTTAGGAAGAAAACTCCGTTTTAGGAGTCTTCTAAAAAAGTTTCTTTCAACGTATATTGTTCACTCTAACAATATCAAGATTGATTTTAATGCTTCTAACTGTAGGCACAATGTCCCTGTTAAAATTTTATGGGTTCCTTTTGACATAATTTAGTCATAAGGTAAACTGGCATGCCTATAGTTAAAATCATCATAACAACTTTAAAAGTTTGTATGAAAGATCTTACCAAAAACCATGGACCATTCCCAATAAAAATAATAATTAATTTGTGTATGTTGTTCAAGAAGATGCACATAGTTATATAAACCCCCAATTCATCAAATAAGAATATACTATTATACAAATATGGAGTGATGATAACCCTATGAAATCCATTGTATTTTCTTTTGTCAAAACCTTTTGAAGATATAACAAAATTTATTAGATACAGTAACCTAGTTGGACTCAGAGGTGGACCCAACAATCACAACAAGAACATTAGCAATATCATACGAATGAAAAGGAAATATGAGGCTACATGAATGGCAGGAAATGAAGGATTAAATATGCATGCAGTTGGTTGAATTTGAGGATCTCCAGCAGCTCTAACTTCAAATGGTGTAGCAGTTCCCTTGCTTAGGCAGCACATCTGCTGATTGGAAGGAGTTGTATCTGCCTTATGCAGCAAGCAGAAGCAACACAGCTGCCTTGGAGCAGCTATGATTGCTAAAAAGCAGAAATTTCCGCTCCTTTGAGCAACAGTTACGTACAAGCAAGAAAAGAGAGTTGGAGCCTTTTGTTAGAAAAGAGGAAAGAAAAGGGAGAGAGAAGAAAAATGTGAAAGAAATAAAAGGGGGAGAGGGTGCTATAAATAAGGAAGGAGGATGCTTTAATTGTTGACAAGTGGAGGGTAGAAAGGGGAGCCAAATGGGTTGTTGGGCTGTTGTACTCTGCAACAGGTGTTTAAAAAAATATTTTTTTAAAACGTTCTCTCTCACTTATTTGAATACCGAAGTCATTCACATTCGCACCTCGAGTCTTAGATTCTGACGTACAATAGATCGTTTTGACCGTCTCTGAATGACGATCAAAATGAGTATAATATTCATATACTTCGGATCGAAAATGAATTCTCAAAATTTTCGAGATACAACCTTGGTTTGCGACTAAATTTTGTGATTTTAATTTATCAAACGACCTTCGCTCAATGAACGATCGATTTTGTTGGTCTCATTTTATCGAATCAGAATTTATGGTGGTCTCGTTTTGTTTTGGGTTAGGATTTCACGTCGTCGTTTTTTATGGCAAGCATTACGATGCGATCGACTTTGGTTGGTTTCACCCGAACGAATTTTGTTCTGCAATCTATGGATTTATCTGAGTTTATGAAATATTAATTGCATAGTAACTGGTCATCTAGCCCCTTAATCAGGTCAGGTTTGGTTTATTAGGATTCGGATGTTACCGTCAAATTGCTAGCATGTGCTCAAGAAAATAAAGACGAATCCGATTAGTTGGTGCATGACTTGTCTGTCAAGGAGCGGTCACTCGTTACTCATGAAGGTTGTGTTGTCGATTATCCATGTAACATCCGAATCTGCACAAACCCGAACCCGACCCGATAAGGGTCCGTATAACTCAATAAAGTTATTAATCAACGTTAAATAACATAAACCGATCAATTGATCGTGAATCAAAAATCGTTCGGGCAAAATTGATCAAAAATCGATCGTATCGTAATGTGTGCCCTAAAAAACCACGACACAAATTCGGAAACCACGAAATAAACCGAGACCACCCAAAAATCCGATTCGATGAAATATGATCAACAAAATCGACAATTCGTTGATCGGAGATCATTTGATATTTTAAAATTACAAAATTTAACCCCGAACCAAAATCGTATCTCAAAAACTTTGGGGGTCCAAACTTGATCAGAAGTATACGAATATTATACTTATTTTGATCGTCATTCAGAGACGGTCAAAACAAGTTATTGTACACCAAAATCCGACACTCGAGGTGCGTGTACGATCAACTTCGATTTTCTAAATAAAAGAGAGCTATTGGTTTAAAAAAAATAAAAAATAAATTAAGTCAAACTACACAACACTGTTGTAAAGTAGATATTCGACTCCCTCCACATGGCTATATATGTATCTCCACTTGGCCAACAAAGCCCCCTCTTCTAACTTATATAAACACCAAACCCCTCTTTCCCTTGTCTCTCTATTTTCTCTCCATTTGCTCCATCCGTAGAAGCCATCTCCTCCATATTTTGCTGCAATTTCAGCCACGTGTTGACCAAACAGTCCAACAGGCAGCCCTCCAGTCCTTTCTCCTCTTCAATTATTGCTGTTGCAATTCTCCCAAAAGAATATGCACATTCTTAGCTCAAGTTGCTGCAAGCAGTCCTCCAAGAAGCAACTCAGTAATCCAATGCAACATGCTACTAATTGAAGCCCAAAGATGATCTAAAAACTTGGAGATCAAGGTACAATCATTTCCCCTCTTTTGTTGTCTTCCATGCATGTATTCATCCTCAATTCAGACCATTGTGCATTTTGAATTCTAATAGAAAATCAAAATTTAAGAAGATCAACAAGAACTTTAGATCCTATTGATAAATAGTCACAAAGAACTTCAAATCTAAGTTAGAAAGGTGGCTTTCTTGGAGAATTCTAACATTCATCATCATTAGAACAAGAAATCATTGCACAGATCCTGCTTATTTAAATCATTACACATTCTGGCATGTTGAAAGAGGAAAAAGATATGTTGAATTAATATAGAAAAAGTGGCATATATGAGATAACTTATAAAATCAGTCTTTAAAAAATGTGTTGGCTGGAAATACATGGAACATAAAATTATGTTCAATCATACTATAATCTCTACAATATTTATAAATAACGTGAAATTTTAGTCTAAATTTAGACCCTTCATAATTAGGGATTTTGTACATGAAATAAATTTTTTTTGTTGGTTTACTTACATTTAGGTTAGCATATTTAATATGTACTAAGTACTAACAAACCGCATGAGCAATATGAACAGCTGAGCCTAGAAGCTAGCACTTGATCGCTAAATGGTGACCTGTCCAGATGACAACTCATCACTTTTTACCAACCTTGAAAATTGTTTCCTAAAATAACAACAACAAAGCCTTCTCCCACAATTAAGTAGTGTTAGTTACATGGATTCCTCGCCTCCATTCAGATCTATCTTGGGTCCATCTTGCCAAACTTTTCTCCTGAATATTGTTTACTCTGATCCATCTTGCCAAACATTTCATGCATCTTATCTATTAAGAAGATACTAAAAACCAAAAGAAGGATTACAAGACAGTTAGACAGTGCCCATCGTACTACTGAGCTACACCTTCAGAACTTTATTTACACAAATGCTCATTTAGTATTTGTAAAGTTAATTTGCCATATTTTTGGTAAAAATAATTACTTTCTCCTTATGTAAAAGTAGGAAGAATTTGCAAATGATAATGAGTCTGTTGGAACACCTTCATCTAATTATGATGATGTCAATCATGTATATGACTCAGATTTGCTTCAACCAAACAATGCAACTATTTGGTCATTTGCCAAAGCATGGTAAGAGCACTTCTTCTCTCGCTATATAAATGGGAATGGGACACCGAGCAGAGGCAGCAAAAATCTGTTCATTTCATTTTAAGACAAGGTTGATCATCACTGTCATGTAAAATGAATGGGATTTTACACCATAATCCCTAAAATCTTGTCGAATTACAATATCTCATAGAGTCAATTGATAAAAAAACCTCGACTTCCATAACATACTTTTGTAATAAATATACCATTGTAATCTTACAATGATTGGGTTCACCATAGTCACCATCATCTTCAAACAAACTACATGCTTAAATATATATATATAATAGAGTAGAATTGCTTTTACCAACCAAGACTCCCGTTCGGCAGCAGAAAAAGTTATAAGATAAACTTTACAAGAGGGTCATATGTATAGGATGCTTAGTAAGTAGACAAAATACTTAGATTTGTAAAGATAATTGTAGTAGGGATTGAGAAAGAATGGGGTAGACAAAATCAATAGTGGATCAGTATGATCGATGAGCGAAAGACAGTTATGTATAGTAAACCACAACAAATATTAAGAAAGGATGAGAAATCAAGTCAGTGATGATGATTCATTGATGGCTGATAATTAGAGTGCCAGTCATGACGAACCTTACACCTGACTGTGCGCATGGCCTCAAATTTCAACGAAATTCGGTCGAATTTCTGTCGAATATCGATATCCAGTCGAAATCGAAATTCGACCGAAATGGCCGAAATGACCGAAATATGGGGGTCCTAGTACAAAAAATGACCGAAATGACCGAAATTTCGGTCGAAATTCCACCGAAATTCCATCGAAATTCTGTTTTGGTCGTTACCGAAATGGTGACCGAAACCGACATTTAGGGTGTGCGAGGGTGCGATGACCCTCAGTTGGGCGGGGGATAGGAAGCCCAGTTAGAGCAGTGGCCGCTTGGTGTGCGGGTCTAGGATCCCTGTCTTTTTCTCGATTTTTCGCGAGCGCTCGTAGTTTTTATGCCTCTCTGGGATCCACAGGTTTTCTTTTAAAGACTAGTTATGTTGACCCTTGTCCTTCAGAGTACCTAGGTTGAAGGGTCCTTCGGTTTTGTTTTTTTCGAGCTTGTTAGCCCGTACCGGTCAGGCATGTTTTTTCTAGAGTGACTTTTCCGGAGAGTCTCTCTCACCCATCTCAGTGACGTACTTTTGAACCAGACATATCCTTCTACTGGACCGTAGTTCCATTTAGAGGGCGAGACGGAAGTGTCTCTTAGGAGACTACCTCACTGCTTGAGTTTGAGTTACTATTCTACCAATAGGCTTGGCAATGGCTACATTTGAATTTTGTATGACCACATCTAAATCAGTTACAGTTGAATTTGGAGAAGTTGCAACTGAGCTTGGAATGAGTCGTAATTAAGTTGGGCTAGAGTTGAGATGAATTACAGTTGAGATTTAGATCGGCTACAGTTGAGTTGGTTACAATGAAGCTTGATTTCAATCGAGTAAAGTACAGTTGAGCTTGGTTACTGTTGAGCTCGGTTTCAAATGAGCCAGTTACTGTTCTGTCAGTAATTCCTAACGAAGCAAAAAGACCATATTATGAAAATCATCCTTATCAGACTACGAGCTATTACCACAGTTGTTAGATATAGCTAGTAGACTTGTTGAGAACTTAGTTAGGATGCATTTTACTCCATCGCATGTTTTAGAAAATAGGAAGCGGAAGCGGAATCAGAGAAAATAATATAAACATGAAGAACACACAGGATTTAACGTGGAATCATGCTCTGTAAGGAGCAGGATGAAACCACGGGAGAAGCCCTCAAAGGGGCGTATGCTTCATTACTTTTTCTCAATGGTTACAGGAGATCTAGGGCTCCTTAAATATTCTCCCTAAAGCCTCCAAGTCCTACTACTGCTAGATGTGGGACTAAACATATGGATGGGGTAAATGGATCTCTCCAGGATCCATTTACCCTGCTACAACTCATATGGCGCACAACCAAATACTCCAACACTCTCCCTCAAGCTAGAGCATACAATGCTTAGCTTGGACAAACATAAAGAAACTCAACTCACGCAGCAGGACACTACGAACAATATCAACTCAACGTGCATATCGGTTGTTGTCGAGGATGTTGCTTCTCATGTCGTGCAGGTGAGGAGGATGAACGGGCTGGAGTGTGAGTCTGCTGAATCTTCTCGTCGGAAAGCATGTGCTCTGAACTGTGCTGTCAGAGTCACTGCAACTGAAATGAGTCTCCTCGTCAGAGTACTCTGGCCCACCACAACATGTAGACAACTGCTCCATCTCTGAAAAATGTCGAACTGAAACGGCCATGGAAGTGCAATCCTCGTCGGAGTCCACGGTCGCTAGAGAATGGAGTCTGGAATAGTCTCGTCGTCGGAAAACAGGGTCTCTCCCATCTGGCACAGAGAATGGTACACTACTCTGGAGTACCTATGATACCACATGAAAACCCTTGCCAACATGGCATAGGGAATGGTCCTCTATTCTGGAGTCTCTATGGCTTACATGAAAACTCTGGCTGAAGCATAAATGATGATGGGGACCACGATAAAAGATGGCAAACACGTGCATATCTGAAAAGAAGACCGCATCCATGTGCGTATCTGAAACTGACTCCAAACACCAATATCCGATGTAGAGTGAACAATACCTGGTTGGTCTGAGGAATCTGCAATCTGGAGAAGACCTGTTGACTCTACATATACTCCCCCTTTCTCCCATACTTGTCGGAAAATGAAACTGTTGACTATCCCGATCTTCTTCCTTTCTACGCGCACGTTACCTATTGGGGGCAAAGGAGAGGCTGGAGACATTGACGCAGAGATACTTTTAAGCCTCTGGCAGGGAGGCATGATGGATGCAATTGTTGGTCTAGAAAACCATGTTGCTCAAAGAGGAGGATAGTGGCATGGGTATTATGAGTTTGGTTGAAATCAATGGTGTTTTATGGGTACGTGAGTCACTTGCATTGGGGGGAGGAGTCTGACATGTTGTGTGTAGGTTGGTGTTGTTTATTTAGAGGGGCATTTGTTCAGCTATCCCACGTATGATCCCACTCATGAAGCGAGTTTTGGGTGATTAGACAAGGTTTCACTTTTGGATTGATGATTAGATGGGTCAAGGCATGCTTAGGGCTAGATTCCCCAGACTTTTTATTTTGGCATCTAATGTGAGATGCATCGTGAGGGAGCGGATAAGGTTGATAGATGGATTCCTCAATTTCGTAGTGCTTCGATTAATCAGCAGTTTGCAAGCTTATGCTACTTTTGCGGTCGCTACTTCTGATTGGAAGCCTTTCTGACAAAGTAGACAACTAGGATGGACATCTCATGGTGAAAAAGGCATGCATGGCCATTTATTTGGCTACAATGTGACAATGCTTTTCAAATCAGTTCAAACACATCTGACTATGGAAAATAGCGCTAAACAGATCTGACTATGGAAAATACCGCTAAGGGTCAGGTTTCTCATTTGGATTCTGAGACGGGATCAAATGATAGCTGGCGAATGGTGAGCCAGGTTTTTCTCAAGCATTGTGGGCACCTACGAGCATTTTTTTATGAAATATCAGGTGAAGCCCCATCGTGGGGGTCCCCACTTGTATTATATTATATTATATTAATATATAAAAAGTGGTTACATTATAGAGGTGTCCATGATTTATACA
Source organism: Ottelia alismoides (assembly GCA_037367405.1). Classification (NCBI taxonomy): domain Eukaryota; kingdom Viridiplantae; phylum Streptophyta; class Magnoliopsida; order Alismatales; family Hydrocharitaceae; genus Ottelia; species Ottelia alismoides. The sequence continues at coordinate 974,735 of JAZKJV010000364.1, forward strand.
ATGTGGTACAATGAGCCACTACATTTTCCTCATAAAAATTCTGGTTGTTGAAAATCTTTTCGTTACGGCCCATCCAGATGGCCCATAGTGCTGCGAACGGCTTCAAGCGATCCACCGTGGTTTCGTTGCCCACCCGCCTAATTGAGGCCCATAGCTCGGACAAGCTCCTCGTATCCAACCACGGAGTCTCCAAGCGTCTCCGCACCTAGGCCGAACCTTGGCACCTCAGAAAGAGGTGGTCAGAGTCCTCCATCTCTTCACATCTGTCACAACGCGAGTCTGCTAGACCCAACAATCTACCTCTACGCACCTTGTCCAATAAGCGAGTCCTTCTCAGACACCACAAAAAGACCATGATCCTGCTAGGGATTTTCACTGCCTAATTTATTTTGACGTCGTCCCTCATGTCTCATTCCTGCTCCTGCTCTCGCCTGTTAAAACCTTCGTAGGCTCTCTTCACGGTAAACCTCTTGTCCCGCCACTTGAAATGGTCCTTGGTTGTGGTTAGCAATTCCGTCTGGCCCCTGCAAAGCCAAGTACTCCTCTAAGTGTTGCTCAGAAAGATCTGTCAAGAAAAATGGCGCCCAGCTTCCCGACTGCACCGTCTGCGCCAGAGAAGCCTCCTTCGAGACCGCCAGAGCAAACAACCGGTGGAATCTGTCCTTAAGCTTCCCCTTTCCCGTCCTAGTAACCCTCCATAAGCGAAACAGACTGCCATCCCTAACCTTTGGACGAACCTTAGTGACAAGCTGTGGTATAATCACACGGATACCAGCCCAAAGAGGGAATTAAAAGCGAACCCTATTCACCTTGAATTGGCTCGATACTCCATAAATCTTCCTCATTAATCTAACCGCAAGAGAGGCCAATGTCCCCCAAATTTTTAAGATCCACTTCGAGATGAGCGCTTTATTCATATTCTCCACATCTCAAATTCCCAGCCCACCATCCTTACGGTTCCTCGTCATTTCCTCCCAGATAACCAAATGTATATCGTGCCTTTGTTGTCTCCCATCTGCCAAGAAGAACCTCCTTATAAGGGACTCAATCTTCCTTCTAACCCCCGTTGGTAACCATCTGGTGGAGAAGAAAAAGATCGGTATCGCTAATAGCACATGCTTCAGGATAGGGAGCTTACCCAAACTGGACAGGGTGACCGCCTTCCAGCCCGCCAGTTTCCGCTCCATCCGCCTAACGACATCATCCCAGTCGGTCGACTTCAACTTTCCCCCACCAGAGGCAATCCCAGGTAGCGAATCACGAGGTTCCCTTGGGGCAGCCTGTAACCGCAGCCACACCGTTTCGCTCACCCTCGCTTATCCCGAAAGGTATCACTATTGGCTTACTCTTGTTGATCTCCAAACCCGCCATGCCACAGAATATCTCGACCAACTGGACCGTATTCGAATTATGCTCCTCAGTTCCCCCCAGAAACAAAACGGTGTCATCCGCGTACTGGAGGAGGAGGATGGAGATCTCCACCCTACTGTAACCTTCGCACCAACCTGCCTCCACTGCCTCTCTAAACAAAACTCCCAAGGTGTCCACCACCAACACAAACAGCAACGGGGCTAACGGGCAACCCTGTAAGACCCCCCTTTGCAGTTGAAAATATCCCCCCTCAGGTTTGCCATTAACCTTAACCAAGACCGAATAGGAGGGGGTGGTGGCGTACCTCTTCATCCAGTCAATCCACCGCTCCGGGAAGCCTCTTCTGCGCAATAATATCCAGAGGAAACTCCAACTTACTGAATCATAGGCCTTCGCAAAGTCGATCTTCCATAGTGCTCCCCTTTTTCCTGACCTTTTCCAGTCCAACAGATTTCGGATGCCATAACAAGCCCATCCGCCATCTGCCTCCTCGGGATAAAAGCTTATTGTTCTTCCTTTACCACCGAGCCCAAAACGTGCACCTGCGAGCATTGTATGACGACAGAGGAGGACGTTGAACATCTCTTTTTTGGGTCCTCTATTTCGACGAAGGTTTAGTGGCAACCTCAGATTGGCTACCTTTTGGGAGTTTATCGATGGGTTAGTAAGTAGCAACTTAGGGTGTAAACGAGCCAAACCTAAGCGAACCAACCCAGGTTTGGTTCGGTTCATTTAGCATACTTTCAGGCTCGGGTTCAGTTCGACTCCTTAAAATGAAAACTGTAATTAGGTTCAGTTCGTCTCGGGTAAGGTTCGTAAAGGTTCGGTTCAGCTCATTAAAGGTTTGTTTAAGAATAAATGTTGTGTAGACATTTCTGTTCAAAGGGAAAAACCGCATTCGCAAGGGAGGGTTTTGTGGGATTTCGGGAAAAGGGAATAGGGAGTTACGTTGTGGATGATTGGATGGGTTTGGGGAAATAATTTAATAGCCCTTATGTTAATATAAAATATATTTTTTTCTTATATATATAATATGTATGCATATATACTTTTATGCATGTATATGCGTGTATAATCAAACTTTTAATGAACCGAACCTAAGTGAACCTATGTTTTTTAGGTTCAATTCGTTTATTTAATCGAGCCTAAACTTGTGTTCAGGTTCGGTTAGTTTGTTTTCGAACCAAATCCGAATCAAACTTTTGTCAAGCCAAATCAGAGCGAATGTCGAACCTGAGAATTTTCTAACAACCCTAGTAGCAACGACTCCACTGAGATTGGGGTTAAACAATCCTATGGTCATTGTGGCTAGCATTGAAAGGGGTCATATTCTAGGGGGGAAGAAGGTACATGGAGAATGTTTTAGATCATGCCAAAAAACTCCCAGAATTTTGGTCATTGTAATTGTTGGAGTATTTTGGATATGCAACACATATGCGGGAGATGGGTGAATGGATCCCTTTACCACATCCAGTTGTTTAGTCCCACATCTACTGACTATGGGATATGGAGACTCGGTGGGGGCTATATATAAACCCCCACACCCAATGTATCCAGTGAGAAAAGCAATAGACTATCAACCCTTTGAGGCGTTCTCCCGTGGTTCCATCTCGTTCCTTATGGAGTAGGGTTCCACGTAAAATCTCTGTGTTCTAAGTTTATATTTCTAGATCATGCTCTGTTTATCATTTTCGCTTTCGCATTCATATTTTCTAACATGGTATCAGAGCGGGTCGATTCCCGAGGATTTTTTTTTCGAGATTCATTTTTTTGAAGTTCTTGATTTATTTATTGGAGATTATTGTTCATGTTATGAGAAGAATTGTTCCTGGAATTTCTGCCTTGAATTGTTTTTCCTTGAGATCATGCAATATGAAGAAAACTAGGGTAGAAACCCTAATCTCTACGATGAGGCGGCAACAATCCTTTCTCGATGCTCTAGGGGGTGTATCTCTCCTCTAGCATACCATGCCAATCCTCCTTGTAGAGGAGTTTGCGCCCAGCAGGACCCATCTCTCCTTGTCGATCTTTGGATCTCCACTCATCACCCTCCAGTAAATGAATGCAGCGCGCAAAACATATACAACCGCATATCTGGGTGTTCAAGACACTCTAAAGCGGCGCGCAAAACTCCTCGCGCATCTCCAAGCCACCCCCTCTCGTCGATTCTCCAACAGCAATCGTGTATGGCAGCATCTTCTCAAGCACCTCAAGGGTCCAGGTAGAGCCCTCTCCTCGACATCTACTCTTTGTTGTTCGCGCGATGGCCCAAGAAACTCTAGTATTGTACGAGCCTTCGTTCTCCTCCACAATCTCTTGACGGCGTTCCTCTTCGAGCCACGCACCCTCCAAGCAGAGGTCTTGACCATGCAGTACCGCATTTGACCTCCCGCCTTCGATCTCCAAGGCAACCTTCCCCAAACGTGGTCGCTACTCCCAGGAGCTCCTCCCTTAGCGGCGCTAAGTGCAAGAAGGCCCCATCAAGGCAACAGGTCTATCCTAAAAAAAGGAAAGGGGTTTCCTAGGGTTAGCCCCCAAAGGGGTACGCATGTTTAAAAAAACGGCAGGCGCAGTAATGGCCCACTGTGGGTCGAGAGTTTACAAAAACATTTTTGAAAAAAGAGAAGGAAAAGCCGTAAAAAAGGTGAATGGCTTATTTTGAAAAAAAGTGCAAAAAAAGAGAGGAAAAGCCGTTAAAAAAAGAAGTGAGGACTATTTAAAAAAATGAAGAAAAATCAAAAAAATCTTTTGGTTCATATTTCTCAACATCTTATTTTGTCTTCTCCCAACTTGGTCGATGTCTTCATTCCGACCAGTATGGGGAGAAAAGGGGAGTATTATGTAGAATCATAAGTCGGATCCAAATTCTAAATTCAGATGTCAGATTCTAGGCCATTCAGTTTCCAGAATCTCCAGTTCAGATATTCAAACTCGACGATTAGTTTTCGAGTCTTCAATTTCAGACGCACGCATATATGCGGTCTTCTTTTCAAATGTGCACATGTATGCCATCATTTTTCATGGTCCCCATCATTCTTGTCTTGTCGGCCATGGTTTTCATATGATCCATAGGGACTCTAGAGTAGAGATCACATTCCCTATGCCATGTGGGCTAGGGTTTTCATGTGGTTTCATAGGGACTTCAGAGTAGACTACCATTCTATGTGTCAGATGGGAGAAACCCAATTCTCCGATGAGGAGACTTCTTCAGACTCCATTCACAAGCGATCGTGAACTCCAGTACGAGTTCCGAGGTTCCTATGATAGAGAACCCACTTTGAAGTCCCTATGAGAGAGACATCTTCAGAGATCTACGTATGGATAATTAGCGATGCTCTTTTCGGCTCTTTCAGAGATGGAGCAGTTGTCGACATTGTTGTCGCAGGCCAGAGTTCTCCGTTTAATGACCCATTTCAGTTGTAGTGACTCTGACAGGTGCAGTACAGAGCACATACTCTCCGACGAGGAGATTCAGTTTGACTCACACTCCAGCCCGTTCGTCCTCCTTACGTGCACGACATAAGAAGCAACGTCCTCGACAACAACCGAAAGTTGTGCACGTTGAGTTGATATTGCATGTAGTGTTATGAAACGTGAGTTTAGATTTCTTTATGCTTGTCCAAGCTGAGCATTGCATGCTCCAGCTTGAAGGGGAGTGTTGGAATATTTGGCAAGGGTTTAAATGTCGGATTTTGGTTTTGTTTCGTTAAGCCTGGAAAGAGAAATTCGTTGGAATTTCGGTGGATTTTCGGTGAAATAGCCGGAAATTGGGAAAATTACTTGAAAACTCATTTTTCTAAAATTAAGGTTTCTAATATTCTTTAATAAATAAGATAGAAATACATATTTTTTTGCTAATAATAAGATATTAATATGATATGTTACATTAAATTTTCATCCAATCGTCCCAACAGTCAGAAAAATAGTATACTGCCTATAATCAAAACCAGTTTTGAAATCGAAATGAAGCCTTTAGTTTCATCTCTTGAATATCAAGAGAATGGTGACAAGTGGAATAATAATAGCAGAGAACATAGGTCAAGTACTAGCGAAATAAAATCTCATGTAAGAAATAGAAGATCAAAATAATAGCTTGGTACTAGTATCTAACCAAAATACTTTTAACTTAGAAAAGTATTTAATTTTAGAAATAAAATAAGACATACACAAGAACAAACACAAATCTTTCTAACATGCATGTCTAATAGATGCATTGTATAGCTTGTGATCATAAAATATATGCTATATAAGACACAAATAAATCAACTAACACCAAGAAACTACAAAGCATTCCCAAGCACACTCTATATCCAACCTTATAATAGGCAAATACTTGCAATCACAAGACTTGAAAGGTTGCTAACAACTTAGCTATCACACAACTGCTTGTGCTCCTTGTAATAGAGAGATGCCACAAGAAAGCAAAGCCTTGAATTTTGGATTTCGGTTTCGTTTCGCCATTATGTCTGGAAAGAGAAATTTCAGAGAATTTTGGAGAAATAATCAGAAATCTTGGACATGACTCTAAACTTGATTTTTTCCCAAAAAACTAAGATTTCTAAAACTCACAAATCAATAAATAAAATAGAAATGCACTCTTATTTTAAAATAGAATTGTAAATATAAGTTTTGAAGTAATGTTATCGTCAACTTTTTAGACCAATAATATTATCGTCAATATCATCACATATGTTGATATGTAGCGCAACGTGTTGCTTAGAATCAAAATTAAATACTAAAGTGGAAGTAAAAGCCATGATAATCACGTCGTCAATAAGAATGATGTGACACATAAAATAACTACTAATCAAAACATATATATTAAATAAAAAAAGAACAAAAAATAAAACTCTTCAATTAAAACTTGAATTTAACTCTTAAATCTTGTGGTTAACTGATTTGGTTGGATTTAGATGTAAAATTTAGAAATTAACTAAAGAAACTTCTTTAAACAACATAAAAAACTCTAACAAATCAACACATCGATGAATAAATAAGTCAAAATTCATTAATATATGCAAATTTCGATGAAAGCGAAAGGTAGATTGCCTTATTTTAGTTCTTTCGTTGAAACAACATGCAGTTTTGATGAAATATCCTAGACATTTCGGTGATATTTTGTTGAAATTTTGGAAAAAGAAATAAGATAGCGTTTCGATTTCAGTGACCTAGAGAAATGGAAATTTCAAAGAAAATTCGGTGGAATTTCGTTGAAATTTGAGGTCAAGGTATTTGGATATGTGTCACTTATGTGGGAGACGACGCATCCAGTTGTTTAGTTCCACATCTACCATCTGCGGGATGTGGAGACTCAACGGAGGCTATATATAGACCCCTACACCCATTGTATCCAATGAGGAAAGCAATAGACTATCAACTTTTTGAAACGTTCTCCCGTGGTTTCATCCCACTCCTTAGTGTGTAGGGTTTCACGTAAAATCTCTGTATTCCAAGTTTATATTTCTAGTTCATGCTCTGTTTATCATTTTCGCTTCAGCATTCATATTTTCTAACAGTAACTATTTCGGTTTTGTGAATATATAGAAGCTTTTTTTGGGTGGACGTCTTCTCGATGTCGGACCCATTTTCCTTTAAAAAATATATATCAAACATAAAGTTATATTAAAATAATTGAAAATTACACAATTGAGTAATTCTAAATAATCACCCAATATGGATTAATTTTTTACTCGGTGACCTGTCTGAGTGAGTAGCAATTATTGACTTTTACAAGTAACCCAAAGGGCAGAAAAGGACTTACTGCATCAGTTATTGAAAGAACTTCTCCTTTAACTCTACATAAATCTTTTAAAAAAATACAGTTCCATTTTTTAAGATAAGAGACACAAGAAAAATACAAGAGAATATAACTTAAACCTCGCCACAAATGTATAAAACTGAATCATCAACTCCCTGTCCTGCTCGTAAACTCCATTTACCTTTCCCAAGCATGAAATTCCAAAACTTGGATCTGTATAACATAGACATATTTAGAACTGTGAGTTGTTGAGCCGGCAGTTATCCACAACATGGAAAAAAAATAAACTGCTCCAAGTGGCTACAAAACAACATAAAAACGATCCGAAACTCAACTAGCATCTCATAGTATATGTTTTAAGATGCCAAGTTGTGTGCATGCGAAAAAATACAACAGAAAAAATTGGTAGCATCATAATATATATAACGGTGCTTCATATTGAAGGTGCAAGTTATTAAATGGATATAGGCAGTGGATGCATGTAATTATATATTATGTATACCCCACATTTGGTTGACATACCAACGAAATGCTAGCCATGAGGTCACCTTCCCATCATTTTCATTCCCTCGTGAAATAGAGCTCTACAAAAATCCATGAACGCTTGTTTGCTTTTGTTCACATACGATATCAGGACCTCATTTTTGTTGACCGAGGTGTTTTCTTGGTGGCTGTTGTACATCTTGTGCATGGTTTGAGGAGGATCTCACCGCGGGTCACCTATATACATGATCACCTACCACCGAAACTTCTCCAGCCCATATTGTTTGACATCAATTGGTGCCCAATGCTCCTACCGTACACCCACGAATAAACTTTGACACCCCCACCACCACCACTCTCCCCAACCCCCAGTCCAGCTGCTGCTTCGTAGCCATCACAGGTCAGAAGATTTAACTGGTCTTCTGTCCCCAACTCCCACCAGTGAGTTCCCCGTTGTCCAGTGACCCCCCTGCAGCTTCCAGCAAGATACCCAGCTACCGCTACAAGGTACTGTAAGGTACTATGGTCGCCCTGTTAAAATTATTTAGGAGTTACTCTATTTCATTAAGCTTTGTAACCTCTATGGAGTATCCATGTAATTTCCTTCCTTTTGTCACTAGGTTTTCACGCTATATAAGAAACCGTAGACCTATGGAATAAATAATTCATTCATTCTCCAATTTTCTTTCTCATGGTTACTGTTGGAGGAAATGAGATAATTATTTATTCCAAAGAACACTAGGCTCTTATATAGAAAAGGCATATGGGTAAATTACATAAGACGGAAGAAAGAAATAAAATATAACTGAAAAGTACATAAAGACTGGAAATATCTCTACACTCCCCCTCAAGATGGAGCATAGATGTCAATCATGCTCAGCTTGGAAGAACACTTCTGGAATGACCCTCTGAGCAATGGTTTGGTAAAGATGTCTGCAGTCTGCTCTCCTGAACTGACATAGGAGGTAGAAATCAAGCTCTTTTGAATCATATCTCTAGTGTAGTGGCAGTCTACCTCAGCATGCTTTGTCCTTTCATGAAATGCAGAATTATTAGCAATGAATAGTGTTGCTTGATTGCCACATTGTAACTGCATGGGTAGAGGTACATCTATATGCAGATCTTCTAACACAGCTCGAACCCACATCATCTCTGTACTTGCTTGCGGCATGGCTCTGTATTCAGATTTAGCACTAGATCTAGCCACCACTATTTGTTTCTTGCTTTTCCAAGAAACCAAAGAACTTCCAACAAATAAAGCAAAATCCGAAGTATACTTCCGATCTTTAGGGCATCCTGCATAATCCGCATCAGCACATGTAGAAACTGAGATATTTGTTTCTTTTCTGAACAGCAATCTTGCACCTAGAGACGACTTTAGGTATCTCAGTATCATGTATATGGCATCCATGTGTACCTGTCTTGGTTGTTCCATGAATTGATTCACCCGACTTACTGCAAAAGTGATGTCAGGTCTGGTGATAGTGATATAGAGAAGTTTTCCCACCATCTCTCTATATCTCCTACTGTCAACCTCATTTGTATCATCATCATATAACTTCATGCTAGGATCCATGGGAATAGTTGAAGGTCGACAACCAATCATGTCTATCTCAATAAGCATGTTTGTAATATACTTCTTTTGGGTCATCACGAGACCCTGCGCATTCCTAGCAAATTCCAACCCCAGAAAATATCGTAGGGTACCAAGATCCTTGGTAACGAACTGATGGCCTAGAAATGCCTTTGTCATCTTTATTTCCTGCATATCATCTCCCGTAACAAGTATATCATCAACATAAACCATGATAACAACAATACCTCTGGGAGTCTTCTAAACAAACAAAGAATGATCTTCATTTGATCTTTTAAACCCTTACTTTTGAATTAGGTCAGACAGCTTCTGAAATCATGCTCGTGGGCTTTGTTTAAGATCATATATGGCCTTGTGAAGTCTACACACCATTTGACTCTCCCCCTCAACAGCAAACCCCGGGGGTTGCTGCATGTAGACTTCTTCCTGTAGATCCCCATACAAAAATACATTTTTAATGTCAAGCTGAAACAAGGTCCAATCACGTACCATAGCAATTGAAAGGATATGTAGAGTGGAGTGACGTGCAACTGGAAAAAAATGTGTCCATATTATCCACGCCGTAGGTTTGAGTAAACCCATGTGCCACTAGCCTTGCTTTGTAATGATCAAGACTGCCATCTGCATGATATTTGACAGTAAAGACCCATTTACAACTGACGACAGAGGATCCTAGAGGAGCAGAAATCAAGCTCCATGTACCCGTGACTTCAAGGCAGTCATTTCTTCTTTCATGGTAGAACGCTAAGAACTCTCCTTTAATGGGTCCTGATAATTCCGTGGTATTTTCACAGTAGATAGGGCCATAGCAAATCGCTGAAAAATCTCTAGTGAGGCGATGGAAAGAAACGTGTGAAGCAAGTGGATAGGATGCACATGTACGCTTATGCTTCCGTAAGGTAATAGGTGCATTCGAATCATCAATAATCGCACTCACTGGTATGCTATCCTCCTGCATAGATCCTTGAACTTGCACATCGTCAGACCCATCGTTAATAATGTTACCTGGACAATCCTGAAGCGTGGTGGATGATTGACGAGGGCCGTGAGCAGGAACATGACGTCGGGTATAGAATCGTGGTAAAGGTGCACAGGTGGACGTAAAGGTGGTGGTGGTGGTGGTGATGGAACAACAGGAGCTGGTATGGGAACGGGCGGACGCATAGGAGGAGGTGGCACATAAATCATCAGTAGTGGAGGAAGTCAACTTGTCACCTCCAGGGGAGAAATACTTCACAGACTCAAAGAATGTGACATTGGCACTGACATAATATTTCTTGTTCAAAGGGTCATAGCATCGGTAACCCTTCTGCGTACGAGAGTACCCAACAAAAACACACTTGACAGCCCTAGGTGAGAGCTTGTCAAGTCCAGGAGAGAGCTGATGGACCAATAGCAACCGAACAAAAGACACGAGGAGTAAGCGAGAATAATTCCTTATCAGGAAAGACAAGTGAAAGAGGAACTTTCTCACCTAAGACAGAGGATGGCGTACGATTCACCAGATAACATGCCATAAGCACATCACCCCAATAGGAAATGGGTGCACAACTCTGAATAAGAAGCGTCTGAGTGATATAAAGGAGATGACGATGCTTTCTTTCTACAACGTCATTTTGTTGGGGCGTGTAAGCACAGGTTGTTTGATGGATAATCCCTCTAGACAAGGAAAATGAGAAAGAGCACGAGTACAGAATTCCAAAGCATTATCCATTCGTACAATTTTCATAGTAGACAAAAAATATTCTGCACTTTATTTATAAGATTTTTTTATAACATCCCCTGCTTCAGATTCATAGAGAGATCACTTTGGGTGATCTAGCTAGTAGTGAAAGTTACTTGAATCGTGCATGCTATAGACGAATATAAAGAAAAGAAGTAGAGGAGGCTTTGAAGGTTATGAGACCTGGGAAAGGTGTTGGACCGGATGACATCCCTGTAGAAGTATGGAAAGTTTTAGTTGAGCGTGGTTTGACTTGGCTTATGCATCTATTCAATGTTATTTGGCGAAGCAAGAAAATGCCTGAAAATTAGAGGAGTATCGTGGTGCCTCTTTATAAGAACAAACGAGACATTCAAAATTGTTCAAATTATAGAGGTATCAAGCTGATGAGTCACACTATGAAAATTTGGGAACGTGTGATCGAAAGAAGGTTGAGACAAGTTTCCCAAATAAAAGAAAACCAATTCGGATTCATGCCAGGTCGCTCAACCATTGAAGCCATCTATTTGCTGAGGAGAACAATGGAGATTTATAGAGCTAAAAGGAAGAATCCCCATATGATCTTTATTGATTTGGAGAAGGCTTATGATTCCGTCCCACGAGAGATACTGTGGAGAGTTTTGGAGAAGAGACAAGTACCTGTCCTATACATTAATCTCATAAAGGATTTGTATGATAGGGCTTTATCTTGTGTAAGGACCCAGACGAGGAAGACTGACTATTTTGACATCAACATTGGTTTACATCAAGGTTCAGCTTTGAGTCCATTTCTTTTTACTTTGATTATGGACGAGTTGACAAGTCACATTCAGGATGAGTTACCTTGGTGTATGTTATTTGTTGATGATATTGTGTTGATTAACGAGACTAGAGATGGAGTAAATGAGAAGCTTGAGGTTTGGATACATGCATTGGAGACTAAAGGTTTTCGTATAAGTAAGGATAAGACGGAATATATGGAATGCACCTTTGATGGAAGCAATGGTGAAGAATCGAGGTGAAGATTGGTGACGATAACATTCAGAAGAGAGATTCTTTTAGATATTTGGGATCTATTTTGCAACATGATGGGGAAATTGATGGAGATGTTACTAATAGAATAAATGCAGGCTGGCTAAAGTGGAGAGGAGCTTCCGCTGTTCTCTGTGATAAGAAAATTCCTTTAAAAATTAAAGGAAAGTTTTACAAAGCAGCCGTGAGACCTGCTATACTTTATGGTTCTGAATGTTGGCCTGTGAACCATAGACATGTGCAGAGAAGGCTGTAGCAGAAATGAAAATGCTAAGATGGATGTGTGGACATATACGTAAAGATCAGATTCGGAATGATGCAATCAGAAAGAAAGTTGGTCTAGCTCCGATCGAGGATAAGATGCGAGAAAACCGCTTAAGATGGTTTGGTCATTTGCAAAGAAGGTCAACTGATGCACCGGTTAGGAGATGCGAGTGGTGGGATGTTGAGCCGGCTAAGAAAGGGCGAGGACGGCCCAAGAAGTGTTGGAAAGAGACTATACGAAGGGATCTTAGTTTTTGGATATAAGTCCGAGATTGACCCAAGATAGATCTGAATGGAGGCGAAAAATCCATGTAGCCGACCCTACTTAATTGTGGCAAAAGGCTTTGTTGTTGTTGTTGTATCCCCTGCTTCAGATTTATTTTTCAACAAAAACACCAAAGGCAAACAAGAAAAATCATCAACCACCACTAGATACCTGTATTCCTTTTTTTAAAAAGCCAAAAACAGGGGGAGACACTCAATGGTGTTCGCCCCAAAGATTATTTATATAACGAAAACAAAGAGGAGAAACAAAAGTGAAAGGTACAAAAATAACCAACTACAGATCCTACTCATCCACCTATCTCGCAGCATGAATCCCCACGTTTTCCTTGTAGAAGCGTTGCCCGGAGAAGAGGATAGCATTCCTTCCCAGCCAAACGGCCCACAGAATGGCGACTGGATAGACGAGCTCCTTCCAAGATCTGCTCTTACTAGCAACCATCGAGCCACAGAAGGAGGCCAGATCCAACGCGCACAACCAAGTCAAGCTGCCCCCCCCCCCCAGATCGGGATCACCTTGGGGCATTTAAAGAATAGATGCTCTACGGTTTCAATCGCCTCGTCCCACAGAAGGCACCTATCAGAGATGGAGCCCAGAAGCCTAGCACATTGGTCCCCTGGTCATCAGTCTTTGCCTACGTAACAGCCACAAGAAGAAACCAATCTGCTCGGGAGCTTGAGAGCCCAGAAAAACGCACAATCACGAATCACAACCTCCGAGCGAGACGGAGGAGGTCTGCAAATCGCTCTAAATGCCTTCTTAACCGTGAAAGGACCCGCACGCCATCCCCAATGGTCCCTTCCCACCGATGGATGCCCCACATCATTGATAGAATCCAGCAACGCGAGGAAGTCCTCAAGTCTCTGGTCCAAGAAACTAGATGAGAAAGTCGGAAACCAATTACCATCCGACCAGCAAGACACAACCATCACATTTTTATCATCCGCAAGAGCAAACAAGCGAGGGAAACGCGCACATAAAGCCCCCCCCCCGTCCAGTCATCAGACTAGAAAGCGAAGGACTCGCCATTGCTAAGGATCGGCCTAAACAGAGACATATGCGTGGAGAAAACGTCCATCATCCCCTTCCAAAACTGAGTGGGAGAGTCCACGCGAGCACCCGGCCTCGGCGGCGCCCCCCAGTACCGTAGATCTTGCGCATCACGGTGCAACAGAAATCCTCCCCAGGGCCCCATATTCTACTTGCTCACTTAAGAAGCAAGGCCTTGTTCATTTGATCCAAACGCTTGACCCCCAGCCCCCCCCCCCCCGCTTCTTGTGGAGCGTAACTTCCTCCCATCTAACAAGGTGAATGCCCCCCGAGTCCTCCATATGCTTGCCCCATAAGAATCTACGCATAAGCTTTTCAAGCCAATCACAAATTCCCTTCGGCAATCAGCGGTTGGATAAGAAGTAAACAGGGATGGAGGAAAGGACCTCTTTTAGGAGGACCAAACACCCCCCCTTGATAGAATGGTCGATTTCCACCCCGTCAATCTCGCCTCCACCTTCTCTACGACTCTGAGCCAATCTCGCAGCCTCGTTCTTCCCACCGTCAAAGGCATCCCAAGATAGTCCACCGGCAAGGAGTTGCAGTCCGACCCTAATGCCCGAACACAAGCGCCAGCCTCATTCACAGAAAGGTCGAATGGGACGACCTTCGACTTATCGGCATTCTTGAACAAACTGGACAGTTCACTGAAGATATCCAAGGCCACGGCCATGCCAGTGGCCTCTGCAGCACCCCCCTCAATGAAGAAGATAGTATCGTCAGTGTATTGTAAAAGCGGGATCAGCGACCCATCTCTAGAGTACCCAGCGGAGAGTCTGTAATTAACCACGCGAAGAACAATGTACGCCAAGACGTCCGCGGCGAGGATAAATAACAGAGCAAGGGGGCATCCCTGAAGCACGCCCCGATGAGGCTGGAAGAAGCCGCCCTCCGGGCGGCCATTCACCATGACCGAGAAAGAAGACGTTGTCACACAACGTCTCATCCAAGAGATCCATCTCTCCGAGAACCCTCTCCTTCGCAAAACTGACCACAGGAACCTCCAGTTTAAGCTATCATACGCCTTTGCAAAGTCAACTTTCCATAACACTCCTCGCTTATCCCTTCTCCTCCAGTCCGCAATGATCTCCGAGGCAAGCGTGAGGCAGTCCGTGATCTGCCTACCCTGAATAAATGCAGACAGTGGGGAAATAATGCTCTCAAGAACACGGCTCAGTCGAACAGCGAACACCTTCGCGACAATCAGATAAAGCGCGTTAGAAACCGCAATGGGACGAAAGTCCTCAATACTTTCGGCCGCCGAAGATTTGGGAAGAAGAATGAGCAGAGATCGGTTAATCCTTTTGAAGCCCGCATTGCCCGTACATAACTCAGAAATGACCTCCAGAACATCAGAGCCAACCAGATCCCAAAAGTATTTGTAAAAAGCCACCGGGAAGCCATTCGGGCCTGGAGCCCCATCTACATTCAAGTCCACATCGCACCCTTAACCTCCTCCAAGGAAATATTCTGAGTCAGCATATCACAAAAAGAGCGTGTCAAGGGCGTAGCCCCGAGACCCGACCATCTCCAAATTCTTGGTATAGTCCTCGTCGAGAAGTCCTTAAAGTGTTGGACAATAGCTTCCCCCATTTCTCTGTTGCCATCCACGCGCATACCACTGAACGTAATCGATCTCAGTGCATTGGAACAACGTCTCCTGCTAGCAACGCGATGAAAGAATGTCGTGTTAGCGTCCCCCTCCCGGAGCCAGGCATTTCTCGACCTCTGACTCCACTCAGTAACCCGCTTAAGGTCCTCGGACACAATTAGTTTTTGAGCAACCGACCGAGTAGCCAACTCGTCCATCGAGAGCTCCCTAAAATCTTCCAAAGCATCAAGCCTCCGAACCACCCCCCTCAGCCTCCATTCTCGCAGCGCATCTGGCAGCCCTGGACTCCCTCTTGAACGCACTCAGCCTCACACGTAAGGAGGCAAGCTTCTGAACAAAACGAGACGCGATCGAACCGGAAACATTCACGTTGGACCAATGGGAGACCACCACCTCCCTAAAATTATCCTCCAACAGCCAACACTTCTCATACCTAAAGAGTCCCCTCTGCGGAGGGGCATCATCGAAGTCCCATACAATTGGCACGTGATCGGATAGGGCCCACGGCCTAGCCCGCACAAAGGAGAGCGCGAAAGAATCAAGAAGCTCAGACGATGCCAAAAAACGATCGATGCGAGAGCGTGAACTGGAGCTCCTCCACATGTAGGCGACATCCCCCCGCATCCAAAACTTCAAGGCCCAAAGAATCAACAGTGTCAACGAAATCGATAGACCCCGGGTCTTGACCCCCTCTGTACCCAGGCATGTCTGATGTTCGGAGAGTAACATTGAAATCCCCCCTATAAGCCAAGGGATATCCTTGTAAGCCCTACTCACCTCGTGAAGATCCTCCCACACCTCTCTCCTCAAAACATGACAACAAGGACCGTAAACACATGAGATAGCCAGCAGCAAGGAGGAATCCGTACATACCAAGAGGACGTGTCTCCCGCGAAGAATCGAGTTGAAGGCCAGGACCGAAGACCGCCATGCCACCAGCATCCCAACCACCGCGTCCAAAGCTCTGAACTGATCAATGCCTCCAGCACCATAAGACTTCCACAGATCATCCGTAAAGGATTGTAGCTTCGTTTCCTATAACAATATCACATCGCAACCCCATTCAATGAATCTCGAACCCAGGGTCCTCCGCTTGTCCGGGTCCTCGAGCCCCCGAACGTTCCAGGAGAGAATCTTCATTTGGGACCTTCGTGCTGTCCCTGAATGCGGACCACCCCGGCGGCCTCCGCAATGGAATTCTTTAAGGCCGAGCATGGTTGTGGCTCGGAGCGCGAAGACCTGGATCTATTCCTGCGCTTGTACCTCTTGCTCGATCTCATGTCAGCAATCCCCTCAGAGGAATGAACATCGCTCAGGTCCAGGCGCGGCATCACGGAAGTAGCAAAGGAGAGACCTCCACGGGAATGGTCATCCATGATAGCGATCAGGGTCGTAAGAGCAGCACAGGAGCACGGAGTGGATTGGGTCAATGTCCCCCCACCAGACACCAAGGGGTCGCTCCAGAAATGCGACGACTCTGGAGGATCACCAGGGGGCGAGCACCAAGACCAAGCTCCGGACGACCCATCACGAGGAAAAGACCAAGCTCCCGAGGATGAATGGGCCATGCAAGGCGTGGGAATAGAGGGGCCCATTGTGGTTGAGAAAAACCGATTAAATACCGACTCTGAGAAGTCCTCCAAGCCCGAACATAAGGTAACCGGAGTGACCGGACCCGAGATAGGGTCCGAGCGCGCTATCTGGATACCGGGACCCACATCAAGCGACAAAGAGTAAGGCAGTGCCGAATTGATTGGTATCCCCCTTCCCACATCAGAGGACAAAGAGAATTTTTGGGATACCAGGCACAACACCCGAGAAGAACCAGTCAAAGGTCGCGCCGAATCAACCTCGTGCGACGATCCAAGCAAGGCGCCCCTTGGAAATCCAACCGTCAACTCGGGACGCGAAGCGACATCGGGCACCCTCGGAACCTCCGACGACGGCGGAGGTTCAATGATCTGCAACTAGACTCTGAAGGTGAAGCGGCCAACCTCCATCGCCGCGAAAAAAGCCCGGCCATCTAAACCATCCAATAAGCCCTTGTCGCATTCCAGCAGCACAAGCCTGTCATCCGGAGGCGATCCGGGCTTCAGCCCATCTTCAAGCACCGCGAGGACCGTACCCCATCGTCGGAGGGCCCTCCGCAAGCAACGAACCGTCCAGGACAGGAATGGAACACCTCGAACCTTTGTAACGCAAACCTCCACATCCGCACACGAACCATCCGCAAAGCGAAGAGTTCGCCAGCAAACATCGCCCACACCGCCATTCTGTAACACGCGATCCCTCTGCATCGCGGAGAGTCCACGAACGCAACACCTCCGAGCATTAAGCGCCACCACATCACCCGCGAACCACGACCCAAGGAAACCACAAAGGTGAGACTTCAAAGTCTCCACCGAGATGGTACCTCGCACCGCGAAGCCGATCAACGCATTCACGTCGCCCCCTCGCACGTCACCCCTCACTGCCTCGGCGACCTTCGAGGCACCCCCACCCTCCACACCACCCACAGGTCGAGCTCCACCCTCAACCACCTCCGCGAAGCTACAACCCTCCCATCGAAAAAACAACGTAGAGGACAGGCACTGCATGGATTGACGAACCGAACCATGCACCGGACCACCAGCTACATGAAGCCTAGAAGCAAACCTGCACGTAGCTTGGCGGTGCCCAGTCCTCCCACAAGAAAAGCACCTTAGAGG
The DNA here is from genome assembly GCA_037367405.1 of Ottelia alismoides. Lineage (NCBI taxonomy): Eukaryota > Viridiplantae > Streptophyta > Magnoliopsida > Alismatales > Hydrocharitaceae > Ottelia > Ottelia alismoides. The sequence goes on from JAZKJV010000364.1 coordinate 992,592, forward strand.
GGTAGGACAGAACGATGCGACGTGGCCCCTAGCCCCGTACCGGAAGCACCTCTTCTCCGGCTTTCTGTGAGAGACATGCACCCACTTCTCACCCTCTCCTCGCCAGGCCCCATAACATCATCGACGACCTGTCTCCCCCCTCCTCCCAGCAAACCATCAACTTCCCCTTCTCTGATACCCCACGTCTTTCCCCTACCAGTGCACCGCTGCGACCTTCCTCCGAGAGCCCTCCCTCTACGACCACCCCACTGTCGAGCCCCGAGGAGCCAGACTCCACCCCTCCCCCCTGCGACGAGCCCCTCCTCGGCGAAACACCCGGCTGCGACGCACCCACCTGAAGGATATGGTTAGATCCTCAAGCGCATCACGGAGGCGTGAGCATCGTATCGAATACGACGAAGAACGACTAGTCGCACTAGTTGTTCTATGCAGCGGAATTAAATTTTTTTCATGCGACGAAACCACGTGATCCAAGAACACTTCTCGGATCGTTTCGTCTAAACCACAAACAAGTAATAGGATTACCTCTTGAAGCGTGGTTGCGATCGAGTCTCTAAACGAAGAGACCTCCTGTCTCAAGTCTGATCCGACGGAGGAGACGCTTGCGAGCGCGGGGATGAATCGCGTGCCTCTCGCAATCCATGTTGATCCAAGCGGCGGATCTCCTGATCTCGACACACGAGATCCGACGTCTTCTTCACGAGCGAGTTGCACCGAAGGAGACAAAGATCCACGAGCAAATTGTCGGGCAACATAACGACGACGCTGCGACGATGGAGACTCTCTCTAGGGCAACCATGGTGGACGGCCATGAGAGGAAGAGAGAGGGCTGACGTGTAGAGAGAAAAAGAGAGAGAGATGTGCTTCAAAAGCATACCTTAGAGAGCATGGTATGCCTCTCTATTTATAGGGTTTTGGGATCCATGAATCTCAATCCATGGGACACATAAAATCAATGGATGAGATTGATTTATGTTTAATCCAATGGTCAAGATTGTTGTGGGTAAAAGCCAACAACTTATGATTTAATTTAGATCAAATATATTTGATAAATCAAATACAAATCAATCCCAAATTAAATCAATCAAATAAGGAGACAATCAACATGGAGATAACATCTCCCATGTCAACATGGTGGACGACCACCAATTCCATATAGGACTTGGTAGCCGTCCACATGTTTCCATGTGGAGGCAATCTCATGAAATCTCATGAGATTGCATATCTCCATGGAAATCTCCATTAATTTACCTAACAACTTTTTGTTGTGATTTGTTCTTCAAAAATAATTCATGATTAATTTTGAGAACATTGCAATCTTACCATTGTTTGTGAATCACATTCACAACCTAAAACAAAATATAATTTACATTTTCAATTAATTACGCAATGTATATTCAATACACATCAATAATTAATTAACAAATATAAATTATTATTGGCTCTCTCTAATACATTAAAAATCACATTTATAATATACATGATTAATATGGATAGTACTATCCACATTATTCATATCCATGATAATTAAATCACATTTAATCATCTTAGATCTTTATTCTCATGTTCCCAAATAATATGAACCTCATTCACATTATTCACATCTTTTGATAATTAAATCACATTTAATTATCTTAAATAACTCTCCATATAATATGAATCGAATTCATATTAATCGTGATAATTAAAGCACATTTAATTATCCATTTTCTCAATGCTCGGATACATATATCAGCAATGAAATTATCCTGAACTCTTTCAAGGATAATGCGCTTTCTCCGCGGATACTTGGAGATAAGGACAGGGCGATTGTATTGTTCCACATATAGTGACTTGGATATTGAGAGCATATCTCAAATCCAGATCGCAGGCCTCCCATAGATACTTGATTAAATCAAGACCGCAAATCTAATCTTCTCATTGCATCTGAATCACATTCAGATCAATGTCCAACATTTGGACCAAGATCATATCACTTCTCTACTGAGAAGAGTCACTAAAATCCAGACCCGTTTCATCACTCCCTAGGAATGGAAGCGTCATGGTTATACAATCGTTTATGATCACATCACCCTCAGGTATTCCCAAAAACTGTACATCATGCATACTGGAAGACTCAGAACAAACCCAAAGTATTAGATCAACTTTATATTGTCTACTTCAGGGTTTTTATCAGTAAGTTTCTCATTCGATCATTAGGAGTTGGTATCGATCATATACTTTCCAAAAGCATATATCATACCTAGGTCTTGATCATATACTTTCCAAAAGCATATATCAAACCTACAAATTCAGTCAAGCTTCCAAAGCGAGACGACCGTGCACGGAATTTGATTCTTTCCAATATCTCATGAGTGAGCTCATGCCTTCCGGTTCAGTAAATGAACCTGTATGATCCCTTTGAGAGATCGTATTACTCATATGCCTTTATATGCATACCAGCACGCCGGTGTATAGACCTTGATTAGGTCATCAACCTATTGGTCTGCCAAAAGTACATATTCAGACATATAGTAACACATCTATCTCCGATCAGAGGATGCGTGCCTGTATCGTGACGGCATACGATATAGGACTTTGGTTATCTCGATATCGTTAAGTTAACTCTTTGACCTAACTAATCTGACACCTCCAAATCTCTATTCCTATGCAGAGGACCTGCATCAAGAGGTCGGTCAGATATCAGCCTAATTGAGAAAGGATTGCCATCTCCTACTCAGGATGGAGATCATCTCTTAACCATCATTTGACGGTGCTTGATGAGTCCTCAATCTAACTCATTAGATATTCATCCAAGCACCAGCCTCTATGATTCAATAATTGAATCAACAGTTGTATGATCATTAAGATGGCCATGATACATAACCCTAATTGTACTAAGGGACCTATTATGCAAATTATCTATTCTTCATTTCGGATCAGAGAATGATATTTGCAATAACATTTATTGCATAATGGCTCGTTGTGGGCTCGAATGTCCAACACCACCTGCGCCCCCGGACTTTGTACTCTCCACCACCTCTCTACCATTTTCTTCCCTCTTTTTTGTAGGGTGCGCCAGAACTCTCTAAAACATGTATCCCTAGTGATCAGGGACACGACTCGGACCCCAAATATCAACATGAAACAATTCAAAAAGGGAGCTACTGCTCCAAGACTGACGACTAGGGAAAGTAGATATGTGATGCTTTCCCAATTGACATGCTTCACACTGGAAAGAACCCGGTGGAATCTAGGGCAGGATATGACGCATCTTCTGAATGGGGAGATGACCAAATCTTAGATGCCATGTGAATGGAGAAATTGGACCACTTGACTGAGAGGAGACATCAGCATAGGGAGTTCTGACCAAACGATAGAGGCCATCCTGCTCACAGCCACAGCCACTCACCTTGCTCCTAGGAATATCCTAAAAAACAAGAGAAGATGGGTCAAAAATAGCTCGACAATGCAAATCCTTCATAATTTGACTCATAGATAATAAATTCATCGAAAACCCTGGAGCATGCAAGACATTCTAGAGACGCATAGAGGGTGTCAGACTGATCTTCCCCTGTCCGACAATAGACGAATGAGTCCCATCTGCTATGACTACAGATTGCCCTGGTGGAACCTCTCTATAGGAGTAAGCTTATCTTTGTCTCGACAAAGATGATGTGTCGCACCAGAGTCCATAATCCATTCTGAAACATCAGATCCATGACATAAAGTAAGGGCATAAGCACTACATGAGGTGCTAACGGTGGCCGATGTACTAGCAGAGGTTGAAGTAGCTATATCCGAGGAGCCTCCAAGAGAATCAGTAGACGCGGGAGGCATGATATCTCTCAGTCTGGCAACAAGATCCTCAAATCGCTGGTATGAAGTAGATGGTTGTAGAGATGCACTATGCTCAGCCACCCGTGCTGATGCCGGAAACCCATGCTTAGAATAGCATATCTCCTTTGTATGTCCTGGGCAATGACAAAATGTGCATGGCTGATGAATGCGGCCACCTCGACTATGAGGTCCACGTACCTGAAACGAAGAAGAGGCTCCTCTGATCTGGAAGCTGCCATCGCTGAAGGAGGCTGAGTAGTAGCAGAAGATGGGACTGGAACTCTGCTGAGCCGACGATAGACTTCCTCCACAGGAGGAATAGTAGCATATACAAGAATCTGCAAGCGAGCAGCATCATATTCAAGGTCAAGCGCCGCTAGTAAGACCCCTACCATGGTAGCATTTCGAAACATCTTCCGTTGTTCAGGAGTTGTCGTAAGAGGAATGATATTGTAGAGTTTCTCAAACATCCCTCTCAAGAATGTATACAGAGAATGCAGAGGTCGACCATTCTAATCTTGGTCTCATTTTGTGATTGTGAGTATATCGTTGCAAGAATGTCCCACATTGCCTTAGCAATGGGTTGATGGAGCACGTCATTAGTAATCTCCATCGACAAGGTGCCTGAAAGCCAAACCTTGGCATACGAATCATATGCCTCCCATGAGGCATAGACCCCGGTTTTCACTGTCGGCTCATCTTCGGTAAGAATGTGCTTCTTCCCATTTGACTTCATGAGACTCATGAACTGCATAGCCCAGAGCTCGTAGTTCGTCCCATCCATTTTGACAATGGACGCTGGACCTTTGAATGCACCTATGGAGGGCATGTTGACCTTATTTTCTGACATGATTTCCAAAGACAAAGAACTAGGGTTTGTAGACTAAGAATCGAATGTCTACATAAACAACCGAGGACTTGAGTGCATATGTAGACTTATGCACTCAAATCCATAGAGAGATGGCAGCGGCGACGAGAAGGTGGAGGGAGGAGGTGACGACACCGGTGATGGGGTGCCGGCGGTGTAAGAGTACCAGCGATGGAGGGGAGAAGACTAGGGGCCGTCAGCGGCGCTAGCGGTGGAGAGAGGAGAAGGGGAGGCCTGGCGGCACTAGCGGTGGAGAGAGGAGAAAGGGAGGCCGGCGGCGGGAGATGGAGGGGTGTCTAGGGCTTGTAAGGGGCGGCTAGGGTTTAGGTAGTGGCTCTAATACCATGTTGGAGGAAATGAGATAATTATTTATTCCAAAGAACCCTAGGTTCTCTTATATAGAGAAGGCCTATGGGTAAATTACATAAGACGGAAGAAAGAAAAAAAAATATAACTGAAAAGTACACAAAGATTGGAAATATCTCTACAGTTACAAAGCAACGGTCCTAGAACAGGGCTCGTATCAAATCTTGTTGAGATATTTTCTATCTTTTATATCTTTTATGTCTTTTTTATTCTTTCTATCATCAATATATAATTTACCCAATGGGACTCTCTTCTATATAAGAGAACTCTAGGGCCTCATGACAATGCAATTCATTACTTTCCCCAACATGGTATCATAGCGATGGTCATAGACTGAAGTTCTCGTACCCCACCGTGCCCTGACCTTATCGTTACCTCACCTCTCTCTTTGCACCGCCACACCTCCCTCCATGGACCGCGCAGCACGCCACCGCCTCCCTCTACGCGCCTGCTACGCAGACCGAGCTACACACACCTACGTAAAACAGTTTGTGAGGGCCCTTCCGATCCCTACCTGGCCCACGTGGGTAGTTTTTCCTCCTCTCTGACCAACTACAATCTGAAACGATTTGATTTTGACCGGAAAATGAGATTTCAGACATAGAAATCTCGTTTCCTGACCGCAACATGGCTTGAGGAGTAACAGGGATGGTTGTATGAGTCTATACGTACAACCAATCTTTCATATGATCGTGTAGACTTGCTTGAATCAGTCTACTTCCAAAGTCGAGTTCCATTTTTTCGACCTTCTTTCATCATGTCAGAAAATAAGGGTGATGTCTTCTCTTCGCCTGGTGCCTTCAAGAGCCCGGCTCCCATCGTGAAGATGGATGGGACCAACTATGAGTTATGGCCCATGTAGTTTCTGACCCTTATGCAGTGCAACAATAAGGAGCACATTTTGACAAAGCCAGAGCCGACAGATAAGACTGGGGAAAATGCTTTGTGGAAGCAAGATGACACATATGCATGTATTTGGCTCTCCAGTTGTGAACCAGCCCACCGCTAAGGCGATGTGGGATAATCTGGCATCCACTTATTCCCAAGCAAAGAATGAGGTCAAGACTCTTCATCTTCAATTTGACATATACAGAGGAAAGCAGAATGGTCGTCCACTACATATGTTCTACTCCTCGCTCCGTGGCATGTTCGAGAAGCTTCACAGTTTCATACCGATAACGACCTCCACAGAGCATCATATGGCATACAGGAACTCCATGATGGTTGGAGTTTTCTTGGTTGTGCTTGATCAAGAGTATGACGCAGCATGAGCACAATTCCTTACTGGGACAACCTAGGGTGGAGCATTGGGTCGGGCCGACCCGGACACTACCCTGACCCGACCCGCAAAAGCCCGGACCCGACTCAGACCCAATATACATGTGGGTCGGGCCGGGGTCGTAACTTTGTCCAATTTTCAAGCTCGGGTCGGGCCCAACCCGAACCCGAGTTGGCCAACTAAAACCCGACCTGACTCGTCCATTTACTAATAGCTTGCTACATTGTTTTATTGTAGTTCACGATGACAAATTACATGAATTTAACACCGATTCTTTTTTTCTTTTTCCCAGTTAAGCATAGTGTAGGGATGCTCCTAAGTTAGCTTTGATTCAAAGAAACATATGTGTTAGAATTCTCTATAACAAAAAGGGCAATCTTAACGTATTAGTTAGAATTCTCTGTAATGGTTTGTTATCAAAAGTTCTAAGGAAGTTGTTCAATCTCTTTTGATTTTTTTAAATATTTGTCTTGGTGAGGATTAAGGTTATACAACTTGCCAACAATTATTTTAGATTGAAATGTAGTATTATGTTTACATAGTTCTGATGACTTATTGATATGTGGTTGGTGATGTGCTTTCTAAAGTAACTTGAGTCCAATATTTACTGATTTAGATCAATGCTATGTGCTCGTTGATATGTCTTTACAATATTAAACTATCCAAAAATTTAACTTAGTTATATTTTGTTAACCAATAGGAAGGGAAGTTGCTTTGTGCTTATTTCTGCATCGTGTCTTGTAAATTGAGATCAAGCTTCTATTTATAAAACAAAAATCTGCAAAAACCAAATATCTATATCCTATGTCGTTATAGTGACAACGAAGCCAAGATTTATAATTTGTTCAAGATCTAATCCTTGCATTGTAGAAAAGAAATACACAACGTAAATGTTATGCAATAAAAAAATATTGAAAGCATTCAACCCAATGTTTACTTTTTAATAAGCGAAATAAGGATGGGTCGAGCCCGGCCCGAACCCGGGCCCGACCCCACGGGCTTTGGGACGGGCTCGGGCTATCGAATTTCCCAAAAAACCGGGTCGTGACCCGACCCAAGGCCCGTGGAATTTTGGTGGGCTCAGGTTGGGCTTTCCCCGGTTGGGTTGGGTCAAGCCCAATGCTCCACCCTAGGACAACCACACCTCCCATGGAGGAGGTTTCCAGTTGTCGCAACAGCCTTCTTATTCCACCTGATGCCACCACACAACCTTCCTCATCGATGGTTATATCTCGCGGTGGAGGAGGTTCTACTCAGTTCAGAGGGTGTAGTCCCCGTGACAGAGGTGGTGGACATCAGTGTGGTCCATGTACGTACTATCGTCGTCTAGGACACTCTGAAGACACATGCTATCAGAAGCATGGATACATCACATCTACTCGAGTGACAGAGCATATTGAGCCTTCAGTCGCTACATCTCCTCAGGCAGATCCACGCTTTGATGACATTGTCTCTCGTATATGGGAGATCATGACTCCAGTGGCCAGCACTACCACTACATGATGCACAGATATTGCAGCAACAACTAGGGCCTCTTCAAGCACCTCAGGTAAATCATACACTTTTATTGGTTGTACCAGTACAGGTATGGTAGAGTAGATCATGGACTCCGATGCTTCTCATCATCTATACGGAGATAGATCCCAGTTTAGGTCCTACAGGACTATACCTATGGTAGATGGGTCGCCATTGCAAATGGGATTCACTTACCCATCACAGAACAGGGGGAGGTGCATTTGATACCATCCATGCCTCTACAGAATGTTTTATATGCTCCTGATTTTCAGATAAACTTGCTTTCTATTAGTCATATTACAATGGGACTACATTGTATGCCATTTTGACCCCTCTTTCTCTTGTGTTTCAGGACATAGTGACGGGCAAGGTGACTAGATGTGGCCGTGAGCAGTGGGGCGCTCCACAGATTGGTCCAACCTCCTCATGCTAGTATCTCTATTATTCTTATTGAACCAGTCTTATCTGTAACACCTTTGTTTTGGCCACATTCCTCTGCAGAAGCTGTGTCATGTCCTCCCACAGATCTCCATGTGATCTTCCTTCCAGTGCGAGGGTTGCCAGCTTGGGAAGCATCACCGTTCTTTGTTTCCATCTCGCTAGAGTCAAAGCAGTTCTCAGTTGTATGAGCTCCTTCACTTAGATATCCGGGGTCCAAGTCGTGTCCCTGATCACCAAGGACACCACTTTTATTTGGTTGTTGATGACGATTCTAGACTTTCAACGAAAGCTATGGACTTGTGAGCACAATCATTTACAATCCCTCTAAGATACACGAGCATTTTCAATATATACAACACCTTTAAATGAGCATTTTCAACATATACAACATCTTTTAACCGTGCATCGGATTCTCCAAAGATCGGCACATTTAAATTTATTTTAAATAGCCCAAAGGATCATTTATGGATGGCTACTGTCTTTTCATCTCATGTAGACTTGGTCTGCTCCACGCATCGTTCTCCGTCTATAGCTCGCCTAAAAGGTGTCCGCTTCCCTTGTATCTAATCACTAAATCATAATTCTCCTAAAACGCTGCTACATGTAGACATGAAAAATATGTGATCCATATTTTCCTCCTCACTACGACATATGGTACATATTGTCAAAACCCACTGCCCCCTTCCTCTTGAGTAGCATGGTAACCAACCTCTCACACCTCACTTACCGTACACGCATCTTCTGAGGTTGGGTCTATCATTAAATCATTTATTAATGAGATTAAAGAATAATTTTTCTGTTACTGGTAAGTATTTGTATTCTGATAATGCCTTGGAATTTCGTACTTTACAGGTATCTGAGTTTCTTAGGTCACTTGGCAATATACACCAGACCTCGTGTGCCTATACATCTTAACCGAACGATGTTGCCGAGCATAAACATCGTCATTTACTCGAGGTGACCATAACCCTTCTGATTCAGAGTCTTCTCCTAACTCTTATTGGGGTAATGTGGTTCTCACTGCATTCTACTTAGTGAACCGCATGCCATCCTCTGTTTTGGGAGAAAAGGTTCCTTTCTCGATTCTATCTCCCGGGAAGGATTTATTCTCCCTTACACCCCGTGTGTTTGGGTCTGTGGTCTTTGTTCACAATCTTTCGCATGGTCGTGACAAGCTCTCCCCCAGAGCTGTCAAGTGTGTCCTTGTTGGCTACTTTCATACTCAGAAAGGGTACCATTACTTTGATCTGCTTTGGCGGAAATACTTTATCAGTGCTAATGTTACATTCTTTGAGTATGTTATGTATTTCTCTCCTATAGGTGACAGACTGGCCCCATCTGACTCTGTTGAGGAGGTCTACATGCCTCCACCTTCTACAGCTCTACCACCTCATGTGCCTGCCCTACCATCTCCTCCCCATCACCTCTACCATTACCTCCAGTACCTACACCTGCTTTTATGGCTGCCCCTGGACCATTACCCACCTTGACTCAGTTTTTTCCATGTGTGTTTACTCGCATGTCTCGCTATGTTCCCCCTGCTCACAGGTCTTCCCCATCATCCAACACACCTCAAGTATGTAATGAGCACGTTGTTTCTACTAATGGCACTATTGAGTTATCTATGCAGTAGGATTTCTTACAGGATGAGCAACTACCCTCTCAAGAGGGAAACATACGAATTCATGAGGTCGAAGATGATCTCGACGTGATTATCGCTCTGCGAAAGCAAAGACGTACTTATGCTTCATATCCTCTTGCAGCCCAAGTTTCTTTGAGCGGATTTTCAGAGGATTTCGAAAGATTCACCGTGGCATTGTCAGCCATAGAGATACCACGGATATATCAGGAAGCCATTCAGGACAGTCAGTGGGTCTTGCCATGGAGGAGGAGATGGTCGTGCTACAGTCGCATGACTTTTAGAGCCTTGTTTCAGCTCCAATTGATGCATCTGTTGTTGGGTGCAAGTGGGTGTTCAAAGTGAAGCACCGAGCATATATCAGTGTAAATCATTACAAGGCGAGACTTATGGCACTTATTTCACCCAGATATATTGGGTGGGTTATCAAGATAAATTCTCTCCAGTGGCCATGCATTCTACTCGGTGTATACATCTATTTGTTGCAATGACATGTGATTGTCCCCCTTATCAGCTTGATGTGAAGAATGCCTTTCTCTATGGTGACTCACATGAGGAGGTTTACATGCAGCAACCACTTGGGTTTGTTGTCGAAGAGTGTCAGAAGATTTGCAGACTTCCTAAGACGATCCATGGCCTTACGCAAAGTCCAAGAACATGGTTCCAGAAGCTCTCGGACTTGATAGAGGAACAAGGGTTGGTGAGATCGCTGCCAACCCTTCACTGTTTGTTCAAAGGACTCGGAGAGGTACAATTGTCATACTTATGTATGTTGATGATATTATTGTTACAGGGGATGACGAGCAGGGCATATGGACTGCTAAGGATTTCCTAGGTCAGCAGTTTGTGACCAAGGACCTTGGTATCCTACGCTACTTATTTGGACTGGAGTTCGCCAGGAACTAGCGAGGTCTTGTGATGACCTAGAGGAAGTAAATTACATATCTATCTCTGAGATAGGCATGACAAATTGCATGCCTGCCACTACTCTTATAGACCCGAGTATGAGGTTCTATGATGATGACACTGAGAATGTTGACAAGAGAAGGTATATGGAGCTTGTAGGAAAGCTTCTTTATGTGACCATCACCAGGCCATATATATCATTTACAATAAGCAAAGTGAGTCAATTCATGGAGCAGCCAAGACAACCACATATGGATGTTGTCCATATGATTCTAAGGTATCCGAAGTCCTCACCTGGCATGTAGCTATGAAGCCTCTCGAACATGCCACGGAGCGAAGAGTAGTACACATGCAGAGGACGACCATTCTGCTTTGACTTGTAGATATCGAACTGTAGCTGAAAAATCTTGGCCTTATTCTTTGCTCGAGCATAGGTGGACGTCATTTTTAGCCAACCAATTGCTGCTGAGGGGGAGTCTCAGAAGGAGGTTTATAACTCCCCCCAGCAGCAAACCCTGGTGGTTGCTTTATTGCTGCACTTGTTTTCTCTGTTGCTAACATTTTGTAGGGATAGAACTCTTCAATATTCAGAAGTTCAACATGTCTTCATTCTAGAGGAATGTCGTCGACATCCTTTATTGACTCGAGGTTTTAGCCATCCTCAAGCATTTGTCGGGCCTTCCTTGTCATCGTGAGCTTTCCAAGGAGGTAGCATGATCTTCGATGGAGCAGTGGGAGCAAGGAGGATCAGCAAATCCCTTCGCTAGTGCCAAAGTCTACGTCGTCGCGTGCAGCAAAGGGCATTCGAGGAGAAGCTACATTTACCGTCTGATCGGGAGCATCGGATGACCCAGACCATCCACGAGCCTCGAACCCGAACTTCTAACTAACCTCAGTGGAGTCGAGGCATGTATGAACCCCTTCGGTCCATCTACGTGGACTCGAAGCACTTGCCCCCGACCTGAGCTTCACTCCAAGCCTCACGTGCATGTTGTGTGCACGATTAGCATGGATAATTGCAGCAGAGTGCCTTGGAGTCTTCTGATTCATACCCTAGTCCAAGGGCATGTGACCCACGTGCAATCTTGGCCAAATTTACAGCGCTACCCCGTCGTTGTCAAAATTGTAAAAATGACCCCATGCAGGGGGTTAACAATAAATTGAATGGTCGGTTTTTCCTATTTGCATTTTAGTCCCTTCAGGGACCTGTTTAAGACATTTTATGTTATTCTATTCATGTTTTTATTACACTTGTGCCCCTGCATTCTATATTGAGTAACTTGAGCAAATTCTATCGGTGTGATTTCAGTTGCAATGCAAAGCTAATTTAATTCTATCTCATATGACATGTTTGGTTCTATGGTTTAATGTCATACCCTAAACCATTAGTTTGATTCTGTTCATTCTATGATAAATTAACATGCATTAAAAACCTTTTAAAAAGATGCATCCCTTTCATATGTCACTTGTTGCATTGTCTTGTTTTGTTGTTCTTTTGACCTCGACGATGTGTTGATCACTTAGCATTGATATTAAACACCTCATTAATTATGTTAATAGCTCGTGTCCTTGTGTTCGACCCTGGACTTGCCCAGGAAATAAATTAAGCGGAGTCACTCTTCACAGGGACTCCACTTGATTCTGATTGAGTGTTGATTGGCCATATTTCAACGAAGCTTAATTATCATTGCCAGTTAGTGGTTCACCAACAGGACAACAGACAGAAAGATAGCCCTAGCAAAACTGGAATCGGTGGGGATATCAAGATAGTACAAGCCATTTTTCGTGGCCCCACCAAATATATGCATTGTCCAAATGTCCAAAAAATAACAATATAACCTGTCAAAAATCACTCTATAATTCAATTCAACATATATCCCATGAACTGATAGAATACTCAAGGGGAAATCATGAGCACAAAAAATTCCAGAGAGCCTGTGTTTGGAGGAAAACTCCATAGTCTCAACAGTGGTAATAGGAGAATGTACACCGTTGGCAAGATGAAATGACTTCACAATGAAAGAGCGTTTTGAAGAGGTCAACTGACTACCTTCTACAATCAAGTGAGTGGATGCACCAGAGTCAATTATACAAGTCGGCAGTCCGGCACTAAGGCGAAGGCAGAGGCAGAGTTGGCTACAATACTTGAGATGGTAGCCAGTTTCGCAATAGGAAGGTCCTCATCGGTAGGAGACTTCATCATCAGTTGCATCAATCTGGCGTAGTCTGTGGCAGATTTGGACTGTCAATCCACTAGAATCCTGATTTGAGTGTATATCTATCATAGTTGCATCATAGTCAGATGCTAATGTGGTGTTAACCTATTGTAGTTTCCAAAATTCACCCAACACATCTCATATGGGTGGTTGGATCATTGGCAGTGAATGCATGGAGTATACCATTTGTCTCCTTGAAAGTTGTAGCGACCGCCTCTTCTAAAAGACATAAGAAAAGCAGAGTTCTCCACAGTCTGCGGAGGATGAGTATGATGAGTAGAGGTCTCAAGCTATTGTAGTCACTCAAAGATGACCATGATGGATGGCAGCATGTCAGACATGAGAAACTGGTCCTTTACAGTCTTATAGCGAGGATGAAAGCTGGTAAAAAATATGTAGACTTGTCATTCAGATATTTCTATTATATGTTTGATACAACAGGTTGGCCGAAAGATGGCAACTTCCTCGTAAAGGCCGCTAAGGTGTCGACAGTATTCCATGAGGGCAGATTCTCCCTGAGAAGTAGACCAAATATGCATGTAGATGTCAGGAACGACTTCATGGTCGGATAGTGGAACATTTATTCATGTCATGTGATAAAGTGTATGGGATCTAACGAACCATAGAAGCCCCATGGTTAAACTGCTCCGACCTCGAACACTTAGTGGGTATTTTGGTGGATGCACAATTTAAATGCGATGTGTCTTTGTTGAAGTATAGGCCATTTGTAGTTATTCAAGCTTGGACTTATCTCAAGTCCAAGGCTTTTGTAATGAAAGTTTAACTTTTAATATATGCCACAAAAAAATAGGTTGTACATAGGAAACTTACAAATGCCTTTATATAGTCTATGTAGAAGTTTATTTTATGTTTCTGTATCTTTTATCTATTTTTCTTTTCTTGTGTCTACCGTATGTAATTTGCCCATAGACCTCTCCCTATATAAGAGAGTCTAAGGCTCAAGGAATAAAGACGAGTCTTATTTTTCCAACATGGTATCAGAGCGGCGGTCCTAGACCGGAGCTCTCGTACCGAACCCTAAACCTAGCCCTCCACCTTCAAGCCTCTCGCGTGTCCCCCTCTACATGTGTCGCCCTCCACGCACGCAGTCCTCCGTGCACCGCCTCCACGACGCGTGCCGCCCCCACGTGCGCTGCCCTCACGCGCGTAGCCCCTACGCGTGTCGCCCTCACGTGTGGCGCCTTCACGCACGTCTGTGCACCGCCCCATGCGCGCCGCCTTCCCACGCGGCTCCTCCTTCTCCGTGACCTAGGCTTCGGCCATGGTCTGCGGTCGTTGTCCCTAGGGTTCCACCACCCATAGACTTCGGTCGTTGTCTTTCTAAGGGGCTTTTCTCTCGCTTCCAAGTTGGTGGGTTTGGTTGCATAGAGGTCTACACATGCAACTAAACCTAACCATGTCAGTGTAGACCAATGTTTATCTTGTCTACAACCCTAGTCGTCTCTAATCAAAATGTGAGAAAGCAAGATCGAGATCCCCACTTCAAGCGCCTTCAGAGGTCCTGCGCCCATTGTTAAGATGGATGGATCCAACTATGAGTTATGGGCCATGCAGTTCATGAGCCTAATGAAGTCGATGGGTAAGAAACATAATCTTACCGAGGATGAGCCAGAGGAGAAAACAGGGTTGTATGCCTCATGGGAGGATGATGATGCATATGCTCAGGTCTAGTTGTCTGGTACTCTGATTCCAGACATTGCCAATGATGTCTTACACCAACCAACTGCCAAAGCCATGTGAGATATTCTTGCTTCCACGTATTCCCAAGCCAAGAATGAGACAAAAATCTTACAGGTACAGCATGACATCTTCATGATAAAGCAAAATGGTCGACCCCTACATGCTCACTACACTGCATTGAGGGGAATGTTTGAGAGGCTTCATAGTTTCATACCTCTCACAGCTACTCCAGAATAATTAAAGACATATCGGGATGCCACGATGGTGGGAGTCTTTCTAGCCTCTCTTGACTCACAGTATGAGGCAGCTTCTTCTCAGATTCTGGCAGATGCTACCATTCCTCCCAGGGAGGAGGTCTTTCAGCAATTGAGCCGAATCAATATCTCAAGCCCTACTACTGTGCCGAATTCTTCTGCTATGGCAGTCTCTCGAGGAAGAGGAAATTCATCTCATTTTCGTGGGCCAGGACCACGTGGTAGGATTGGTCGTGGTCGTGGATCATCGTGCACTTACTGTCATCGGACCGATCATACATAAGACATATGCTACTCCAAGCATGGTTTCCCAGCATCTGCCCGTGCAGCAGAACAGATCCATCACCACGGTGTTATACCAACGTCGGATTCACGATATGATGAACTAGTGTCTTGTCTGTGTGAAATCATGCCTCTAACCAGTACTCCTCCACCTGTTTCAGAGAGTAGCTTGGATGTTGCTAATACTGCAGAAGCTAGTTCCTCAGGTAGTACTCATATTTCTACTTTCTACAAAGGTTCATGTACCTCAGAATAGATTGTAGATTCAGGTGCCACACATCATTTGTGTGGAGATAGATACCAACTCACATCCTACAAGCAAATTTCCCCAGGAAGGACAGTCGTCATAGCAGATGGGACTCATTCTCCCATCACAGGATAGGGACAGATCGCCTTACACCTTCTATGCAATTGTAGAATGTGCTTCATGCTCCTAATTTCTCACTGAATTTACTGTCAATTAGTCAGATTACGAAGGATCTACATTTGTTGGGAAACGTGAATGAGATATTCTATTCCATAGCCCTAGGCTCTCTTATATAGGAGAGTAGCCTATGGGTAAATTACATAAAGAGAATAACAAGAAAATAAAATAACAAAGAGATACAAAACAGCCTATGCGTCAACACTCCCCCTCAAGATGGAGCATAGATATCAATCATGCTCAGCTTGGACGCACACTTCTGGAATGGGCCTTTAAATAATGCCTTGGTGAAAATATCAGCAGTCTGATTCTCTGATGTGACGTGAGATGTAGCAATGAACCCCTTCTGAATCATGTCACGTATGTAGTGACAGTCGACCTCAATATGCTTGGTCCTCTCATGAAAAGCTGGGTTATTTGCAATGAACAAGGCGGCCTGATTGTCACATTCCAACCTCATAGGAAGAGGTATGTCAATACATAGGTCTGCAAGTAAGGATTTTACCCACATCATTTCTGTGCTCGCCTGGGCCATAGCCCTATATTCTGATTCAGCACTGGATCTAGCTACTACTGTCTGCTTCTTGCTCTTCCACGAAACTAGAGCATCTCCAACATAGACTGCAAACCCTGATGTTGACTTCCTGTCCTTGGGGCATCCTGCATAGTCTGCATCCGCACATCCTGTAACAGAAATCTCCTTTCCTTTCTTAAATATCAAGCCTGCACCTGGAGATGATTTTAGATATCTCAGAATCATGTGTATGGCATCCATATGGACCTGGCGTGGTTGCTCCATGAACTGGCTCACACGACTCACTGCAAACTGTATATCAGGTCTAGTGATAGTGACATACAGTAATTTGCCCACCAGTTCTCTGTACCTTCTCTGATCCACCTCTTCTGTGTCATCATCATACAGCTTCATGCTAGGGTCCATTGGTGTCGTAGCAGGTCGACACCCTAGCATACCTGTCTCACTCAGTAGATCTGTGACATACTTCCTCTGTGTCATGACTAATCCATATGGATTTCTAGCAAATTCCAGCCCCAGGAAATATCTAAGGACTCCCAAGTCCTTGGTGACAAACTCGGTCCCCAGCCTTTCCTTTGCTTGCTTAATGCCTTGGTCATCATCACTTGTAATCAAGATATCATCAACATAAACCATGATTACAATGATACCTCTCGCCGTCTTCTGCACGAACAAGGAATGATCAGCATTGGAGCGTTTATATCCTTGTTTCTCAAAGAGGTCTGAAAGCTTCTGAAACCATGCTCTGGGGCTCTGCTTAAGACCATAGATGGCCTTATGCAATCTGCAAACCTTGGAACACTCCCCCTCAACAGCAAAACCAGGTGGTTGTTGCATATAGACTTCCTCCTGCAAGTCTCCATACAAAAATGCATTCTTTACGTCCAGTTGATAGAGTGGCCAGTCTTTAGCAACCGCAACAGATAGCAGGATCCGTAAAGTAGAATGACGCGCCACAGGGGAGAAGGTGTCTAGGTAATCTACCCCATATGTCTGCGTGAAGCCCCGAGCAACAAGGCGTGCCTTGTACCTGTCAATGGAACCATCTGCATTGTGCTTAACTGTAAACACCCATTTGCAACTCACCGGGCTAACATCTGGAGGTATAGGAACCAAACTCCAGGTTCCTCTAGACTGAAGTGCCTCCATCTCCTCTTCCATTGCTAGTCGCCATCTAGCATCCTGCATAGCATCATGATGGTTCCGTGGAATGGTTGTAGCTGAAAGTGCCAATGCAAACGTCCTGAATGGTCCAGATAGCCTCTCAAACGACACCACTGCTGATACTGGATACTGGACACAGCTTCTCTTCGGCTTCCGTAGAGCGATTGGAATATCTAGGTCCTCTGTGGTATCACCATGCTCCTGTAATGCACCCTGCTGAGAAATGTCGTCAGATCCATCAACATTAATATTCTCATTACATACCATAGGCGAGCTAGTTGACTGGTCAGGACCATGAGCTTGATTCGGCCTCCGGGTGTAATGGAATGGTAACGGAGGTACTAGTGATGGCGGTGGCGGTGGTGGTGGTGGTTCAGATGTTGGTGGCGGTTGTGATGTTGGTGGTGCCATGAATACAATGTCAGGGGATATAGGTGGCGGTTGCATCTTCCCAGAATCTGAGAAAAACATGATGGATTCAAAGAATGTAACATCTGCACTGATCATATACCGCCGACGCACAGGGTCAAAACACTTGTACCCCTTTTGAGTTCTGGAGTACCCCACAAAGACACACTTGACAGCTCTAGGAGAGAGCTTGTCAGAACCGGGCGACAACTGATGGACAAACGCGACTGACCCAAACACACGAGGGGTAAGAGTGAACAGATCCTTGTCAGGATAGATCAGTGAGAAAGGAATCTGTTCATTCAAGACAGACGATGGCATACGATTTATAAGATAACATGCAGTAAGGACTGCATCACCCCAGTATGAATACGGAACATGACTCTGAATGAGAAGTGACCTTGTGACATCAAGTAGGTGACGGTGTTTTCTTTCTGCAACCCCATTTTGTTGAGACGTATGGGCACAGGATGTTTGGTGAACAATTCCTTTAGAGGAGTAGTAGTTGGCTAGATTATTGGTGCATAACTCTAAGGCATTGTCACTTCTCATAATTTTGACAGTTGTGGAAAAAACATTCTGAATCTCATTTAGAAATTGAATAATAATATTTCCAGCTTCAGACTTATTTTTCATTAGAAAAACCCATGATGCTCTTGAGAAATCATCCACAAAAACAATATAAAACATGTGCCCCTGATGATCGGGAACACGACTAGGACCCCAGACATCAACATGAAACAACTCAAATTTGGAGTTACTACTCCGACCTTGACTACTGGGAAATGATGACCTGTGATGTTTTCCCAACTGACACGCCTCACACTGGATAGGTGTGTGAGAAAAACTATAAGGTAAGACAAGACGCAACTTCTGAAGCGGTAGATGACCAAAACGCAGATGCCACAGGAGAGAAGATACTTGTCCAGCGGGAGAAGATGTGATTCCGGCAAATGGGGTCTGGTTCAGACGATAGAGGCCTCCTTGCTCATAGCCATGACCAATCACGTTGCCCGTACGGATGTCCTGAAAAATTAAAGAAGATGGATCAAAAATAGCTCGACATTGGAGATCCTTCATAATCTGACTGATTGACAAAAGATTCATAGAAAAATGCGGTGCATGTAAAACATTCTTGAGCTGCATAGAGGATGTCAATCTAATCTCCCCCTGACCCGTGATGGGGGAATGTGTGCCATTGGCAATCACTACTGTCCGTCCTGGAGGGATCTGAGTATATCCTGAAAGTAGACTCTGGTCGCCACATAGATGATGTGTAGCGCCTGAGTCCATGATCCATGGCAATGTATCCGATCTACTACTATGAAGTGCAAGTGTACTACCTGAAGTACTCGTAGAGGCAGACGCAGAAGCAGAAGCAGCAACATCAGTATGACTCTCTGTCATCGGTGCTGGGCCAGATGGTGGGATAATGCCCCTGAGGCGGGCAACCAGATCATCAAAACGTTGATCCAGTGAAGCAGTAGAAGGAGGCTCTATCTGCTCAGCGACTCGTGCAGATGCAGGAAATCCATGCTTTGAGTAGCATGTGTCCTCAGTATGTCCGATGCGGTGACAATATGAGCATGTAGGCCTAGTGCGACCACCCCTTCCACGGGGAGTACGTCCACGGCCCTGGTAATGAGAACCACGGCCCCTGTTGGCCGCCATGGCTGAGGGATTCTGACTAGCAGCTGCTGAAGGTACAGTTATCCTACTCAATCTGTGAAAAGCCTCCTCCATGGGAGGAATAGTCGAGTCCGCCAAGATCTGTGAACGTGCGGCCTCATACTCTGGATCAAGTGCAGCGAGAAACACACCCACCATCGTTGCATTCCTGTATGTTTTCTGCTGCTCTGGTGTGGCGGTAAGAGGCATGAAGCTATAAAGCTTCTCAAACATTCCTCTCAAAGATGTATAGAGAGAATGTAACGGACGACCATTCTGCTTTATCGTGAATATATCATGTTGTAGTTGCAGGATCTTCGTCTCATTCTTTGCCTGAGAATAGGTCGCTGCGAGGATATCCCACATGTCTTTGGCTGTGGGTTGATGTAGAATGTCATTGGCGATTTCAATAGCCAATGTGCCAGATAGCCACACCTTGGCATATGCGTCGTCTGCCTCCCATGAGGCATGAACTCCAGTCTTCTCTGCAGGTCGGGCTCTGTGAGAATATGCTTCTTGCCCGTGGACTTCATCATACTCATGAACTGCATTGCCCACAGTTCATAGTTCGTACCATCCATCTTGACGATGGGCGCTGGACCACGAAATGCGCCCATAGATGGGGTATCTGCCTTGCTTTCTGACATACTGGAGATGGAAAACTGGAGTGACTAAGAGAAGATAATCTTTGTCTACAATGACATAGACGGGATTAGTTGCTTGTGTAGACGTCAAGCAACTACCCCCATGATTATGTGCGCGCTACGGTCTGGATATGGTCTGGATACGCGAGCACAAAGGTCACACGCAAGGGCAACAAGAAACCGCTACCCGCGTGTGCAACTGGGGCGAAAAGTGTGCACAGTGCGTTACTTCAACACGCACCAGTGCGCACAGATGCGCACGGTTCTAGCGCACCAGTGCACAGATGCACACAGGAAGGACGCAGGCGCTAAGGCTGTAGCGCACAGGCGCCAAGGACCGCGCGCAGATGCAAGGGATGTAGCGCACAGGCGCTAGGGCTGCAGATCGTGAGGGTTGCAGCGCGCCAGGGAAGCGCTGGTGATGCGCACAAGCACGCACAGCAGAGGCGACGGCGTTGGATGGCGCGCCGATCGAGAGAGAGAGAGAGGGAGAAGAAGAGGGCTGGCGGGTGGGGTTTAGGGTTAGGGTTTCAAGAACTCCGGTCTAGGACCGTCGCTCTGATACCATGTTGGGAAACGTGAATGAGATATTCTATTCCATAGCCCTAGGCTCTCTTATATAGGAGAGTAGCCTATGGGTAAATTACATAAAGAGAATAACAAGAAAATAAAATAACAAAGAGATACAAAACAGCCTATGCGTCAACAACATTGTCGAGCGATATTTGACCCATCATCTCTTGTGTTTCAGGACATTCTCGCGGGCAACGTGATTGGACATGGCCGTGAGCAATGCGGGTTGTATCGACTGGTCCATACACCTTACGTTGGAGCATCATCTCATTCCACCGGACCCGTCTCTCCTTACCTATGGCATCTGCATTTCGGTCATCTTTCGTTTCAGAAAATGTGTCAAGTCCTTCCTCAAATCTCACCCCGTTCGTCGTTCGATTGTGAAGCTTGTCAGTTAGGGAAGCATCATCGATCCGTCTTCCCTGGTCGTCAGTCGGAGCAGTAGCTCTCCATTTGAGTTTTTTCATATTGATATTTGGGGTCCAAGACGTGTTCCCGATCATCAGGGACACAGGTTCTATTTAGTTGTTGTGGATGATTTTAGTCGTTTGTCTTGAGTCTTCCTGTTAAAGAATAAATCTGAAGTGGGCACCACTATTACGAATTTTATTAAAAAAGTGCAGAATGTTTATTCTGTTTCTATCAAAATTGTGCGAACTGATAATGCCTTTGAATTCTGTACTCAAACATTATCTCAATTTCTTTCATCCCATGGTATTCTTCATCAAACATCTAGTGCCTACACGTCCCAACAGAATGGTGTCGCGGAAAGAAAACACCGCCACCTTCTTGATGTCACTCGTACGCTTCTTATCCAGAGTTGTGCTCTGCACTCGTTCTGGGGCGATGCGGTTCTTACTGCATGTTATCTCATTAACCGCATGCCCTCGTCTATGTTGGGGGAGAAAATACCTTTCTCTCTTGTCTTTCCTGAGAAGGAGGTGTTCTCTCTTACTCCTTGTGTCTTTGGGTCCGTGGCATTCGTTCACCAGTTGTCTCCAGGGATTGACAAGCTCTCCTAGAGTTGTCAATGCGTTTTTTTATTTCAGGACTCAAAAGGGGTATCGTTGCTATGATTTGTTACGTCGACGACATTACGTCAGTGCAGATGTCATGTTTTTTGAGTCGGTCAAGTTTTTCTCTCCCACAGGTGATAGGTTGGTGCCATCAGACATAAATGATGAAATATATATTCCTCCTCCACCCTTGGATACACCTCCACCACCATCCCCATCACCACCACCATCTCCACCATCGCCACAACTTTTACCACCTTCTATATCTTTGGTTCCTCCTCTACCACGCCACTACATTCGACAGCCAGCCCCTGCTCATGATCATGGCTAATCATCAACCATGCCCCAGGTTTGTTTAATAACATTATTCCTAATGATGGGACTGACGGTATTTCTCAGCAGGAGCAGGCAGGGGATGACACGGATGTTGGTACAATTTATGCAGATCTTGACTTGCCGATTGCACTAAGAAAGCATAAGAGGTCGTGTGCTTCATATCCGATTGCCTCTCATGTTACCTTTGAGCGTCTGACAGGAGATTTCAGGAGGTTTGTAGTTGCTTTATCAGCTGTGAACATTCCACAGACTTACCGGGAGGCATTAGATGATAGTAGATGGTGTCTAGCTATGGAGGAAGAGATGGCCGCCCTTCAATCGAGAGGTACTTGGAGCCTTGTTCCAGCTCCTACTGGGGCATTTATTGTGAGTTGCAAGTGGGTTTTTAGGTGAGCATAATGCAAATGGCAGTATTGATAGGTACAAGGCTCGACCGGTTGCTCGGGGCTTTACTCCGACGTATGGTGTAGATTATCTTGACACGTTTTCCCTGTTGCTCGTCATTCTACCTTACGGATTCTTTTATATGTTGTTGTGATTCGAAATTGGCCCATGTTTCAATTAGACGTCAAAAATACCTTTTTATATGGTGATCTTCAGGAAGAAGTTTACATGCAGTAGCCACCTAGGTTTACTGCTGAGGGGGAGTATGTACAGGTATGCAGGCTTCATAGGGCGATCTATGGCTCTAAAGTAGAGCCCGAGAGCTTGGTTCCAGAAGCTCTCAGATTTGTTTGAGAAGCAAGGGTTCAAAAGGTCAAATGCAGACCATTCTCTCTTTGTACAGAGGACATCCAAAGGTATGATTGTCATTATGGTGTATGTTGACTATATACTCATTACAGGAGATGATATGCAGGGAATAAAAAAGAGCAAAAGAATTCTTGGGCCACGAATTCGTTACCAAGGATCTAGGAGTACTTAGATATTTCCTTGGATTGGAGTTTGCTAGAAATGAACAAGGACTCGTGATGACTTAGAGGAAATATGTCACTGACTTGCTAAGCGACACAGGTATGCTTGGATGCCGACCTGCTTCCACCCATGGATCCAAGCATGAAGATGCATGATGACGATACTAAGGAGGTTGACAGAAGAAGATACAGGGAACTGGTAGGGAGGCTTCTTTATATTACTATTACCAGACCAAATATTACATTTGCAGTAAATAAAGTGAGCCAATTTATGCAGCAACTTCGTCAGGTACACATGGACGCTATACATATGATACTAAGGTATCTTAAGTCATCTCCAGGTGCAGGATTGATGTTTAGAAAGGAGGGCGCTATTACTATCTCAGCATGTGTAGATGCAAATTATGCACCGTGCCCACATGATAGGAAGTCTATATCAGGCTTTGCTATATTTGTTGGAGAGTCACTTGTCTCATGGAAGAGCAAGAAGCAAACAGTAGTTGCGAGATCTAGTGATGAATCGGAGTATAGAGCTATGGCCCAAGCATGTGCAGAAGTGATGTGGGTTCGCACAGTTCTAACATATCTACATATAGATGTTCCTCTTCCCTGTCACTAAAATGTGACAATCAAGTTGCATTATTCATAGCATACAACCATGCATTTCACGAGAGGACAAAGCACATTGAGGTGGATTGCCATTATATCCGTGATATGATCCAGAAAGGCTTCATTTCTAATGTCAGCTCAGGATACCAAACAGCCGACCTTACCGAAGCTTTACTTCGGAGTTCCTTCCAAAAGTGCTTATCCAAGATGAGCATGATAGATATCTATGCTCCCTCTTGAGGGGTAGTGTAGAAGTTTATTTTATGTTTATGTATCTTTTATCTATTGTTCTTTTCTTGTGTCTATCGTATGTAATTTGCCCATAGACCTTTCCCTATATAAGAGAATCTAGGGCTCAAGGAATAAAGACGACTCTTATTTTTCCAACAGTCTAATATGCCTCAATGGCCTTGGTGTATTCATGCACATTTTAGGCATAATAAAGCTTTGACAAAAAAACACCATTACACATCAGTTAAATCGCCCATAGCAAAACTTCCTACATGTGAATTAGAGTAAGCAGCTCTAAAAGATGTCCAAAAATCATCGACGCTAGAAGAATCTACCCACCCTGAGGACGACCTATGCTAGACTTCCTTGGAATGGGGGCAAGTGAAGAAGAAATAAGATGTCTTCCAACTCATTTAGGCATCGTGGTTACGTAACACCAATTCTGTGCAGTAGCTTGGCTTTATGCACACCTTAGCATCACTAGCTCCTATCTCAATAGCCAGAGAAAGACCTTCACATGGAAAAGAATCTGGGACTTCCAGAAAAGCTTACAATCATGAACAAAATCACTATGAATGAATACCCTCGACACAGATAGCACCCTATAAACCTTCCTCATCATGAAAACACCACCAGACCAAGTTCAGTAGTCAACCCACCAAACGAGCCCCCCACCTCCTACCAAAGCTCAAGTATCTCTAGCCATCCTTTGTTTTTTCAGGGGTTTCGCTGCATGGGAGAGCTCCATTACAATGTTATGGTATACAATGACACTCTTTTCTTTGGAAAGGGGTTCGGAGGCAAAGTCGTTGGCACGTTTGGTTGAGTTGGTTTATGGATAGTCAAGGCTTGCAAAAATAAAATGTTGAATATGAGGGCTTGCAAATCAATGGAGCAAAAACATCTCCCATACATTGTGCTCGATCTAATGAGGATGCAGAGAATTGTGGTGAGTGCGTATGTACACCCAAGATGAAGTTGTCAATGCAGGACCTTGCAGTCCCATTGACAGCTAAGAAAGACCGAATAGAGAGTTGGAAAAGTAGAAAGGTGGAGCACAAATTGACAGGTCGGAAAGTAAGAAGTCTATCAAGAGGAGGTTTATTGATCGCGTTCAAATATGTGGTAGCAATAACTAGATCCATTACTTTTCTTTGGTTAAATTGTCTAAAAAATATTATGCTTATGCTCCGTTTTGAAGAAATAAAGTGGAGATTTTTGTGATCAGCTTAAGCAATAAAGTAGGGGAATGGCGTTGGTAGCATGAGACTTGGTCTCTAGGCATGTGGAAGAAGATAGTTTGGGCATAGCTAGACTAGGATATATGAACAAGTCTTTACAAGCAAAGTGAGTTATGAGAATATGGGGGGAGAAAAGGGCATATTGTGCAAGTTGGTTTAATGCGTTTGCATAATCCCACGAATCTGAAGGTACATGTTGGTTGGCAAAAGGAGCCCTCAAGCTTCTGGAGGGGTTTTGATATGATGTTATGTATGGTAATGTGTCAAATCGACCATTGATAGGTGATGGTAGGCCCTTCTGCTTTTTGCTCGATGATTGGTCGAAGTAAGGGGCATTACAAGATTGATTCCTAAATTATTTGTGCTTATCGTTAATAAAGGACCTATGATCTACGTCAAGCACGGAAAATTGTACATATTTGTGTTCTTTGGGGGCTAACTTGTCCGATGAGTGTATTGTGACATTTAGTAAGATGATAGAGGAGTTGACGGTCGTAGGGGGGTCCAAAAAGGGAGCATGATCACTAACCATATTCTGAAAAGTTCATAATAAAGAAAGCGTACAAGCCTTTGGCATTGAAGCTATATGACAAATGTAGAGTTAGCGAGGTAAAGATTTTCGTGTGGTCGCTTCGGAGTAAAAGATTGACAACACAAGTGTTTAAGGTACAATTTGACCAAACTCAAAGGTTACCTGGCCTCGTATGGGCTTGGGCATCAATCATCTATTCTTCAACTACAGTGGTGTTGGAGAGGTCTGGAGATGATTGGGTTGTTATTATTAAACACATCAAGTCATGAGCAGTGCCGGAAAGTTCTAGGGACAAACACGCTGATCAAGGGTGGAGCAGACTAGAGCTATAGCCACGTATTGGGCAGTTTGGGAGGTAAAGATTTTCGTGTGGTCGCTTCGGAGTAAAAGATTGACAACACAAGTGTTTAAGGTACAATTTGACCAAACTCAAAGGTTACCTGGCCTCGTATGGGCTTGGGCATCAATCATCTATTCTTCAACTACAGTGGTGTTGGAGAGGTCTGGAGATGATTGGGTTGTTATTATTAAACACATCAAGTCATGAGCAGTGCCGGAAAGTTCTAGGGACAAACACGCTGATCAAGGGTGGAGCAGACTAGAGCTATAGCCACGTATTGGGCAGTTTGGCTTGCAAAAAATGATGTAACTTACAAGAAGAGGAGACACTATGCTAAAAATGTACTAGGGCACGCACATATGTTTTATTAATCATGAATTAACACCTTGTAAATATTGGCCTACTACAAATAAATATAATTTTCAGGTGTGCACCCACCTGGGCGCACCATCCCACTTCTTTTCAAAAAAATACCATGCATAATCCAGCATGTACACACACTCTTACCTCTTCTATAGTGTAGAACCAGTGGAGTCACTTTGCTCGATTGTGAAACCTATCAGTCCAATAGTTATATTATGGTCTTTGCCATGGCCTCCTCTAGACACACTGTCATCTACCAAAAGAAATAACAAGGGAATCTGTCTGAGATTCTAGTTCTCATGCTACTAACTGATGCCGAGATGATTGAGCATGATGTATGACTCATAGAGAATGCATAGTGTAGTTCCCATCACCATCAAATATACTGTGTTTAGATGTAGATAAGGCTTAATTCATGGGCAACACATTATTCTCTTCACATGACGGGTATCCGGTGAAAAATAATCATCTTCATTGTCAAGGGGCAAGCCATTGACCCATTGACTCGGGTTTGATTATGCATGCATGGGACGGGAACCCCCCCCCCCCCACCCCACCCCCCAAGAAACGCATCTGTTTCATAGTAGACTACACGCAACCCAATAAAGGATCCCAAGTTGATTATAATCAAACGACATATAGAAGTGGGAGGATTACAATGGCAACTATCTGTGCGCATGAGAGCAAGCAATGAGAGTCACTGACCGATCCCCATTTCCAAAAAGATCTCTTCCTGTATGGCTGTGGTCACGGAGACCGCCTCCTGCGCAACAAGAATGGCAATTAGAAGCCAAAGACATCAATAGGCAGATGGTGCCATAGCATGAGATCGGGAGACGGTTCTCGGCTACCTGTTTGTCCTTGACGGCGTCGGCGATGCGTCTCTTCACGTCGGGTTGAGAGGTCAGGGAAGAGAAACGGCGGAAGAGGAAGATGAGGTGATCCCTCGACAGCATTCCCGAGCTCTGGAGTGGAGGTGCTGCGGGTGAGCTGACGGAAGCCATCGTCTTGTTGTTGTGGTCGAAAACGAGGCCAGCACAATCAATTTGTGGTGAACTGAAAATATATGCCGACAAAAATATATGAAATTTAACACTTGTGCCCTTCCGACCCTTCGCCCCTTCTTCTCATAGCCCCAAGCCACCAGAATATGTAATTCATCTGCTTGTCGTTAAAATTTTATTTTAAATAAAACACAGAAAATGTGTAAAAAATAATATAATAACAAATCATCATTGGCAATAAAAATGGATCGATTGTATGTTATTACCTTATTAATAAGTCCAAGAGATAAAATCAATAAAATTCGGAGTTCAAATCATGTACATATTCACCTATATTATTGTATAAACTTCAATATTTTTAATAAATTTATTTTAAGTCTTAATGACATGAAATCAACTCCATTATTTACATGTTACTCATTTAAATAAATAAAAATTATTAAAAAATAATTTTATAAATATTATGAAAAACCAAACCCCTAGCTCGAGAAGATTGGGAATTGAAAGCTTATGTTCTACCTTTATATAGTCTCCTATGGAAGTCTACTGGAAGTCTCGTGACCTTTGAATTAATACATCGAATATTTTGAAATGTGAGACCAAATTCAAAGAAATCAATAATCATATATGAAACTTGAGTTTTCATCCTAATTGTATATTGTATAATTGGACTGACTTTTGTCTATTATTTTATGTACATATTTTAGTCATTTTGATTTATTTATTTTTTATTTCTTTTTTAGTTTGTGTTTTAACTAATTACAGATAGAAATCCAAAAATTCGAAAAAGCTTCCAAAAATATATTAAAAAATGACCTTATATATGGAGACTTATA
The DNA here is from genome assembly GCA_037367405.1 of Ottelia alismoides. Lineage (NCBI taxonomy): Eukaryota > Viridiplantae > Streptophyta > Magnoliopsida > Alismatales > Hydrocharitaceae > Ottelia > Ottelia alismoides. Next base: position 1,020,716 of record JAZKJV010000364.1, read on the forward strand.
TACTTGTATATAAACCCCTTTTCATTTTTACTCTTCTTTTCTTAACTATAACAAATCCAAAAAATATTAAGGTGTAAATATACTAGTTGTATTTTATAAAAGTATAAGTGTGTGTTATTAAGAGAGAATGAAATAAAAAATACATTACCTCAAAATTTATTATTTTATACATATAAATGACTCGGAAATTCTCTACAGTGTACATATGACTTATTTTGATCTTGAGTCCTTCATAAACATTGTAGATCTCAATAATATACAACTTTCATGAAGGATGCTTTTTTATTTGAGTCCATTTTACATGTTATCTCTTTCCTTGCACCAAGTAGTGCCACTGCCTTTGACCTTTCTAGTTAACCCGAGATCAACTAGGCAGGTCGTCCATCAATTTCCTTCCACACATCTAGTGTTACTGGTGATACTCACATCAGTTAGCATCATCTTACTCCTCTGCTTTCTCTGGCTACGAGTCAACGACCCATTTCTTGACACCCCACTTAACACTTGCCACTTCTTCTCAACTCACCTGTGAAATTTGCCAACATCGTGATCGGAAAATTTATACCCACCACCAACCACGTCTTAATCTCTAATCATCACCAACTATCTCCGTGACCTTATCGCCTATGTAAACTTCTCCTTTGCCTCAATACTCATTAAAATCCAACACGATCGCCCATCGATCCCTATCCACCACATAAAGAGCTCATGGGTTAGGCTACCGATGATTACGGACAAGTTCTCTAGGAGATGACCTTATTGGTGTGATCCAAAGCTATGTTAATCTTTGCTGCTACCTCCCTGCTTCGAGCCCCTTCGACCACACGGAGTCAAAGTGAAGATTCCTAGACCTTTTGTGATCCTCTCCTTATGGCATACCCAACCCTATATCACTTCTCCTTCTCCTTTATTTTCTATCCTTTTTTTCCTCCCTCTGCTAATCTCTACTTCTTCACTCCTCAATCCCCTTCCTTGTTCCTTATTTACATGGCTTAATCAAATCATGCTTCCAATCACCATCACGTCCTTCACCATACACCTGACAGAACATGTTCTCTTTGGATGATACATGGGTAGAGCTCTCCCTCCTCTTCTTCATCGCACAAACATAAGCATCACTCTCTCGATCTCCTTAATTTTTCACGTGAATGTCGAGTACAAAGCTCGAGCCTCCTTTCTTTGCAGGCATAACAACAAAGGCCAAAGTCACTGTTGGAGCTCTGTTCAGGATCCCTCAATTTGAGCTTCTTTCCATCTTAGACAAGTGAAAGGTGTTGGAAAAATACACAAATATTTGGAGACACTCACTCAAAAACTTTCAAAGATAGGGCACAAATACAAAAAATTACAACTCTATTAACGGTGGAGATAAGAATAAAATAACTTCGACACACAACAACATTCGTGCACCAAACACTTAAATAACAACTCGAATTCTAAAAATAGAATCCCAAACTCTCCACTGCATACAACTATTCCCACAACTTTCTCACCTCTTACCACTACACAGAATGTGGCCAACTACTTGAAACATGACAAACTAACAAATAACATTTAAAATAATAAAAAAATAATGGAAAACCAAAAATAGGAAAAGAGAGCATTTTGCATCAATTTTTAATATCCCCCTTCATGCAAAATCCGAAATACCAAGATTGGCTCGAAACTCCATGAACTTGCTAAGAGGCAATGTTTTTGTAAAGCCATCATCAACTTGCTTTGTAGTAGAACAATACTCCATCTTGATAACTCCTTCGTTGACACAATCTCTGATGAAATGATGACTGATTTCGATGTGTTTGATCCATCCATGAAACATCGGATTTTATGTCATTAAAATGGTCGCCTTGTTATCGTAGAAGACTTTAGTTGCACAAGCTTGAGGTTGCTTCATGTCCTCCATAATCCTTCGCATCCAAATAGCTTGACAAGTTGTTGCAAAAGTAGCAATATATTCCACCTCAGAAGATAATATTTCTATCGTGGCTTGCTTCTTCGAGCTCCATGAAATTGCATCTGATCCACAATTAAAAATATGCTCACTTGTGTTTTTCCTTTCAACTGCACATCCAGTCCAATCACTATCAGCGAAATGATAAACCCAAAAATCGAACGGTCGTGTATTCCACACAAGGCGGGAAAACAGAAGTTGTTGCGGTGACCGCTCAAAATCCGGATTTAATCAACAATGAACCCACAAGATATAAGTCAAACAATGAAGAATCAATGTGGAGTCAAATTTATTTTTAACTCTACATAAAAGATCTATAGGTGTAAGTATGTAGAGAGTTCGAACACAGGGAGCAAGGCAGGATAGATCAAACAATTTTGTGCAAAATGTGATGTGTGATTAATGTCTACAAGTATGCCAATGTTTTTGTGGGTTTTTAATTTTATATTTTTTTATTTTGATTTTTAATTTTTAATTTTGTATTTTGGTTTTTGATTTTCTGATTTTATATTTTCTTTTTATATTTTATATTTTTGTATTTTCTTTTTCAATAAGAGAATATATATACGATATAAGAAAGAGGGGATAAGGTACTTATAAAAATAGGTAAAAACAGTCAAAAATCATAGAATAAAATATTTTTGGTATTTTTATAGTTTTTTACTATTTTTGTGATTTTTTGGGATTTTTCAGAATATTTTTTGGTATTTTTAAAAGTCAAAATAAAAGAATCGGTGAATAAAAGTGCCGGCCGAAACTAAAATGGGAATGAAAAATAGCAAACAGTAACAAAATTTTCCCAAATTAGTTTTAAAAAAAAGATAATACAATAGATAAGCGACAGGACCTGAGTTTGTATTTTTAGGATTTTTCTTTGATTTTTTAGATTTTTATGAAGTTTTTCGGTATTTTCTAATTTTTAAGGTTTTTTTTGAAATTTTTAGTGATTTTTTAGACAGACACTAAAATAGACTAAAATAGACCTTAGGTAATTTTTTTTAGAATTTTTCAAAACGTTTTTATACTTTTTATGGATTTTCTAATGCAAATAGTAGCAAAAATGCATGTTTTTGATTTTTACTAAATATTAAAATGCAATAAAAATGCAATGCAAAAATATGGCGTGAATGAGCAAGTTAACAGGAGCTTAAAATGATTTTTGTGGAATTTTAGGGGTTTTAAAAATGCATGCAATAAATAGAGATATCAAAAAGAAATTACACTATTAGCAAGGGCTTAATAGTAAATAACCAAAAGTCCCAGGGCACGCTTGCAATTTTCACAAAATTTATATACTGAAATAAATAGTTTAAGGACCAAATGCAAATGACCAGACTCGCAAGGGGTCTCGTGCAAAAAGTCCACCCACGCGCTGCGAAGCACGCGCTTGGGAAGAACTAAAAAGCAATTATCCAAAAACTTGGGGATCCGAATGCAATTTTTCCAGGAAAAATTTAACTTAATGTAAAGTTCTAGTACTGAGCAATAATAACAAAAAGCCAGAGGGGCCCCTATGGAAAATGGCCACGTCACGTGCACACGCACGTGACCTGCCAGGAACCAAAATGGAAATTGGCAGAACCTCAGGGGGCTTAATAGTAAATATTACAAAACCTCCTAACGGCCAATGACAGTTTAAATTCTATTAAATAAATACAAAAGTAGCCAGGGTGGTTATGCAAAATACCCAGGCTATAGGTGGGCACGGACGGCGCGGATGAAGAGGCACTTGAACACGTGTCGAAGCTCAATGCCGCGATGACGGTTCGGTTTCAAGGCCCAGGATTAGATCGACCAGATGGATCCCACGGTCCTGAGCTTCGACAATCGGACGGATGATGTAGCACGCCAAGAACAAGGCGGAATCGGACGACGCGCATGCGTGAAGGAAGAACGGCTGACGAATACGGCCTGGTTGAACTTGAGATCCCAAAATCTTCAACCTCGACGCGGCCTTCTCCTCTCTGATGACATCAAGAACCTCTCAGGTCCCCTCCCTATCGATCTGAGGCTTCAAAAAGCTCCAAGGAGCTCCGGTAATGGCAGGCGGAGGAGGTGGACCTGGGTGGTGCTCCAGCAACCCGAGGAAGATGTACGCAAGGATCAGACGCCCCCTTCAGGACCTGCAAAGAGGATACAACACGGCAGCACAAAATGGCAGAAATCCTGGCATTTATTGGCGAGTGCTCAGTGAGTAATGGTGTGGGGAGTGGTGGCCGGAGCTACGAGGGCTCTGGCAAGGTGTTTGATGAGGAATCTACACTACTGATGCGATTAAATGCGAAGAAAAATGCATGAAGTAGAAGCTATGGGCTACGGCTACACAATAAGCAAGAAAAAAAAGAAGAGGACGACCTCGAGTGGCAGTAGACCATGAGATAGAACCTCACGGCTAGTTGGCCGGAGATGGGGTGGAAGCCGACCCTACAAGCCTCGCCGCACCTCAACGGGGTGCTCGGGTCAATCCCCTGTCACCGGAGACCCGTTAGCAACAACCCGGAGGTCTAAAGCTTGTCCAAGGTGGTTCAAAGAGGAAGGGGGCGACTGGGGGTATTTTGAATAGATAGTCGACGGGCACGAAGAACGAGGCGATGGCGGTTGCTTCGATGCTCCACAGCCCAAGCAAATCTCTAGGCGTGTATCCTTGATAGTAGAGAAACAAAAGTCGTGAAGGGCATTTCATGTTTTGGTGAAAGAACGAGACTCGAAAAAAGGGCAAAATGGGTCAAAACCCATTCTGACACAGCAGTGGGAGTAGGTTAGACAGTTGACCGGGGTCAACTGTCAGACCAACCTGGTTGGTCCACGTGGACTAACCAGGAAAAATCCCTGGAAATGATTTATTAATTCATAAAAAATAGCAAATGATATTATTAAATTTGGGTTATTAAATAAAAATATTTATTATTTTATTTTGTATTTTATGGTGATTTTTAATTATTTTTATGAAGTATAAATTTACAAGTTCACTTTCATACCCTTTATAGGTATATTACCTATATATTTTATTAATTTATTTTATTTTGTATTTTTAATTTATTTACTTTTGCTTATTATTTTATATATTTATAAAATACTTTTATACACATAAATATATTTTTATTTTATTTTTTTGATGTGTTTTGTACATTTAATAAAATAAAAGTGTTATTTGTACAGGTGTGTGTATAGGTATTATACCTATGTACTATGTATGTACAGGTATTTTATTTGTATTTCTTTTGTATGTTTATTCTGATTTTAATACACATGTACATTATAAGTAATATTTACAAAATTATAAAAATATAAAAGTAAAAAAATAATGAATAAAAAATATAATGAATATTTTAATCTGTACAAGTATACAATAGGGGTCCAAAACTCAACTTTCAAACCATAACTACGAAAATACGAAACCACATTCATTAAATAGTTTATTTTAAGCTATACACAATTAAAGGTGAGTTTGGTACATTTCGAGTTTTTATTTGCAAGATACGGGTCTGGGAAGTTGGAGTTTTGGAACCTTATTCAGACCATAACGTTTTATCTGTACATTATTTCTCAGTGAAATCAATTTTGTATTTTTATATATGTAATTATCTACAACTTTCATGTACAAAGTTTCTTTATTTGAGGTATAAAAAGTGGAACCAAAAATAGGTCTCAAAATGAATAAAGAATGTATTAAAATAAAAGTTATTTTTATTGTATTTTGGCCCTTATCTCCCCCTACTTTATTCCTTGTCGACCTATTCATCAAGATGCCTAGGTCTCGGGGTTTCGGATCATAAAATATTTATAATATTTTATTCTTTTTTTCTTTTCTTTTATTTATTCTATAATTTTGGCTTTAATTACAGTATTTTATACACTCATTACATGCACATGCATGAATGCTAAGATACGAGAATTAAGGGTATTTACACGCATTTGCTAGGGTTTTTGATGCCAAAATGATAGAATAAAGATGATGAAATGTGGATTCATCATCCCCCTATACTTTACCTTTGCTAGTCCCTAGCAAACACATGCAATAAGTGCAGAAAAGAAAAATGAAGAAAAGAAAAGGAAGAACTTGGATTTAGTTTAATTATCAAACTTGTCTTCACAAAATCAAAGTTTGGAGCTTAAATCAGACCTTTCGAATTTTAGTGTGGGTAGAACCTTATTGAGAACCGAATTTGATATCCAACAGCCTTCAAGAATCCCGAAACTCTGCTCAAGTCTCCTCAAATAGCCAGGTCAGAAATACTTCAACTCATACGCAAACCCTTACGACTATGAATCTGACTCGTACAGTGTAAGTGATGGTAGCTCTCCCCAACTGAAATGACAAAGAGGCTGACTTCTCCAATATGACAATCCAATGATTCCCCAATCCAACAACTCATTCCTCAAAGAGCAGGGCATTCCCTTATAAGTTCAAGTGGCAACCAGCTTAAGAGGAGGGGGTGAAGAGAAGAATGGACAGTAGCCAGTGTAGCTACCTATCCTCGGATGCAAGATCAGTGTAGTCAAGTCATCCAGCTGCAGGCTCACATGATTTGACATTGAAGCACAAGCTTGCTTATTGACTTTACACATGTGTACACTCCGGCAGGCATTTTTATTTTTGTACAGGCCTGTCCACTTTTTTGGAGTTTTTGCTTTTGCATTTTTTTGAATACTATATACAACAGCATTTACATAGGGAGTTTTTCCGCTTGAGCCAGTAAACTATCCCTCTTTTGAAGCTTTATTGCAACCCACGATCTCCTATCCTCGAAACTCATCATCACTGGACGGGTTGGGGCGCACCTCCCTCCCAAGAGGAGGACAAATGTTTCCACCAGTGTACGTCTCATACTGACAAATCCAACCCCCTCACCACTCCAACTGAGTTGAGCCATGTGAAAGGTGCAAGTGTCCAAGTTAGGTCATTATCAACAAGAGTCGTGCATGTGCTCCGAAATATTCTACTTAGGCAGTCAAGAATCCATTGAACCAAGTCTCGTGATCCTCAAAGAATTAAGTCAACTAGACTGAAGCACCTCAATCCCAGCTCCTACAAGGTTTCTGTTAATTAGGTAGATTTAAGGTCCAACCAAGCTCCAATCTTCGGATTTTACTTAGACTCGTTCAACTATCAAACTCAATCCGAAAAATGCGAATGCCATGCAAATGCTATGCAGAAAATATTTTTGTGATGCAATTTTTCAAAGATTTTGAACTTTTTATGGATTTTTGAAAGGATGATGCATATGCAATGTTAGATTTTTTTCAAAAAGGTTTTTCAAGTGTTTTTGGGATTTTTGAAAAGAAAAGATTTTGGCTAAAAGCTAGGTTAAAATATTTACACGGGGATGCTTCTTATATTTACAAGAAGTGGATTTTAAGAATTTACAAGGGTAAGTGGTCAATTTTATAGATATATATATATAGTGGATTTTTGGTGAGATGTATGTATTCCTCAAACTTATTTGACACAGGTTTTTCAAACAATTTTGAAAACTATAGTCCAAAATAATTTTTACAAATAGTTTTTACAAACATGTACACACATTTGAAAATCATTTTGCAAAGATTTTCCAAACAGTGTATGGATTTTTCAAATATATTTTTTTTGCAACCATTTTTCAAACCATTTGCAAATCGTTTTTCAAATATTTTATTTCACATAAAGAAAATAATTTTACAATCAAAAATGTTTTTCAAAGGTTGAAAACATGTAACAAAACGTTTTACAAATAGTTTTCAAAAGATTTTTCACAAAGATTTTCAAACTATTTTTCAAACATTTTGCAAAAAATATTTTCACATGATTTATTAATCAGTACATACACAAAGAATTTGAAGAATAATCACATCTTTTTATTAAGGTTTTTAATGAATTTTTAAAAATATATTTAGCCATAATTATTAAGAAAATACGAAAGTACGAGTTATGGCTAAAGTATATACACAATATATACGACCCCCCTATACTTAGCTTGAGCTCGGAGAGAAAAGAGAAGACATAACTCGTACTGAGTATAGGCAAGTCTAAAGAATAAATAAATAAAGGAATGAATGAACAAATGAGAAGTTGACCATTCCCCCTATACTTAGGATCGAATAATCCTAAGTATAGCAGACTATACTCAAAGCAGGGAGGGCCAAGGGTGGGAATGAACATATCGTACTCAGATTGTCTCCCCCTATACTTAGGGTAAGATATTCCTAAGTATAGACAAGAAGAGGAGACAATGGAGAGGATCAAAGAATAGAAGAAACTCGAGGTGCACACCCCCCTATACTTAGGACAAAGTACGTCCTAAGTATAGAAGACTGTCTACAGGGGGCGACACCTTTTTGATAGATACATGAGATAGAAGAGGAAAAGAAGAAAAGATATCAACAGATGAGAGAAGAGATCGTGAGGATGTACACACCACTCCCCCTATACTTAGGGTGAAAGAAGCTCTAAGTATAGGCATCAACAGGCGTGATGACACAGAACGCTGAAGGAACACTCGGCTCATCCACCCCCTATACTTAGGACAAAGTACGTCCTAAGGAAGGAAAACACGAGAATGGGTGGTCGAGCAAGACGGGGGAGAGAACAAAGGTATACAAGGGAATATATAACAGAGATGGATATACAAAGGATCAAGAAGGTTGAAAGCAAACCTTCTTGCGAGACTGCTGAGGGATAGATCTAGCGTGGTGCAGGTCGACATCGGGGTCCACAGTGGACGGAATCCGATCAGGGTCGACAGGGTGACGGCCCTCAGTGGAATCAAATCGAAAAGGGACGAACTGGTCAATGGAAGTAGTATGGCTAGGTTCGCACTTGGTGGTCCTATGGTGTGAAGGCGCAGACGGGCGAGTGGAACAAGTGTGGTCAGGTCTGGCCTTGGGGGTCTCGCTGATATCAAAGTGGAATGGGACAAACTCATCATCCTCGGAAGAAGTGTAATCGGATTCGTCCTGCGAGGTCTCGTCCAGGTCAAAACCAAAAGGAACGAAGTCATCAGTGGAAGTAGTCGAACTCAGATCATCCTCAAGAGTTTCACCCGGATCATCTTTTTCATCAGGAGGCCAAAATATTTTAATATTCGCATCATAACCGACCTCAATCATCATTACTTTTGAGTGACCAGGAACAGACTTATCAGTGGAAGTAGTCAACCTAGGTCCGTCCTGTCTAGTCTTGGTATCTGCCCTCCGCTCAATGGGATCAATCACGTAAATACTTTGGATTTCATCAACACATCGCCACACACCAGAAGGAGGATCTGCGAGGTCTATGCTTTCCGATTTCCTCCCCTTTCGGGGGATTCCTTGGGTCTCATGAACGGTCGCTAAAGAAACATCTCTAATATCATCAGATCGATCACAGGCCTTGGAGTCAGCTAGAATCGGTGAAGTGCATCAGGTGCAGGTCTCTGGTCAACTGTAGGTGTGGTGATCAACACTTCGCTCTTGTCAATAGGATGGAAGTGAATCTCTCCTGATCCATAGTCAATAACGACCCTTGTAGAGGCGAGAAATGGTCGTCCTAGGATGATTAGAGAGGGCTCCCCTGTGGAGGTCTCCATGGGCAACACGACAAAATCAACATGGTAGCTCGTGCCCTGAATCGAAATGACGGCGTTTTCAAGGATACCCTTCAGCCTCTTGATAGATCCATTAGCAAATTGAACTATCATCCTGGTCTTCTTGAGAGGTCCTAAGTGAAGGGACTGTACCAACGAGAAGGGTAATATACTAATAGAAGCACCGCCATCTAGGAGAGTGGGATCACAAGTATGGTCAGAAATGGTGCAAGTGATGAAAGGGGTAGTTGTGCTCTTCTTTCTAGGAATGGGATGGTGTGTGATGGCGTGGATAGTGGCCATGGTCAGAATATGACGCTCAGATCTGCTCCTCCGCATTCTCTTCTTGGGAAGAGGGGCAGATAAATCAGTCATGGCCTGCTGAAGTGGGGCACGGATGATCTCACGAATAGTGGCCACCACTTCAGGTTCAGTCAACATTTTTTTGAATTTTTGGACCTCCTCCATACAAGGGAGGAAGTCGGAATCAGCATATACACGAGGCATGCCAAGAGCAGTCTATACAGCGGCATCCTTAGGGTCAAAGGTGGGACAGTGCGTGAATGGATGTGTGGTCAAAAAGTCTGGCAGATGGGCACTCTTCTCACGGTCTGAATCAACCAAAGGTCTCTTGACTATTTTCGGATTTTTAAAATTTTCCCATTTTTTGTATTTTGGGCGATTGCAAGCTCTCATGATCTTCCACAAGTAAATCCGTATCCTCGACAAAAAGGAGCATTAATATGGTTTTTCCTCAAAATAGCAAGATTATCATTCATCAAATCAATGCGCTTTGTCATTCGGTTCAATATATCACTTATAGAGATCGAGGGAGGTGACTCCAACAGATCAGACTCGGGCGGATGTGAAGGTGGAGGTGGATAATATACAGGTGGAGGTGGGTGGGTAGAAATCCGAGTCGTGATACTGTGGCTGAGGCGGATATGTACAAAAGTCCGAAAAAATAGGACGAGGATCCTCCTGATAAAAGGAGGTGGACCGGCTGGAGGGTACGAGGAATCCGCCAAATCCGGATAAAAATCGCTTCAGGGATCCATCTCGAAACAAGAGGAAAATGATAGTCGGGAGAGCACGATGGTCAAGTCAAGAGAGTGAGACAAAGGCGCAAATGCGCAGGGATGATGTAGAATACACACAAGCAAGCACAATCAAACTCACAAAACAAACCCTCAATTCACCTACTCAACTCGGTGAAGACCACCAATGCAGTCTTTTTATCTTGACTGTTTTAGAGTTAGGTGAGAAGTCAAGAAGTTGCACAAACACTTAGGGGGCTGAAAATGGGATTTGGGCACTAACCTTAGTGTGTGTGCGAGCAATGTAAAACGAAGACAATGAGGGGATTACTCGCCCCAATACAAGTTTTTCTTTTTGGTGGTTTTTTTAGGGTCAAGTAATATTAACAGTCCCAATTTTATTTGATTATCACTTTTTTTTTTGGATTTTTAATAAGAAATGAACGAACCTATCGAGGAGTCAATATTACTTAGCACCTAGGTGATCAAAATCAGAGGTAGAGAGTCGGAAAAGCAATACAAGCGGCAAGACGATGATGTATGCTAAAGCGTAAATGCTCACCTTGCCTCCAGCACTCTACATGCAAAGATGCTCAGCAGAATTGAAACCTATCTATATGCAAATGCAAGCCGATGAAATCGCCCTAAGTTTCAGAAATTACTATTATCGTGAAGAACCACAAGTCGGACATCGATCCTCAATCCAAGAGTCCGGTCTAGGCTTACCCCTCCTCTTCTCGACACATCGAGTTCAGGAGTAGCGCTTGACAGGGTGGGCTCACAACACGTAGGCTTGAAGATGATGAGGCGACTATTTAAATTTGACTAAGTCCAAACGATTCTATAGGTACATGCAAATATATTAGGTGTTTGGCCTTAATCTATCGCAAGCAATCCTAAAACTAAGGGCTCATTCACACAAAATAAAGAAAACAAAACCGAGAAAATACAATGAAAAAGGTGGTGAAAACCGTAAAAACCGCGGCGAGCCCCCAAGTGAACAAACACTTGGAAATTAGGCTCAAGAGTCCAAAGTTCGGGGGTACCTGTATTATTACAAATATAAAGTCTCTCTCACTACAAATTACAAAAATAAATGCAAGGAAATAAATGCTACAACTGAAGTAGAGCTTGGTCTTCAAAATTCTCTTCTAGTCTCCTCGGTGCTAGGCTGGCTAGAGCCGACTTCACATGGGTGCGTCGGCACCTCGGGTGAAGCGCCTCCCTCGATCCGTTGTACCTCGCACGAAGTTAACAAAGAGAGGGGGTCAGACAGCTCAAACAATTATATCACAAATAAGGAAAAATAAAAGCCGCAAAAAGAGACAAGTAATCACAAGCACAAGCAAAAAGACGAACTATCCGTTGTTGCTCCCCGGCAACGGCGCCATTTGATAAACCTAAAAATTGAACGGTCGTGTATTCCACACAAGGCGGGAACACAGAAGTCGCTGCGGTGACCGCCAAAAATTTGGATTTAATCAACAATGAACCCACAAGATATAAGTCAAGCAATGAAGAATGAATGTGGAGTAAAATTTATTTTTAACTCTACATAAAAGATGTATAGGTGTAAGTATGTAGAGAGTTCGAACACAGGGAGCAAGGCAGGATAGATCAAACCATTTTGTGCAAAATGTGATGTGCGATTAACGTCTACAAGTATGCCAATGTTTTTGTGGGTTTTTAATTTTATATTTTTTATTTTGATTTTTAATTTTTAATTTTGTATTTTGGTTTTTAATTTTCTGATTTTATATTTTCTTTTTATATTTTATATTTTTGTATTTTCTTTTTCAATAAGAGAATATATATACAATATAAGAAAAGAGGGAATAAGGTATTTATGAAAATAGGTAAAAACAGTCAAAAATCAGAGAATAAATATTTTTGGTCTTTTTATGATTTTTATTGTTTTAGTGATTTTTGGGATTTTTCAGAATATTTTTTGGTATTTTAAAAAGTCAAAATAAAAGAAATAGTGAATAGAAGTGCTGGCCGAAACTAAAATGGGAATGAAAAATAGCAAGCAGTAACAAATTTTTCCCAAATTACTTTTAAAATAAAGATAATACAATAGAGAAACTACAGGACCTGAGTTTGTATTTTTATGATTTTTCTTTGATTTTTTAGATTTTTATGAAGTTTTTGGGTATTGTCTAATTTTTAAGGTTTTAGTTTTGAAATTTTTAGTGATTTTTTGGACGACACAAAAACAGACTAAAATAGACCTTAGATTTTTTTTGGAATTTTTCAAAACGTTTTTATAATTTTTATGGATTTTCTAATGCAAATAGTAGCAAAAATACATGTTTTTGATTTTTACTAAATATTAAAATGCAATAAAAATGCAATGCAAAAATATGGCGTGAATGAGCAAGTTAACAGGAGTTTAAAATGATTTTTGTGGAATTTTAGGGGTTTTAGAAATGCATGCAATAATAGAGATATCAAAAAGAAACTACAATACTAGCAAGGGCTTAATAGTAAATAGCCAAAAGTCCCAGGGCACGCTTGCAATTTTCACAAAAGCTATATACTGAAATAAATAGTTTAAGGGCCAAATGCAAATGACCAGACTCGCAAGGGGTCTCGCGCAAAAAGTCCACCCACGCGCGTGCGAAGCACGTGCCTGGGAAGAACTAAAAAGCAATTATCCAAAAACTTGGGGATCCGAATGCAATTTTTCCAGGAAAAAAATTAACTTAATGCAAAGTTCTAGTACTGAGCAATAATAATAAAAAGCCAGAGGGGCCCCTATGCAAAATGGCCACGTCACGTGCGAACGCACGTGACCTGCCAGGAACCTAAATGGAAATTGGCAGAACCTCAGGGGGCTCAATATTAAATATTACAGAACTTACTAACAGCCAATGAAAGATTAAATGCTATTAAATAAATACAAAAGTAACCGGGGTGGTTGTGCAAAATACCCAGGCTATAGGTGGGCACGGACGGCGGATGAAGAGGCACTTGAACACGTGTCGACGCCCTATGCCACGATGACTGTCCGGTTTCAAGGCCCAGGATTAGATCCACCAGACGGATCCGACGGTCCTGAGATTCGATAATCGGACGGATGCTGTAGCACGCCAAGAACAAGGCGGAATCGGACGGTGCGCAGGCGTGAAGGAAGAACGGCTGACGAACACGGCCTGGTTGAACTTGAGATCCCAAAATCTTCACCCTCGACGCGGCCTTCTCTTCTCCGATGACATCAAGAACCTCCCAGGTCCCCTCCCTATCGATCCGAGGCTTCAAAAAGCTCCAAGGACTCCGGTAATGGCAGGCGAAGGAGGTGGACCTGGGTGGTGCTCCAACAGCCCGAGGAAGATGTACCCGAGGCTCAGACGCCCCCTTCAGGACCTGCAAAGAGGATACAACACGGCAGCACAAAAATGGCAGAAATCCTGGCGTTTATTGGCGAGTTCTCAGCGAGTAATGGTGTGGGGAGTGGTGGCCAGAGCTACGAGGGCCCCGTTAAGGTGTTTGATGAGGAATCTACACTACTGATGCGATTAAATGCGAAGAAAAAATGCTTGAAGTAGATGCTATGGGCTACAGCTACACAATAAGCAAGAAAAACAAGAAGAGGACGATGTCGAGTGGCAGTAGACCACGAGATAGAACCTCACGGCTAGTTGGCCGGAGATGGGGTGGAAGCCGACCCTACAAACCTCGCCGCACCTCAATGGGGTGATGGGGTCAATCCCCTGTCACCGGAGACCCGTTAGCAACAACCCGGAGGTTTGAAGCTTGTCCAAGGTGGTTCAAAGAGGAAGGGGGGCGACTGGGGGTATTTTGAATAGATGGACGACGGGAGCGAAGAACGAGGCGATGGCGGTTGCTTCGATGCTCCACAGCCCAAGCAAATCTCTGAGCGTGTATCCTTGATAGTAGAGAAACAAAAGTCGTGAAGGGCATTTCATGTTTTGGTGAAAGAACGAGACTCGAAAAAAGGGTAAAATGGGTCAAAACCCATTCTGACACAGCAGTGGGAGTAGGTCAGACAGTTGACCGAGGTCAACTGTCAGACCAACCTGGTTGGTCCACGTGGACCAACCAGGAAAAATCTATGGAAATGATTTATTAATAAATTAAAAAATAGCAAATGATATTATTAAATTTTGGTTATTAAATAAAAAATATTTATTATTTTATTTAGTATTTTATGGTGATTGTTAATTATTTTATGAAGTATAAATTTACAGGTTCACTTTTATACCCTTTTATAGGTATATTAACTATATATTTTATTAATTTATTTTTATTTTGTATTTTTAATTTATTTAATTTTGTTTATTATTTTATATATTTATAAAATACTTTTATACACATAAATATATTTTTATTTTATTTTTTTGATGTGTTTTGTACATTTAATAAAATAAAAGTGTTATTTGTACTGGTGTATGTATAGGTATTATACCTATGTACTATGTATGTATAGGTATTTTATTTGTATTTCTTTTGTATTTTTATTATTATTTTAATACACATATACATTATAAGTAATATTTACAAAATTATAAAAATATAAAAGTATAAAAATAATGAATAAATAATAAAATGAATATTTTAATCTGTACTAGTATATAATAGGGGTCCAAAACTCAACTTTCAAACCGTAACTCCGAAAAATACGAAACCACCTTCATTAAATAGTTTATTTTAAGCTATACACTATACACAATAAAAGGTGAGTTTCTACATTTCGAGTTTTTATTTGCAAGGTACGGGTCTGCGAAGTTGGAGTTTTGGAACCTTATTCAGACCATAACTTTTTATTTGTACATTATTTCTCAGTGAAATCAATTTTGTATTTTTATATATGTAATTATCTACAACTTTCATGATAAAGTTTCTTTTTTTGAGGTATAAAAAGTGGAACCAAAAATAGGTCCCAAAATGAATAAAGAATGAATTAAAATAAAAGGTATTTTTATTGTATTTCGGCCCTTATCTCCCCCTACTTTATTCCTTGTCGACCTATTCATCAAGATTCCTAGGTCTCGGGGTTTCGGGTCATAAAATATTTACAATATTTTATTCTTTTTTCTTTTCTTTTATTTATTCTATAATTTTGGCTTTAATTACAGTATTTTATACACTAATTACATGCACATGCATGAATGCTAAGATGCGGAAATTAAGGGTATTTATACGCATTTGCTAGGGTTTTTGATGCCAAAATGATAGAATAAAGATGATGAAATGTGGATTCATCACGAAACCAACTAAA
This sequence comes from Ottelia alismoides, assembly GCA_037367405.1. Lineage (NCBI taxonomy): Eukaryota > Viridiplantae > Streptophyta > Magnoliopsida > Alismatales > Hydrocharitaceae > Ottelia > Ottelia alismoides. Next base: position 1,036,487 of record JAZKJV010000364.1, read on the forward strand.
TTAAAATCAGAGAGTGATATATACCAAATTTAGATACATCTAGCTACCAACTAAACTTTGAAATAAATACTCATATGCTTTTGTGGTTACATCATTAAAAATTAATTTTCATTTTCATTCATAGGTGTCCATGATGACTTGCATTTCTACATAAGAAATTCTGCAAGCAAATCCGAGGCATATTTTTCTTGAGAGATAAAAATACCTTCTTCTGTTTGCATGACTTGGATCCCGAGAAAATAATGTTGAAGAACCAAATCTGACATTTCAAATTCATTCATTGTGTATGATTTCAACACTGCATAAAATTCTTCAGAGGAACATGCATATATTATATCATCGACATACGCGTAGACTATGAGAATATTTTCACCTTTCGTCTTAACATATAAAGTAGGCTCATTTTCACTGCGGTGAAAATCTTTCCGTTGCAGATCATTATCGAGCCTCCCGTACCATACTCTCGGCGCCTACTTTAGCCCATAAAATGTTTACTTCAACTTATACACCTTCTCTTCTTTGTCGTCAATAAGAAATCCTTAAGATTGCTCCATGTATACATCTTCAGATAATGCACCATTTAAAAATGCTGACTTCACATCAAACTGATAAACCTTCCACCTTATATGTGCAGATAATGCTAATAGCATTCTAATTGTTTCAAATCTAGCAATGAGAGAAAAAGTTTCAGAAAAATCAATCCCCATTTTTTATGCATATCCCTTAACAACAAACCTTGCTTTATATTTTTTGATATGCCCATCTGCATCACACTTGACTCTGTAAACCCATTTCACACCAATAGGTATTTTTCCTTCAGGTAAATCCACCAACTCTCATGTATCATTTTTTAATAGCATGTATTTATTCTTGCATTAATTTCTCCCATTCTATGTTTCCACATGCTTCTTCATATGAAATTGGTTCGACGACTAAAATTGCAAAATAGACTCATAAATATCTTGTAAATATCATACCTTTTGCGGAGGAATATCATCATGGTGTGCCTCATCAACAGATTTGTGTGGCCTACCCATGCTTCCAGAAGAGGATCCACCTTCATCTGTCAGTCTCATGGGAATGCTCTTGCAAGTTAACTTGATGTGATGAGATCGTCATCAGCCGTACTTTGTTGATCCACGAGTGTAGATGGACTACGGTGTTCAGCCCCCCGCACCCAAGAACTTCCTTCATCAAAAATAACATCTCTGCAGATAATTAATTTTTTCGTAACTGGATTATACAAACGATAACCTTTTATTTCATCACTATATCCGACGAAGATGCATTTATCACTTTTCTTATCTATCTTGGAACGATCAGACGACTCAATCAATGAATATATGAGACAACCACAAAATTTTAGATGATTTACATTAGGCTTGCGCTGCGACCATGCTTTGAATGGAGTTATATTCCGCACGACCTTCATTGGAGAGATATTTAAAAAATGCACCGCCATGTTTACTACCTCGACCCCAAAATCATTCAAGAGATTTTTTTCGCCAAGCATGCTTCTAGCCATTTCCACCACCATTCGATTCTTTCGCTCGATGACGCTATTTTGTTCTAAAGTTTTTCTCACCGTCAACTGCCTGTGAATACCATTCTGCTTACAAAAATCATCAAAAACATTAGAACAAAATTCTTCCCCAAGATTTGTTCGTAAATATTTCAGTATATGCTTGCTATCTTTCTCCGCAAAGACTATGAATTCAACGAATTTGTTAAAAACCTCTGATTTTTTTGTAAGAAAGGGGACCAACTCACACACAAAAAATCACCTCTAAATAACAAAAAATATCAGCTCCCATTCAAAGAAGACATTCTCATCAGGCCACATATATCTGCATGCACTAACTTATTTTATTAGCTCTCCATGATTTTCCCACAGGAAACGATCTACGATGTTGCTTCACATGTATATACCCTTCACAAAGATCATTTCTTACATGAATTTTAGGCAATCTATAGACCATACCTTTATTATTTAATAATCACAATCCATTGAAAATCAAGTGTCTATATCTTAGATGCCAAATCAACGAATCGTCTTTTACATTAGCAACTAAGGCACAATCATCGAAGGTTAAAATATCCAATGGGAAAATTTTGTTTTTAGCCATATTAGTAAATAATATGGACTTTATTTGAAAAAATACTTCAGATTTCGTATTTGCCATTGTGAAATAAGACTGTATACCCCTTGCTAATAATTTGACCAACACTTGGCAAGCTATGTGCTAAACTAGGCATATAATAAGAAATCGTTCTTTCTATACCTGATTTGTGTTAACAACAACTATTCCCATGCCTTCGATCTACACACATTTATCATCTCCAAGCCGAACTTGCAACTTCACATACTCATTCAAACTTCTGAAAAGATGCCTTTGACTTGTCATATGATTACTGAAACCGTTATCTAAATATCAAACATTAGCAAAAATTTCCGGTGGAGTCATGTGTGCGAGAAATAAATTCCCATCATCCTCCTTCCTTTCAACAAAGTTAGCTTGCCCTTTGCCTTTTCCCAACAATACGCCTCTGTGTGCCCTTTTTTTTACAAAAATAACACTTCTTATTCTTATAAGATTTTTTTCCAGATTCTAACCTTTGGTTATTGAAATCCGATCTCCCTCTATCACGTCCATGTCCGCGATATGTGCTTCGACCTCTGCATCTGCATGCATGCTTGAATCCGAAAGATGCTTCATTGTCCTTTTGCTTGCAGGAAATATCTGCCTTAGCTTGAAAAGCTTGCTCGATATTTTTCTCAATGAACCTGCTCAAACTAACTTCATGTGCTAAAAGTGAACCCATCAACTCATTAATAGAATAATGGTCCATATCTTTCGATTCTTCAATAGTGGTAACCATACGATCAAACTTTCAAGGCAAACTACGCAAGATTTTTTCTACTACTTTTTATCTGCAATATCTTCTCCAAATGTTTTCATTTGGTTGATTAGTAGCAGAAACACTTGTAAACAATCTTGCACTATCTCATTATCTTCCATAAGTAGGGTTTCGAATTCTCTACAGAGGGTTTGAAGTTTTACCATAGTTACCTTACTATCTCCATGATATGCTTCCCTCAAAATATTCCAAGCATCATTGGACTTCACGGCTCCCGTAATCCGTGGAAAAATATTGTCTGTCACAGCATGTTGTAGAACAAGTAATGCCTTGGCATCCTTCTTTCACATTTTTTCAACTCACTTGTTACTTTCTCTGTGGCTTTCTCTATGGCCTTCTCAGTCTGTTTCTCATTTGGAAAAGCATTCTCAACTAGATCCCAAAGATCTTGAGATATGAAGAAAGTATTCATCTTAATGCACCAAAATTCTTAATTTTCACCAATGAAAATAGACACCAATGCGTGTGATAAATTAATAGTATTTAAATTCGGAATGTCATTACCACCTAACATCGTAAATCAACTGCGAGATAACCTTCTGCGAGGAGAGACGTCGCAACTCTAAAAACGCCTCGAGACAATCTGTCGTAGCCTCGAGATATGTCCGAAATAAGATTCTGCTCCAATACCAAAATGTTGGAAAACACACAAATATTTGGAGGCACTCACTCAAAAACTTTCAAAGACAAGGCACAAATACAAAAAATTGCAACTCTGTTATTGATTGAAATAAGAATAAAATAACTTTGACACACAACAACATTCGTACACCACACATTTAAACAACAACTCGGATTCTAAAAATAGAACCCCAAACTCTCCACTATGTACAACTCTTCATACAACTTACCCACCTCTTCTCACTACACAAAACGTGACCAACTACTTGAAACGTGACAAACTAACAAATAACACTTAAAACAAAACAAAAAAATAATGGAAAACCAAAAATAAGAAAAGAGAGTCTTTTGCATCAATTTTTTAAAAAAATGACCCTCTCCACAATGGGTTCTCTCTAGACCATGTGAACCCTAAAGCTCCTTCCCAATCTTGCTAGAGTTGGTGCACATCGTTGGGGATCCACTCTAACACCTCCTTCTATGGCAAAGCTCACACATCAGGAATAGCAGCAACCTTTGTGTCGAGATTGCCTTGACCCATATCATCAAAGTCCCCCTCATTCACCAGCCACATGATCACAATATATAGCCTTATCCACCATTGAAGGAAATCTCACCCCCATCCAAATGATCGTGGTCCATCGACTGCTGGGGAGTCTACACATAGTGAGCCCAATCCTGAGTCGTACCACCAACCTAAGGGGCACTGAGGCACTATGCACCTATATGTCGAGGCCTCGGCAGTCAAGATTCCCAGCCAACCGAACCATCATCCCCTCACATGAGCACCCCCACGTGAGGGAAATTTTGTACACCCACCATTATAGCTCCCAGAAATTGCAACCCCCTTAAAGCGTGACACATGACCATAACGGAGAAATTTCCAGCACCACCTATGACATTCTAGATACTATAGATATACCCCTACATTGGGCAAATTGCGAGAACACCCTATAAAATATCAAAATAAGTCCCTAGCCATTATTTTTAATTTTTCTTTATTTATTTTATTTTTTAGTTAGATCCCCATGTTTAGATATCAATAACTTGAAATAAATATAATGAAATATGATGATTTTATCTTATTTTAAAGCTCTGTTTGCGATCCTTTATTTGATATATTATCGAGAAACAATGGACATGAGTTATAACCAAATACATATTTTTGAATCGTAAATATTAATGGTGCTTATGTAATTCATTATCAACTCATGATCTTATGCCAAAATTAGGCAAAAAATTTGTGAAGCTCATAAGCCAAAAAAATTAGCAATATTATTTATTGAATACCATTAAAATGCATGCCTTTAATTGAATGATTAGAGATTGTCTTGTATTATTTCCACAGGTAAACATGCAGTATTTCCTGGTCTAAACTTAGATACTTTTTTCATGATTTATCATCGAGTATTTTTTTAGAATTTATCTTATGGTTTGGCAACCTTAAAACTGGATAACATTGAATAAGGGACTTGACTTTGCTCATAATTAGAGCATTCATTTTATTTCTAAAATATACCAAAAAAATCTCATAGAATCGCACATCCATCATCTTATTCACATCAATTTTAGTTCTATAAAATATTGCACTTTAATTTGCTAACTTGAAAAATACAAAAAAAGCTTACGTGTTTACATTGCATTCATACCTTAGAGATATATAACATATTAATTGTAAACACTAGATAATCACATCTAAGAACTTCACTACCTCCTTGAATTTGACCTTGGTACACTTACCAAGTAAACAAGTACATCACACATTTATCAACATATGTTATGATTTTTTAAAAATAAATTCTTATCTACACATACTATATTTTAGCATTCTTAAGAGTAGCAAGGAGCAGAAAATCAATTATACACTTCATATTGACTATAAATTAATATCATTGTGGATTTTACGAAATTGATAATTGAGCTTAAAGAAAATGACAATAAATTAAACTTCGCTTACCATTTTTTGTTTGTAATTATAACGAAATATATGAGATAAACACAATACATGATAATGAAGTAGAATGAAAAATATTCAGGTTGGATTTACGTGATGTTGGCGTGTTAATACGATGAATCCAAGAATCATTACACCTCCATGCTTAAAATAATGCTAGTATTTGATGGAGTTCATAACTCGCACATCATGAAAACACGAAAAATTGCTAACAATTCTACATAAAAAGTATGTTCATCATATGAACATCAATACAATGTATAACAAAAAAGTTAATGTGAAACCACATGGTATATGAAACCTTTTCCAAATCATCCCACAAAATCACAAAAGTGTATAGGAGTATACCTTCTGAAGTGTGTCTCTAAAGGAAGAGACATCCTGAATCAAGTACGATCCAACAGTTTCTCTCGCGGGCATGATGATGATTTGCATTTCTTCTCTTGATACAACTTCACCTTGAATTAGTCTACACAAAATAGAGATGAGTAGATTGACGAACCGCAAATCCAACCTTTTAATAGTGTAGAATTAACATTTAGTTGTCATTGCAATCGAGCTAAATCAGGTCCATCAAAAACCATTTAATTGATATGTCAACAGAATCAAATGGTTGTATTTATATTTTACTTGGGCAAGCCCAAGGTCGAACTCAGGGACACAAGCCTCTTCCGTGATATTTAGAGTCTTATGAATTTAACTAAGTGTTGGATTAATGAGTAGTAGGTCAAGAAATGCATGAAGACAAGACAATAATATGCATTACGTAAACATAAAAGTATGCATTTTTTATTTGATTTTTATCATGCAAAGAGATGCGATGAAATGCAATGCAGAAATATGCCCGAATTATAAGAATACTTGAACCATTTAATCAAAGGTCAAATCATCGCCAAATAATTGAAGCTACTTTCATTGATATGAAATCAGGCATATGAATCATTATACTAAAGACACTTCGCTAATAAAAAATACATCAAAACTCATAGTGTCAAATCTGAAATATAAGCAAGCCATCAAGAAGACAATGAAATGAGCTTCAAAATGCCACTGATATCAACTCAATCGGAGCAAGGATGCTTAAGATATGCACGAGTGAAGCCATGGGCATAAATGCAAGAAAACATGAAAGATAAATAGCAAATAGGTCCCTGATAGGGTCTAAAATGCAAATAAAATAAAGTGTAGGACCTTCCCTATAAAATAACCCACACGCATGAGGGTATTTTTGCAATTATTAAAACTAGAGAGGGTATAAATGCAAAATACCCTAGACGCACGTGGTCTAATTATTAATTTGACCATTAATTTGATTAAATTAACAAGGGTAGTCTGAGCAACGTTAGTGAGCTCGGGACATGATTGCAATTTGACGAAAATGGTTGGGCCTCCCTACAAATTATCCTCGCCGCACGTGACTTGCACGTACGCTCCAGGCTCGATGAAGATTCAGGCTCGGAGGAGGCTCGGGAAGGCTTCGGCTAGGCTTGGAAGGTACGAGCCTTGAGTCTTGGGCTCGGATGAGGCTCAGAATTGGCTCGGGGTACCTAAGCCTACTGGTCTGGTGCTGAGGTTTGGATAGGCTTTGGCGATGGCACGTAGACGATCGAAGACCCTCCGATCATCGAGATCGGACGGTAGCTGGAAGCTGCGCGAGATTTCGACGTGGCTGCTTCTGCACCGTTGGATGAGCTCCGGGGAGGAGCATCCAACGGTAGCTGCACCTTCCTCCTCTGCTTCGACTGGCGGCAGAACCGGGACTCCAATGGAGGTATCCGATCTTCGTCGCTCATCTTTGGCGTCGATGAAGCTCACCCGCTGCTCTTGAATGGTTTTCGATGAATCTCAAGGTCTGGGCGAGCTGCAACGATGCTTGGAGAAGCCCCTAGTTGCTCCGGTGATGGATGCGGAGTTCGTCAAGAGGACTCCGGCGAGCTCTCCGATCATTGAAGTTAGCGACCTACATAGGTTAGTGCTTAGTCGAAATGTAGTGCAACAGGTGTGGAATGGACTAGGATCCTTGACGAATGAAGAAGGTGGTGGCTCGGTGCTCCTCAGCTGTGGAAGGCGGAGGAGATGGGTCGGAGTGACCGGAGGTCATAGGGAATTAGAGATGATGAACGGAGGGGTGCGCGTGGATGGTGAAGGTGTGGTGAAACGTACGAAATAGTCAATGGAGAGAGAAATTGTGTGTAGAGAGCTAATGAATTCAAAGAAATCAGAAGAAAAATGTAGAGGAAGTCGGAGATACTTACCTGGGCAATGGCGAGCAATGGCTTGGGCATGGGGTTCAAGGTGAACCCTGGGCCTTCGCTGGACCCCCTCAGCCAGGTGGGGCAGCTCGAGCAGAGGCTGAGCTCCGCACGCAGCCATGAAAGGCAACGGGTCTCACCAGAGGCTGCTCGTCGTCTTCGCGCCTCGATCGGACCTCCCACTGTCACGGGGAGGAGGAGAGGACTGGGCGAGGCCCTACGTAAAGGTGGACGAACTTGATCGCGGCTGGAGATGAGGTATTTGAGGAGAAGGTTTTGGTCCCAGGTGGTTGACGTCGTGTGTTGAGTGGAAGATATGAAACTAGTGGGGTGGTTAGGTGACATCCCACGAGATGCGTAAGGATGAAGAAGGTTAGGGCTCCACCGTGGGGTGTGCGGATCTTGGAGAAGATGGCGGGAGACGCGGAGGAAATGGGAAGGGCGAAGTGGTCTCGCGAGGTTGAGAATGTGGAGAGGGACGACCAGAGGTAGGGGATGAAGTTTTGACCGTTGGATTTTACGATCCGACGATCGAGAAGAGGGCGCTGAAGAGCGGTTGGGATAGAGTGGAGGCGGCTTGATCGGGAGGTGATGAAGCATGCCACGTGTCATCCTGTGGGCGAGGCGCTAGCGGGCGACTGTGATGAGATCGAGCATGATCGGATGATAGAGATCAGCTGGGACGATGATCGGTGAGGATAAGTTGTGGAGGCGGAATCGATGGGCGCAGAAGCCGTCACGTGGCATGATTAGGTGCAGGCGGAGGTGAGCGGTTGAGATGGACTCCAGATATTGATTGAAGGGTGGGAATTTATTGCGGGGAGGAATGGCTCTGATCTGAAGAGAAGGGAACCAATCAGACGGCAGGGGGAAGAGGCCGCGTGGCGCGCAATGAAGCAGGCCGCGTGGCGCAACCAGAAGGCGCCACGTGGCCCAATTAGTTTATTACGACAAAGAATTTAAGAAATGATGGAGGAAATGACCGAATTTGGAAAAACTCCAAATATGAAAGTTGTAGATCTCGATGAGATCTACAAGTTTAATGTTGACTGAAAACAGAGAGGAGGTCAAACAAAGGCCGAAAATATTTTTGAGGGTGTTTTAAGGGTAAAAACACCACGAATTTTAGTTTTGCCTTTTTTTGTATTTTTAATTTATTCAATGACTCTGATATTTACAGGGATTTGTCTAGTTTTTATTGACACTTAATCTAAGATAGGGGGTTAATTTCAGTGAATTAAAAGCATGAAATAAGGTTTCATCAACCCCCTATAATTAAACTATGCTCCTCCTCGAGCATCAAAGAAAATGAATGAGCTAGATTAACCCCCTTGTGCATGTGTGTACATGATCCAATATTTTCAAGTCTTCTCAAATTTAGAGATCCAAAATCTTAGATCTCAACCTAACCTTAATCAAGAGGCATCCAATTCCTCTAGTTATCCAGACTCTCTCTGATGTACATATAAACTAAGGATATGACATTTAGTGTTGACTGCGTTCACGAGAGTAGAGTCAAAACGTCACCCAAGTTCTTTGTCCAAGAAATTCTCCTAAGGACCCGACCCTCAACACTAAGGAATAAACCATTTCGTGCATCCAATCTGCCGTCCCTTTAGTTGTCACAAAAATTACTAACTGACATATAGAGTAATGCTACCGAGGCTGGTTGGATGGCTACTATCCCTATGATGATTCTCTGATGCATGGTTGGTTTTCAGAAATCATAAGACAAAGATTAGCGAGTGCTAAGTAATGAAGAAGAGAAATGTAAACAAGTAGTGTAGTTTAGCCAAACTTATTATACCATAAAGTTTCATCTCTTCTCAATAGTTTAAGTCATATTCCTTCTATTCCACACCAGGGATTACTCCAGGGAATTCACCTCACCACTAATGGACTCTGAAGCTGTGGACACTTCGGGATTGGAGATTACGTTAATCTGGTGAGCTTATGCTACCTCACATCACATCAACCTATCCTCCAATACTACCATGATAGTTTGCTTTTCTTTTATTATAGGGTTTCAAATCCTCATCCTGACAAAGAAAGAAGCACACCATCCTCGAGGACCCTATAGCTTAAAACCATAGGCTAACCTTTAATAGCATATACTAAAGGCTTTAAATACATGTTATTATGATCCAGATGCTATCCAACCATCTGTGCCTCCACATGGTACGACCACATCTTCAGTCAGTCAACTCGTCTAATGGCAGTTGAGTACCACCCATTACAAATCATTCATTTCGTATACACTTATCATACCAGGGCTAATGCATATCACCTAGGTATGGCCTACCAATACGGGTGTTCTTCTGACAAACCTACATGTTACATGACTGACCTGTAGTTCTACTCTCAGTCATTCCTTACGTAAAACACGATCCTTTTCATAATCCATTTCAATACACAACAATTACCATGATGTAATTCCTCCGTCAAGCCTACAATTTACATATTCACCAACACTAAGTATATACTTACATAAATATTAATTCCTATGTATACATATACTCATATTTATACTTATTTTAACTCCCAAACCCTAAGTTTCCAAGCCACTTTATCAATTCAATGCCTAGCAGTTATTTTAGGGGGAATCACAAAGCAGCTTTTCATATTATCTCAAAAATAGCTAAATTAGGGTTCCTCGTAGCGAAGAACATAAAATCAGGCATTTTAATAATCTCATATGAAAACTCAATAGCAAAAGGTAGGAGTTTTTACCTAATTGAGTTCTCTCTCGTGTATGCAACGCTTTAATGTTATTCAATTTAAGAAAAGGTGATCTACAACTCCTAAAACGATTGGATTTAACTTTCATATCAAGAATACGAAGAACGCAAAGAATGCAAAGAACACATTTTTTCTCAAAATTTCAGCAGAGCTTCCCCTTATATGGGGTGATATTTTTAGGAAATTTTGGCAGAGTTTCCCCTTGTATCGGGACATCTTTCTATGAAAATTTCGGCAGAGTTTACCCTTGTATCGGGACATATTTCAAAAGAAAAATGGAAAGAGTTTCCACTATAAAATTAGTAAGAGGAAAACATCAACAAAATTGAAAGAATATAATTGAACTGCAAGCGATGGAGAATTGGTAACCACCATGTGTCTTAGGTGAGTGAAGCATGTGGCGAATCATATGGTTCATTGAAGTGCATAGTCATCGCTCAAAGTAGGATGTTGCATAGATTTCTCCATCAAAACAACTATAAAAGTAAACCAAAAGAATATAATAGAACTGCAAATGATGGAGAATCGATAGACATCACACGTCTTAGGCGAGTGAAGCACGTAACGAATCATAGGGTTCACTGACATGCATAGTCGTCCGCACCTAAGTAGGTTGTTACACATATTTCTCCTCAAACCATAACGCGAAATCAATCATAAAGGAAGATGAATCAAGAACCTATCTCCAGTTAGAGCTACTTACCTCCTACTCTAAGCCAACTAGGCGACCTTTATTCTATCATTTTAGCCTTAAAAACCAGCCAATGCATGTAAATAGCATTATTTTGTACAGATTAACATTCATTATTTGTTCCATTTATTATGTATAAAATATTATTTTTAATTTAAAAATTATATAATAAAGAAAATAAAAGAAAAAAGAATAAAATTCCAAAAGGTATTTTATGATCCTAAATCATGAGACCAAGTCAAGAATTAATTTGGTCGACAAGGAATAAAATATGGGGGATAATGGCCAAATAGTAAAAAAAACCTATTTATTCATTCATTAGTAAAGTATTTTTGGGACCCATTCTATTCTTTATTATTTATTAATCAAATCAAAAAACTTTGTACATGAAAGTTGTGGATAATAATGCAAAGAAAATTACAAAATTGAGTTTGCACAAAAATAATACACAGTGCATTTTTATATTCTAAATAAAAAGCCAAAACCCAAACTTACAAGATACATATCTCCTAAATAAGAACTCAAATATATCAAAATCACCTTTAATTGTGTATAACATTTAATAATCTATTTGATGAAGGTGGTTTCATTTAATTTGGAGTTAAGGTGAGAAAGTTAGGTTTTGGACCCCTATTGTACAATGTACTTAAATAAAATATTCATTTTATTCATTCTTTATTATTTTTTATAATTTATATTTTTATAATTTTGTAAATATTATTTATACAATATGAACATTATTTATAATAGAAGAAAACCATAAATAAAACATAAAAATAAATTACTATACATAAAATACATAGATGAAATACCTATACCTATACATATATTATATCCTTGTTTATTTAAGTGTACATAATATATCAAAATATAAAATAAAAATATATTTATGTGTATAAACAAATTTATAAAAGTAGAATTTTACAAAATATAATAATAAAATACAAAATACAAAATAAAAATAAAATATACAAAACACATATGAATACACCTATAAATGTACCCTTAAAAACTAACTTGTAATAAATAAGCTCATAAAAATAATAATAAAATACTACATAATCATAAGCATTTTTTATTTTATAACCAAAAAATAATAAAAATATTTACTATTTTTAATTAATAATTTTCAAATAAAAGGGCATGTTTTGTCGTGACTTGGTCCTGCGTAGACCAATCACATTGCGAGGAACGTTGACCTCTGGTTAACTGCCTCCCCAGGTCTCTGACTTGTCAGATGTGTTGTTTCCACGCTTTTCCACCATTTTCCTATGAGCTCCATCAAACATTTTCGTTGATTCTCCACGCCAAGATCTGCCTCGATCATCAATGGTCTTCGCATAAACTATGGTCCCTTGTACAAAGATCGAATTCCTCCCAAACCCTAGGTTAATAAGGGTGCCTAACTCTTTTTATAAATAATCACCCCTTCCTCCTTGCATTCTTTGGTCACTTTTTCGAGCCCCAAAGCCCCTATCTCCGATCGAGTGTGTCACCATTTGACAGTTGAACCCTTGGAGCATCTGGAGAGGCCGAAGGAGGAGGGAGGTGCACGGACCTCCAGTGACCCTACACAGTGGTCCTCCAATTAGGTATAAGAGAAGTGCCTCTATGATTTTTAGGTAGATTCTTGTATTTTGTTTTTGTTAGTTATTGACTTAGCTAGGTTAAGTTACTTCCCTCGCCGGAGATCTAGAGCTCCAACGTATGTTCCTCACCGTACCACTTATTCCCGACTCACCCTTTCCACCTCCACATCTTCCCCAACACCTTCTCCATATTCTCAAACCATCCGATCAACCAAACCCCTTGTGGTTCTGCAAATCGAGTTTCCCCTCCTTCGCCTTCATTGGACCTCGCTGCCACCTCCATCCCACTTCGATCCCACTCAACAAAAACCCAGATACCTTCTCTTTCCTATCGCCTTGATTTTCAACACTTTTGTAGGACCGGAAGGGGGCATCTGAGCCCCAGTCGAAGCCCTTGAACCATCTCCAGTAGTAGAGAGCTCCAAGCCTTCACCAATGAAGCCTGAACGTATTTGAGCCTTCCAGCAATCGCATATCAGTACCATGATCGTCACGAGCACTTCAACATCGAGATTGGAGGTAAGAGAAGATAGAATTGGTTGATCGAAGTTCATCAGAGGCTTGTTCTTCAGGTGTTCATCCTAGAACCTCCATAGTCATCCGATCATCCCATGTTCATCACGTGCAGTAGCTGACATCCTATCTGGAGACCTATCCACCATTTGATCCCAAATAGGATCTAATCTGAGACGTTCGGCCTCCAAGCGTCATCGGGCGAGGAGGAAGTGACACGTGTATAAGTGGAACGATCTACGCCGCATGATGGCACGTTATTTGGGGTAAATTGCAAATCTAATTTCCCCTATTATTATTTATTTATTAGTCTTGTAATTAAATTGTGTAGCGTAAATAAAAATGGAATTTTGCAAAGGGACCCTTGTATATGTTTCATATTTCATTTCGGTCCAGTCCAGCTCAACTCATGTATCGTCCCACGTGAGTTGGGAAATATGCATGTATGCCCCAGCAAGTTTGTATATTTATGTTTAGCACAATAAATGTGAATATTGGTTGTATATTTTTGGCAAAATTGCATATACTCCTCTAGCTTTATTTTTAATTACAAAAATGCCCTTGCTAGTACATGTACATTTGAGATTTACTTTCATTTCTTAAAAATAACTTATGTACTCAAAAAATTATGCCAAAATAGGGATAGATGCCTGCTAACAAGAATTTTCATTCCACGTTTTTTTATTTGCAAATTAAACATTTTATCTATTTATTAAAAAATCAAATGAGCACGTTTGTGTCCTTGTTTAACTTGAAAATACAAAAAATTACAAAAACATTTTGAAAAATTTCCAATATATATAAGGTGTTTATTATTTAATTTTATAACTCCATACCAATGCACCTAAAACACAAAAGAAAAAGTATAAAATTGAAAAGCTCCAAAATCCAATAAAAAGATATAATTCCCAGAAATCTTAAAAATATTTATTTTAATTTCTGAATTTTCTTTATATCATATCTATATATTAAATTTTATTAGACTTTATTTGTTGTTTTTAATCTTCAAATCAATTCTTCCTACTTATTTATTCCCCGATTTTGGATATTTTTAACTTTAGAAACGCCTAAAAATATGCAAAAATTCCAAAAAATCACAAAAACATTAGAAAAATATATAAAACCAAAAAACATCTTATTCATGTATTTTAATTTTTTTTTATTAGTGTTTATAATTATACTATCCTATATTATATATAACCTTATACATTCTTATATAATGTATTGAAAAAGAAAAATAATTTAAAAATCAGAAAATATAAAAAGAATATATATATATATATATTAAAATAAAAAATTAAAAATTAAAACCCACAAAAACAATAAATGGATAAGAGAAAAGAACATTTTTTAGCATTATTGCCCAATCTACCGTTTTCTCCTTGAGTTCGACCTCTACACATGTTTGCACACTATACACCTTTGTTGTAGAGTTATAATAAATTTTAACTCCATATTTTTGCTATTCATTGATTTATTCATTTGTGGATTAATTATTGATTGAACGAGAGATTTTCTTGTAGGTCGCCTCAGTGACACTCTATCTTCACTTTTATTAGTGAGGATAATTCTTTTAGACCCACAAGGAGATTTTTCTCATTCATAAAATGAAGCCATTGCTGTGGAACAACAATGCATAGATTGGATTCATGTATTTGTTTCTTTACTCTTGCCTATATATGTTTCTTTGTTCATTTATTTTCATGATTATTTGATATTATTTGTGACTTGTCTAATCACCCCTCCTTGTTGATTTTGTTGCGAGGGACTGCTACGCGAGGGAGGACTTCTTAGGAGGACCAGTGCAACCAAGAAAGGCGGAGCCAACTTTCTGACCTAGCTGACAGGAGAGAGCATCAAATGCAGATTTGGAGGATTTTTGAAGACAATCAATAATTTTATTTTTCATTTATTTATTTGTAATTTAAAGTGAGAGAGATTATTTGTAATAGATTAGACTCTCCTAACACTTCACACTTCATGAGGTCCATTACCTGAGGGATTGTTCCCTTGGGGGCCTCATTAGTTTTTTGTCGTGTTTTCATCGCTTCATTTTTCTTTGTTTTTGACTTTATTTTTATTTGTTTTGTGTGATTGAGCCATAACTTAGTATGTGCTTCTTCGATAGATTAAGGTCAAAAGCCTTAATATATTTGCATGTACCTATAGATTCACTTTTGAACTTAGTGAAATCATAATTGTTGATTATTTGGACTTGATACCGCGTACTGCGAGGAACCTCATACATCGCTTGCAGGACCCACTGTGGTGGGCACAGAGAGGTTCCCCAAGACCAGACCCAAGGTCTCATATCCAGATAATTAGCATCTGGTGCTTCACGATAATAACATAATCTACTTTAGGGCGATTTCATCAGCTTGCATATCATATAGGGTAGCTTTCAATTTTATTATGCATCTCACATGGAGAGATCTGAGAAGCATTGTTAGTCTTCTGACTATGCATGCATCATTGATTCTCGACTGACATTACTTTTCCGACCTTCTCCCTCTGATTTTGATCACCTAAGATGTTAATAGAATTGGAATCTCGTTAGACGATTGCATTAAAAAAACTAAAAAGGTGATAACTGAAAATTAAATTGGGATTGCTAACTCTATTGGACTTTTAAAAATAAACATAATGGATTCATTGTTTTGGGGAGAGCAACCCCCTCATTGTATGTGCATTTTATTCTCATGTATACACTAAGGATTAGTACCGCGATCCTAGGCCTACCTACGTGTTTGTATAACTTTTTTAAAGATCGCCTAACTCTAAAATGGAAAAGATAAATGACCACCATATCGGTCTTCACTATGTTTGACTAGGTGAACATGGGGTTTTGATTTGTACATTGATTGTGATTTTGGATCCATTTACGTTCATCGTTCTTTGAGATGGTAGATCCATGACTTTTTGAGTTATTCTTTTTATTGAGTCCTCCCTTTCTGTATTCGTATTATTTATCTTCTTCATTGAGTCGTGATATCGGGTCTTGATCTTTACTTTAGCAACCGGATTTTGTGGCTATGTTATTGCCCATACCACCCTATTTTTGGTCCGATTCGAGAAGACTCACTTCTTGGACCACAATTTTGTATTCGTCTCGCCATTCTTGCCAAACCTCCTCGTTCCCCCTTGTGTCACTTCTTCTTTCACCCGAGATTATTGTGCTATTAGATGAGGCCCACATTGAGGTTGTGATTGCATGAGTTATTTCAGTAAGTTGGGTAGATTCGAGTATGTTGAGATTGTTGTGCTATTTTTGATGGATCTGACATTGATATGTGCATAGATTCTCTATTCAGGACTTTGATTTTGGCACTATTACATGTGTGATTCTTTCTTGAGGATTTTTTATCTCTCACACCGTATTGAGGATGTGATTGATTCCCGATGATTTGACGATGATTTCTTGATCTACGATTGTACGATCTTTTATGTGGTTCTGTATGTCTTGATTCAGATGCTTGATGTACTATCTCTATATGTGCTTTAAAGCGACGGTGATCGGAACCCACATGATTTCACTCATCTTTTTGATCGATCCACCCTCCTTCCAATTCTTCCATCCTCATTTAGCACTTAGAGGATCTCAATGCCTGGCATCTTGATCCATCTCAAATGATTTGGTTGATTTGAGGGACTGCACTATGATAGACATGATGATCTTTTATCCCTCCCAATGCCTTATGCCCTTGTACTGATGATTGGTTGATCATTTTTGAGGACCTAAGACTTGATGCCAGCATTTCCCTGATTTTGATTGACTTAGTTTGCATTACTCCCTGAGGACTATCTGCGGGAGAATGCAACATTCTCTTTACGCTCGGTTTCACTCATTGCTCATGTGTCCATATTGGTGGATCACAGAACCGAGTCGTCTGATATGAGTTGTCGGTCTCCCTATCTGATTGTGCGCCCGATCTGTAAGTGCACGAGACCGTTTATCTAAACTGATTTGAGTCTTCTCTCCTTGATGATCCTCGTAAGGATGAGTCACATGCTGCGGATTATTTCCCATCTAGTTCACAGTTCTCTCCGAGGGTTATCTATGAGAGACTGTGACATTTTTTAGATCTTTTGATCTCTTCTGCTGGGTAGTCGATATGTTGCCTACCGAGGTTGCCTCTTCCGATCCGTCTGACGGATATGATCCCTTTGAGTATGCTCTCCTTGACAATCCTCCCAAGGATGTGTTATGTTCTGATTATTTATTGCATAGTATTTATCACTCCCCGAGGGTTATCAGTGGGAGCATACATCATTTTATAGGTACTTGGCTTCACTTATGGTGTCTCCGATTTGGTGGAGCACAAAGTCGAGTCTTCTAATTTGTGTACTCATTCTCATCTCTGGTTGTGTACCCTATGTGGTGGATCACGAGATCGAGTCATCTGCTTAATCTGAGATTTCTTGCACATATGAGTCTGCTCACCTTGAAAACCCTCGCAAGGTTGAGCATGTCTTACGATATACAATGTGTTCTTGATCTTCTGACCTTATGTCCATCGGATATCGAGCTACGTAGAGAGTCTCATGTTCTTCACTTTTCGTACCTTACTGAGACCATGATTGACATGGAGGAATCAATACTAATCCTTCCTCCTCCATGTCTTACAATATCAGCTTTGAACTTTCACTCCTTTCGTATGAGCCGATGTTCTGCTTCTTGCTACTACATCCTGGCTTCATTTTTGGTCTCTTTTCCCCGGTAGCAGACACCTACTTGATTTCATATTAGGATGTTTTTCCGTTTCTAATTGCATCACCGTTCTCACAGGGAGATGATGATGATGGGAGAACATTATTCGACTGTTAGATACCATCCTGGACTTCGCCAGTCTTTTCTGCTTGTGTGTGTGTGTGTCTATTTTATCTTTTCATTCCTTCTTTCTCTTGTATGTCATGTGTACCCCAGATCATTCGTCATATCTGTACGTCTATACTTAGGACGTACTTTATCCTAAGTATAGGCGGTGCACCTATTTTGTCCTTTCTCTAATATGTTTCATCACTTCTATTGTTGCCTATACTTAGGTCTATCTTACCCTAAGTATTAGGGGTTGTGATGTGTATATCCATCCAACATATTTCTCGTTTATCTCTTTTTATCGGTTTATATTTATTGATACCCTCGCTTGTCTTCTCTCTTGTTCATTTTCTCTACTATACTTAGGGATATTTTACCCTAAGTATAGGGGATACAAATTGAATTGTGATGTGTTCATTCCCACCCTCAACCCTCCCTGCATGTAGATACAACCTCCTATACTTAGGATTATTTAATCATAAATATATGGTGGATGGTCGACTTCGTATTCATCTATTTCTTCATTCTTTTATTCTTCATTTTTATCGAGCTATGTACTCAGTGCAAGTTATGTCTTCTCTTTTTCTTTTGATCTATGAGGACATAGCTCAAGCTAAGTATAGGGGTCGTATATACTTTGTATATACTTTAGCCATAACTCGTATGTTCATATTTTTTAATAATATGGATAAATTACTATATATATGCATATTCATTAATTAAAGTCACTAATAAAAAAGATGTTTATTATTCCTCAAAATTCTTTTTGTATATATTGATTAATAAATCATGTAAAATTATTTTGCAAAATGTTTGGTAAATAGTTTGGAAATCTATTTGAAAAATCTTTTGAAAAATGTTTGAAAATATTTTGTAAAATATTTTCAATCTTTGTAAAAATATTTTGTTTTGTAAAATTTCTTCTCTTTATGTAAAATAAAATGTTTTGAAAACCTATTTGTAAATGTTTTGAAATGGTTTCAAAAGTATTTTGAAAAATCTATACATATTGTTCAAAAAAAGCCTTTGCAAAATGACTTTCAAATGTTTTGTAAA
Source organism: Ottelia alismoides (assembly GCA_037367405.1). Lineage (NCBI taxonomy): Eukaryota > Viridiplantae > Streptophyta > Magnoliopsida > Alismatales > Hydrocharitaceae > Ottelia > Ottelia alismoides. The sequence goes on from JAZKJV010000364.1 coordinate 1,055,637, forward strand.
AATTATGTGCAAAAATTATTTTGGACTATAGTTTTCAAAATTTTTGTAAAATGATTTTCAAATAAGTTGAGGATTATATACATCATACAAATTAATCAACATTTTCACCAATTATATATATCTATAAAAATAAGAACATATCCTTTGTGAAAATCCTTAAAAACCTAATTCTTGTAAATATGTGATGCACTCCTTGTAAATATTTGTACATATATTTTATTACAAAAGTTTTTGTTTTGAAAAATCCCAAAAAAAAATACAAAACCTTTAAAAAAAGCCATAAAAAGTTAAAATTAGAAAAAAAAACTACATCACAAAAATATTTTCGTTTCATTGTATATTAGCATTTGCATTTTTCGGATTGAGTTTGATGATTAAACTAGTCTGAGTAAAGTCGAAGATTGGAGCTTGGTTGGACCTTAATGCACCTAACTTCACTAGAACATTATAGGAACTATATTTGAGTTACTTCAGGTCTATTCAGGCTTAATTCTTTGAGACTCAGGGTTGGGTTCAAGAAAGCTCAACTGCCTAACTAGACCTTTTGGAGACACACACATGACTCTTGTTAGTTGTAACCTAACTTGGACATTTGCACCTTCCACTTGGCTCAACTCAGTTGAAGTGGTGAGGGGATTGGATTTGTTGGTATGAGATGCACACGAGTGGAAACATTCATCCTCGTCTAGGGAGGTAAGTGCACCCCAACCCGTCCAGTGGCGTCGAGATCTAAAACAGGAGAGTATGGGTTGCAATAATGCTTCAAAGGAGGTGTAGTCTTCTGCCTCAACAGGAAAAACTCCTTATGTAAATGCTGATGTATATAGTATTTTCTTTTGTAAAAAGTGTTGAAATAAATAGTCCATAAAAATGTACATGTCTGATTGAAAATAAAAATGCATGCCGGAGTATGTCTGTATTTGAAATAAGCAAGCTTGAGCTTCAAAGTCAGAAATCATGTGAGCCTGCAACTAGATGACTTGACTACATTGCTCATGCATCCTCGGATAAGTAGCTATAGTGGTTATAGCCCATTCTTCTCTTCACCCCCTCCTCTTGAGTCGGATGCACTTGAACTTAGAAGCGAATACCCCGCTCCTCGAGGAAAGAGTTGCTGGATTGGGGAATCATTGGGTTGTCATACTGGAGAGTTAGTTCTTTTGTCATTTCAGTTGGAAAGAGCCACTATCACTTACATAGTACACATTAGCTTCATAGACATAAGGGTTTGTGTATGATGTAGACTAGTTCTTGCATGGCTATTGAGGTGGTTTGAACCGAGCTATGTGACTCTCGAAGGTTGTTGTGTTTTAAATATGGTTCCCGACCAAGTTTCGCACACATTCTCACACCAGGGTCCGACTTAAGCTCTAAACTTTGATTTTGTGAAAACAAGCTTGAGAACTACATTCAATCAACTCTCTTTTTCTTTTCTTTATTTTTATTTTTCTGCACTTAGTGCATAAGTGTTTGCTAGGGACTAGCAAAGGCAAGTATAAGGGGGTGATGAATCTCCATTTCATCACATTTATTCTATCATTTTGGCCTTAAAAACCCTACCAATGCATGTAAATAGCAATATTCTATACAGATTAACTTTCTTTATTTGTTCCATTTATTGTGTATAAAATACTATTTTTAATGCCAAAATTATAGAATAAAGAAAATAAAATAAAAAGAATAAAATACCAAAGATATTTTATGACCCTAAACCTTGAGATCAAGTTAAA